>VZTE01001341.1:328876-350895 GCA_013397775.1 Eulacestoma nigropectus | reverse complement strand
GGCGCGGGGCCCGGCTGCTGCGGGCGCAGGCCCGGGGCGCGGGGCCCGGCGGCTGCGCTGCTGCTCGCGGCCGGAGCCCCCACGAGCGCTTGGCGTTACCGGATGAGCGGCGTTACCCCGAATGTGTCTGTCTGTCTGCGTCTGAGTGTCCGTGTGTGTCTGTGTGTGTGAAGCCTCCCGCTGCCGGACCGAACACCGCAGCGGTACGGGAGAGCGGCAGGCGATGGGTGATCAGCTTAACTAAATGTGCCGCCATAGGCTTGAATAGTTAACTGAACACAAGGATATATATATATAGTTATGCCTCAACTGGTAAGCGGCTGCCGCGGGAAATGGGAAAATGGCTTTAAAAGCTTGTGTAGGGGCAGAGGCTGGAAGCGTTTGAGCGCTGCGGTGCTGCACGCCCAGGCTGAGCACAGGGAACAGCTCCAAGAGCTCCGAGCTTGGAGCGAGGCTCCTGAGTTTGTGGAAAGTCCACGGAACTGTATTGTCCTTGTTATTCTAGTGGTGTCGGAGTTCTAATTGGAATTAAGGGTAGCGCATGGCTGAGAGTGAAACCCGCTCTGTTGCCCCTGCACAGCAGACGTGCATGTGTTCATGACTTTTCACCTCTTACTGCTCGGGCAGCAGTCGGTTCTGTTCACGGTTACCTGCGTGCTGTAATCTCTGAGATGCCATCTCCCACTGAGGGGAGACTGTTAAGCTCTGTTAAATGTGGAACACCTCAAGTGAACTGCTTAACAAGCTGATGCCAGCACAGGTGGGGCCTCCTTGCAGGAGAGGTGTAGGGAGGAATGTAGGAATCACATAGGAAGTGGAGTTTAAAGGCTGTCTTGGGCAGCTTGTGGGAAAGCTTGCTTTGCAGTCCAGATGTGATCAGTTGGGTAACTTTACTGTGGATTCTGAGTCTTTATCCATCTTCCTCATAATAAGAAATTTGCGTTGGACAGCAGCTAGAAAGCTTCAGTTTAATGTGGTAGAGTTGTCTTGGAAAATACATTTATTTTTAAATGGTTCTCATATTTAATGGTTTTCCACATGTTGACAGTGAAAACTTGAGAGGCTTTAGCTAGACTTTAAAACCTGACTTTCTACTAATTTGGGGGGAATGGGGCATGGTAAATGAGAGATTAGGGGAAAACACCTGGGCACAGTCTGGGAGGAGGTATTGTTTGGCCTATACGTGCTGCTAGGATCTTGAGTATTTTAAAGTATTACTGCTACAATGTCACAGCTTAGTACAAAGCTCACAATGTTATTACAAATTTAATTACTCAGAAAGGTTTGTGACTGGGATCTTTAATTATTGCACTGGGTTTTTTTTTTAGCTACTTCAGTGTGAATTAATTTGATAACTCTGGTTAGTAAAGGAGTTTTCTTCTCTCTTTGTGTAGGCTGCTGAAACTGCAAGCTTGGAAGAGCATTTGCAAGGATGGGGAGAAGTGATCTTGATGACCGATAAAGTTCTGCGCTGGGAGCGAGCCTGGTTTCCTCTGGCACTGATGAGTGTTGTTTCCTTCTCTTTCCTGTAAGGACCTTCTGGAGGGAGCCTGGAACATCATTGCATCTTCGTGGCTGTACCAAACCTATTCAAAAAATTAGTAGGACATCTAGAGAAGTCTAATAGAAAGGCTTTTACTCTAGGTTCTGTTTCTTAAAGCGTGTGAACTTTGTTGGAAATTAAAACAGAAGTATTGAAAACGGGAAGTAACACGAGTCACGTCCTGCTTGGAGTGCTTTCTGCAAAAGCTGTTTGCCAGCAGTAGTTGCTGGGGTTTTTACTGTGCTCAGCTGAATGTTCTTCAGTGGTGCATTCATGTTCTGCCCTCATTCTTTGTACCCTGCTTCTTAGTCAGATCTCGTGATCTCCTTTGCTTTTCCCCCTCCCACACCAATGGCAGTGTCATTAAGGAAAGCTTGTTTCCATAGGGCAAAATACCCTATTCTGCATCTTTGCTGTGGTGTTTAGGATAAGTTCAGGTTTTTTTGCACGAATTAGGTTTTTTTTACATTCTCTATTACGTCTTTTGAGAAAGGGGAACAGGGAAGACTGCAGGAAGACTTCCAGTCAACAGGGTGGGAGGATGTTGCCTGTCTGATTGGGGGTGCTGGAGGCACTTGTGCCTTTGTGTAACGTGGTAGTCAAGATGGCCTGACCTGCCTTGCACAGACAGCTGTTCGTGCCAGCTGTGCAGTTTTGCAGTTGTATCTGTTCCTGCAATAGGGAGAAGAGTTAACAAAAATAAGTGTTGAACTGGTTGAGGCAGGGATGAATGGTCTTTTGGCTGATATAAATGTTACGGTCTTCAGGGGAAGTGATGAGGATGGAAGTCAAATGAGACTGAAAAGTAACTTTTAAAAGAAGTAATTGTGTGAAGTTGAGGCTATTATCCAGTTGCCCTTCTCCTGTGTTTGAGTGATGGCAAACTGAATATGGAAGATGCAGCACTGTCCTAAGTGGGGATTGAAGGCCTCTTATCCAGAACAGGTTTGGCTGGCTCTCCCAGGAGAGACAGCAAATGACAACCTCTAGTGGATCTGAGTTCTGTGACTTGAACAATAAAATTAGAGCTTTTACTCTACCTGGTTATTTCAGATGTTTACTCACTCATCCTCATCCCTCAATCAGTGTTAAGTTCACGGTGTGTCACTTTCTGACAGAATAATAATGATGAATTTTTACTTCTACTAAACCTTGTGCTGTATTTGCTTGTAGCATATTCTTATCTGGTATATTGAGAGAAAAAGATATTTTTTGTAATTTTGTTTGATGTTAGGCAAGAGAGTAGGTCTCCTGTTAGAAGTTCTGAGCCAGTCTGAAGAAGTGGCCAAGCATGTCTAGTATTTAGTAGTTTGAGCATTCAGAAATCATTTCTCTTCTTTCCACAGGATGATTTACTATTTGGACCCATCAGTTCTCTCAGGCGTCTCCTGTTTCGTTATGTTCCTCTGTCTGGCTGATTACCTGGTTCCTGCTCTCGCTCCTCGAATCTTTGGCTCTAATAAGTGGTGAGGAAAGCTTCAATTAAAACAGTTTATTGAGTGTAAATATGATCTTTATCAAAATAGATACCTGATTAGCAGGTATCACATGGTTACTTTGTAGAGTCATTGTAGTGAGAAATCAGCAATCTCTATAATACACCAAGTGAGAACAGTAGCAAGGTGTTCTTCATTCTTTTTCTGAAGATAACTACTACAACATACCTTTAGTGTTCCTTTTCTTCTGGAAAAATAAGATTTTTTTGAAGAAGTAGGCACATTCTTAACTCTCCATTAAGCATGGTAGTTAGTTCTGCTAAACTAGCTTTTAGTAATTAATGGATAATAGATACTAGGAAGTAAAATTATGTGGAAGAGTATTGATTGTATGTTTGGAAAGAGGCAGTAATAAATGTGATGGAGGAAGAGAGTAATGCAGAGGGTATGAATGTTATTGTGATTGAAACAGGTTTGAAAAAGGGCAAGGCTTGTATAAAAGCAGTAACTTGAAGAACCTAATTTGAACTAAATACTGAGTTAAAGGTGAATTTTAGTGCATCTACTTTAAGATGACTAGTGGATAAATGTTCTTATGTAGATATGTACTGCTCGTGTGTATCAGACTGGTATCAGATTGAGATCGGTAGTCCTTGGTTTGAATGTGGTTGCTCTTTGGGAGCCAGTTTAACAGAGTCAGCATAAAGGAAAATTACACGGGCACTTCCATTGCAGTGCTCAGTAAGAGGTATCAAACTAAGCAAAGCAAATGCCAGGATAAGCACTGGGTCCATTTTTACTGCTGGAAAAATGCCATGGGAGATTTTTTAAAAATTTTAAATTAAACCTTGAATTCTTATTTCTGGCTTTTTTTCCTCCCTCTGATAAAAGGACCACGGAACAGCAGCAAAGATTTCATGAGATTTGCAGCAATTTGGTGAAGTCTCGTCGCCGGATTGTTGGCTGGTGGAAGCGCCTCTTCACTCTGAAGGAAGAAAAGCCTAAAATGGTACTGAGTTCTAGGAATTAATCTCTATTGTCTTAAGTTTTTTTTTGATTTGACGTTGTTTGAAGTATTTTAGCAAGGCACGTGCCTGAGTGAAGTGGTATTCCAAACCAAGAACTGGCACTTCTGGCTGTGGCTTGATACTGGTCACACATTTATTCAGACCTGGAGTGGCAAGGTGCAAGACTTAAAAACTTGCAGTTCTGTGCAGTTCTGTGCAGTTCAGGAGCATACCCTTGATAATAAGATAAAGGAAGAGTGGATTTCTCTGGACAGGTAAATTTTTGGAAACAAGCTGTTTCCAGTGTGCGTAACCTGTCCAAAGAACTGTATCTTCAGTAGTGTGTCAGCTGGTACATGAGCTATGAGCCACTGTCCCCAAAGCAGCTTTGGGTGCAGTGTGTGGGGATGGCACAGTCTGGCACCAAGGGATATCTGGGCCAAAAAGAATGGGCACCCTGTGCAGCTGATGGTCTGAAAATAACTGAGAACATACAATTACAGGTCCTGTAATCTCAATTTTAACATGGCTGTGCATAGGTATCCCATGTGGGAGAGCCAGAAAACTTGGAGTTAGTTTTAAATGTTGAAGTAGTGCCAAATACTGAAGGGAAGGGAGAATCCCCAACAGGTCTGTGGTAACTCTTCCCTTTTCACTTTTTAGTACTTCATGACCATGCTCTTCACTCTTGCTGTGGTTGCCTGGATTGGACAGCAAGTTCACAATCTCTTTCTGACCTATCTTATTGGTAAGTGTGAGCATGCAAAACACAAGGAACTCTTTTGTTAGCTGCCTGAAATGAATTGAGACTGGTGGAAGTAATTTCTGATTGAGTGTGCTTGGGTGTTTTTGTTGCAGGGTTATGTTTTTCCCTTTCCAAGCAGTTGATGGGGTTTAAGAGAAGCAGAGAGTTGCAAAGTGACAGAAGCTTGTTAAAGGAGTATTAATACTTCTTTTTTCTTTCTCCCCTCTAGTGAGTTTCTTGTTGCTGTTTCCTGGACTAAACCAACATGGGATCATCACAAAGTACATTGGAATGGCGAAAAGGGAGATCAACAAACTTCTCAAGCACAAGGAGAAGAAAAATGAATGAAGACTTAACTGCTGTTCTAGTAAAAGGTTTTCTTGGGAACAGTTTTGAGGATTAATGTGTAATTAAGACAATAGAAGTTGTATTGCTCACTGACTTTTTTTTTTTTTATTGGCTCCCTGATGAAGTGAAAAGTCACTCCAGCAACTGCTGTGGGTTTGTCTCTTGCTGTGCTGAGTAGGGTTCTGCAGCCTGGAGCTGGTCCTGTCTGAAAGATCCTCTCCTTTGGTGTATGGAGCTTGTTCATGTCTTCATCAAACTAAGAGACCCTGTGCATAACTATCCCAACAGCTGAGCTGTAATGCCTGATAGCATTTCTGTAACTGTGTTAGTTTTGCTGATCATTAATTGTGGCTACAGCAAGTGTGAAAGGCACTTCTGAAGGCTGATGCTTCTTGGAGGCTTGTTACTACTGATCCTTGTGGCAGGAGGACAATTAGCTGAGTGAGAGTGGCCATTGCTGAGGGTCCACACCCAAAATGGGGGCAGAAGGTGGTTCCATTGCCTCACTGAACCTGTTTGCTTCTCTTGGCTGCGTGTACCTGAGAATGTGTTGAGTAGGGGTCCAGAATATATAAATTTGTAGTTCAGTTATTTAGCTGTGGTGTAAACTCATTGCACTGAGACTGTAGAAAATGAGTGAAGGTGTGTGTAACCTTAACAGCTGATTGTTCTGGAAACTGCTGTTGTCATGGAGCCTTGTAGCACGTTTGGTTTTATGAATGTTTGTTTGCCTGTATACAAAATCACTCTGAATATGCTGAGTTTGACTCTGTAAATAAGCCTGAATTGTTTGTGCTTTTCTATGACCTCTCCCTCCTTTTTTAAAACTGAACTTTTTTTCTTTAAAAAGCTAAAACCTGTGTTAATGTTTTAAAAGTTTACTGTTTTAAAATGAACTCTCTTCAGTGTCTATTGTAACTGTTGAATAGGTAAATACAGAGGAAAGAGAAACTACTTGAAGACTTGCTCTTTATGAATGTACAGAAAAGGGCGTCAGTGCATTTTTGAGTCAAGGAGAGCCGGGAAGGGTTGAGGAGGTGCTGTGCTGAGCTGGCACAGCCTGTCGGTGGGAGATAATATCCTGGATGTGTGAAACCAAGCGGTGACGCGGCTCAGTGTCCCAGAGCTGTGTTCCCGAGAGCTGGAGAGCACACTGACACAGGGTTAGGTGCTGCACGTCTGCTGTCACAGCAGCGAGGGCCGCGTTCCCCTCCGGGGCTGGGGCTCGGTACATCCCGAGCAGCGAGTGCCGCGTTCCCCTCCGGGGCTGGGGCTCGGTACATCCCGAGCAGCGAGTGCCGCGTTCCCCGCGGGGGCTGGGGCTCTGTACAGGCCGAGCAGCGAGTGCCGCGTTCCCCTCCGGGGCAGGGGCTCGGTACATCCCGAGCAGCGAGTGCCGCGTTCCCCTCCGGGGCAGGGGCTCGGTACAGGCCGAGCCCGTCCCTCGGCCGGGGCCTTGCTGGCCGCAGCTCCGCGTCCCGGGCCCAGTGCGCCTTTTTGTCCCTCGCGCCCCGCCCTACGCGCCCGCGCGAAGCGTCCCCGTTCCCATGGAAACCGGGTGGCGGCGTCGCTCCGGAAGTGCGGCGCGCGGCTTCGGCCAATGGGGAGGGCCGGGCTCCGCCGCGAGGTCTCGCGAGATCCGTCCGGGCCGCCGGCCCTCCCATCACCCCGCGCGGCCCGGGCCCTTCCTTTTCCGCCATCGCGCTCTCGGTGAGTGCGGCCCGGGCGGCGATCGCGCCGCATCCGCCCCGTCCCGGCGCCATCCGCGCCCCGCGCCCGCCCCGCCCGCGCCCCCGGGACGCGNGCGCGGCGGGAAGCCGGGGCGGCGGCCGGGCCCGGGCCGGAGCTCCGCGCAGCTGGGCTGAGCGGGGCGCGGGGCAGCCGCGGAGCTGGTGGACCGTAGGGCGTGCGGGTCGTGCGGCGAGGCCGGGGAGGAGGTAGCGGAGCGCGGGGAGCGGGCGCGGGCAGGGCCCGGAGAGGGGGCGGCCCCGGCACGGGGGGCTGCCGGATCTCGCCCCGGGGCGGGCGGTGGCTCGCGCGGCGGTGTCTCAGTGGTGAAAGTCCTCGTGTGCCGCAGGACCTGCCCCAGTGACCGCGGCAGGGACGCCTTTGTGGACGGCTCTGGCAGCGCCCGGGCTGTCAGAGAGGGCTGGCAGTGCCAAGTCATCCCTGCCCAGCCGGGCTGCTCCGAGGCTCCTTCTCGCGAGCCGGGTTTCCTTTCCGAAGTGCCGTGTTTGCGCATCCTGCAGGTTTTTTGCAGATCAGTGAGCCGAGCAGCATCTGTTGGTGTAATGCCACAGAGGATGTAGTTATTGCACGGGGCTGGCACTGTGCAGTTGGGTTATAAGGCCAAACGGATGTGCCTGGGGAGGTGTCACACTGCTGGCACGGTGTCTGCTTGGTGGCTTTGAGACCGTGTGTGTGCTTTGATAAAGCCGAGTTTAACTGTGTCAGATTTCCTGACGTGTTGTGGTAGTGGTGACGCTTGATCACAGCTGAGCGCGTGACTTGGCTCGCTTATTTAGCTTGAGAGTCCTTTTTAAGGTTTAGTGCAACTTTCTATCAGCCTTGGATCTCTCAGATCTAAGAGGAGCGTTAAAAGAAGCGCTGCTCAGTGTTTCCGTGCCCAAGAGCCCGTGCGCTCACTGCCGCCCCTCCTGCAGGCACCATGGTGCGGATGAACGTTCTGGCCGATGCTCTCAAAAGCATCAACAATGCAGAGAAGCGTGGGAAACGCCAGGTGCTCATCCGGCCGTGCTCCAAAGTGATCGTCCGCTTCCTGACCGTGATGATGAAGCACGGTAAGTCCTGGCCTTGCTCCCCCCGGGGGTGCTGCTGTGGTAAAAGAAGTAAAGCAAGGTGCTTGAAGTAGTTTGGTGCAACGTAGTTAATTAGTGGTGTTCTTGTAGCCAAGTGTTACATCTTTCTCTGTCTGCTGGTGTCCTGCAGGTTACATTGGTGAATTCGAGATAATTGATGATCACAGAGCTGGGAAGATTGTTGTCAACCTCACAGGCAGACTCAACAAGGTAGGATTTGTCTTCCTGAATTCAGTTCTCTAAGGAGGTGTTTAAATGAGACTTTTTTTTTTATTATTTTATGTTTGTCTGCTCCATTTCTGAAAGAGCTGCTTGCTGAGAAGGTGGTATTTGTTGAATCTGTGTAAATAAGAGTAGCATGAATGTTACCAGTTAAAAGGCTGGTTAATTTGCCTAGGTTCATAATGATATGGGTCACTACATTTCTTTTAAACTCTGAGTATGTAAGATACGCTTTCAGGGAAGTCTGCTTGCAAGTGCTGTGTATTTCTCTCTTCAAAGGCTTTCTGGCTACCTAGTGCTTTCTCAGTTTCTTTGATGTTTAAGCTATCTGGAAGACTTGTCTTAAGAGATAGGAGCTGAGTTGGTTTCCAGTTGATGTTTGACACCTGCAGATGTGGAGAAGACAAACCTTTCTCCTGCTGCCAGGTGGGCTTTGCTTGCAGTGAGGGAAAGTTGAATGTTACATTAATTGGTGCTTGTTAAGTTCCCGGGGCATATGAGGCATTCTTGTGTGTTTTGGAAGTTTTTAAATGCTTATTTAAATGCTCAAACTCCTGAGCTGTGTAGTTCTGTGTTGGCTTGCTGTGCATCATTGTTTACAGTTAAGCTCTTCAAGTGAGAGTTGGCTCTTCAGTAAAGAAATAAAAAAAATTTCTTGGTCAGAGTATGTTGGGGGCTGTCTCCATGATGAATAAATATTGCACCTGAAAATTGTGTGAGTGTATAAGGCTGATAATCCTGACACTCCCAAACTGCTGTTGGAATGATAGTGTTACGTGTCTGTAATAACAGTTACGCAGGTCAGATTTGAGGGTAGTGTTCCTTGAACTCCAGGATGGTTTTGTAATGGATCTTCCAGGCTGCAGCTGGATATAATGTTTCTCTCAGTCGTTGCAATAAGGGAGCGGTTGTTTAGTTCACAGAAACGTGCGTAGTGCAGGAAGGTGTGCTGCTGGTTTGGTGTTGGATAGTTGTTAAGATAATTGGAGCCAGTGAGGTAATGAGGTGGTGGTGGTGGTGGCCTTGGTCAGTAATATGATTACCTTGAAAATTCCAGTAGCTTCTGTACATGTTAATTTCTTCCTGGTTAAAATCTACATGGGTTTTTTTTTTCCTAACTCTGTATGATGGTTAGAGGTGGAATATCCCTGAGCAATCCCAGGAATTTTGCTGATGTTACAGCCTGCTTTTGTGCTCCTGGGTGTGGGCATTACTTGGGGGTGTAGCTTCAGCAGCAGTTGAAGGCTGTTGAGGTGAGGAGGAGGGGGCAAGGCTGAGGAAGTAACGGGTGAGGAGCTGTGGGGGGTGAGGGCCCCCGGCGGGAGGAAGCGCCGCTCGTGCTGCGGGTAACGGAGCGAGCATTACAGCGCTTGGTGAAGTCCTTCAGGCAGGGAACTGGGATCACAAATGTGCACGTCCTTAAAGTCCTTCAGTTTGTAATGGAATCCTCTTTTACAGTGTGGTGTAATCAGTCCCAGATTTGATGTGCAGCTGAAGGATTTGGAAAAGTGGCAGAACAACCTGCTGCCTTCCCGTCAGTTTGGGTGAGTACGAGGAAGGGTCAGGTGTGTGCTGTGTGTAAAAACGTTACACTCGCAAAGTGCCCAAGTTAGATTCACCTGGCACCTTTCTTCTGATCAGTCTGGAGTTAAAATTCCAGTCTTTAAAATCCATCCTCCATATAATGCCCTTTTAAACCAGTTTTAAAGGGGCATTGCTGAGCAAGGCACTGTTTCTGCTTGGCTTTTGGTAAAATCCTTGTTTCACCATTTTACAGTTTAATGGAAAATAGGACTTTTCTCATATTTGTTTCGGTTTTATGAATGGCTGTTTTTAAATGGGGGAGGAGTTACATAAGTTACCAGGTCAGTGGAAGTAGATTGCACTACTTGAATTCAAATGTCCTGATTGTGTGCAAATTGATCAGCTAGGAAGTGATGAGGGACTTGGAGCCACTGTTGGACGAACGTCCACAACACAGGAGATGTTACTATTGGGCAGTATCTTTTCTTCACAAAGTATATGGCATCAAGAGCAGTAAATCCCAGAGCACCGGGACAGCAGAGCTAGAAGAGTCTCCAGAGCCTCAGCCAGTCTGTGCCACCAAAGGAAGGATCAACAGTTCTGTGCTGTTTCTGTTCTTAAAGCTCCAGCAGTAACTCCTGCTTCAGCTGTCCCTGGGTAGCTGCTCTGTGTGTTGTCATTGGGAGTTTTAAGGGGATTTATAGAGTGGTTGTGCAAGGGACAGGGGGTTCTCAGACATGAAGCTGTGTGGGAGAGGCGTGTTGGTAATGCAGATGTTGGCATTAGCAGTGACAGCTGCTGCAGGTGCAGCCCCTCCCCTGCACCAGGCAGCGTTCAGCCCTGAGGCAGAGATCCAAGCTGAGGAGCTGTCTGGCACTGTGGCACCTCTGCCTGCACTGCCGAGCAGCATCTGTGGAGGATGGAAGTGGACGTGGTCTCTAGCAACCTTAGAGTTGCTGCTGCTGCAGCAGCTGGACAGGGACTGCCCAGTGGGAGTACGCAAGGAAAGGGCAAATAGTTGGAGAACAGAAGGCTGTCACTGCCCTGTGTGTGCTGCAGAGCTGTGCTCGTGAGAGGAGCTGCTTTTGCACTCTTGATAGTCCAGTCTCACAGGAACAGGCCTTGCTGTTGTAACACGGATGAAGTCGGTGCTGTCAGCTCTGCACTAGCCTGGAACAGAGATAAACTGAACATTTGCTCTCTCTTGGCAGGTATATTGTACTGACAACCTCAGCTGGCATCATGGACCATGAGGAGGCGAGACGAAAACACACAGGAGGCAAAATCCTGGGATTCTTTTTCTAAAACTTGTAAAAAAAGAGGATACTAATAAATTGTTCAAATGGACTCTGGTGTTTCCAGTCGGTATTTTAATGGCTTCGAGCACTGCCTGTGATAGTGCTTGTAACCGCTCTTCAATAGTGCTCAAGTTCCAGCTTCACTTCAAATGATGTTGGGGTTTCACACCATCCCTGGTCACAGTTCTGTTTCTGTTGATGGTCTGAGGTACTTCTGATAGTTACCACTGGAGTGGCAGTTTGGGGTCCTTGGACAGGGGAGCTCTCATGCTGAGCTCATGCTAATTCCAGCTGTCCTGCTTGGGGTCACCTCGCAGGTGCTCAGTACATGTCTCTCCACAGTTACCTGTGTGTGATTCTGGAGTTTCACCTTTTGGTTCAATAACACAAGATGCCTTGCCAGAAGGTATTTCCTATTTATGGTTAAAAGAGATTTGGGATTCTGGAATAATGAAAATGGTTGAAGTTTGGTTTCAGATCACAAGCTTGTTCCGCATCGTACAGTGTAGGGAGTAACTGAGGTTGGGAGGTGAATAATTCTTGTCCTTCACATTTCTACTTTGAAAGTGTTCTGAAACCACCAGAATTTTGGGTAGAGTAGTTGCCGTGCAGCTGCTTTGTATGTTGGCACAAAGAAACAACTGTTTGGGATTTCTTTAAGTTCTTGGAGTGAGGAAATAAGGTGGGGAATATTTAGTATTGGATGAGCTGGTGTTTGCTTCAGGCACGTGACAGCACAGTGTACTTGATGCAGAGAAATCAAGTGTATTTCAGGGCAGTACATGGAGCAGTACAACTTGAGTTGGTAGAGGATGGGGGAAGCAAGCTGGGCTGACTGCACTGTCCAACAGCAGCTGGAAATGCCCTGCCTTACTGCACTTTGTTTGGAGTCCTGTCAGGAAGGAGCCTATGGAAATGTAGCAAGCCTGTTTCAACACACTCTAAACCAGCTGGTGGATTTGTGGTTCTGATAGAGCAGCTGGAAACCAAGTTTTCCTTCTTGGTGATACATCCCCGTGGCCGCTGTGTACAGTTGCTTGAGCTGGAAGTGTCCTGCCTTGAAAGTGATACTCGATCACAAACCTTTTCCCAGAGCCTTGGCGTGGAAGCGACTCTGGGGCACCGAGTCTGAACTCAATCACTGTAACCGCGCTCGGTTCAGCCTGTTACTCTTCATGCAGAAAAGGGGAAGGTGATACTGTTAAGCAAACAGGGCTTTGCTCTGGACAGACGTTGCAGTGTTTCCTTAGGTGCTTCCCGAGGAACGTGAGAGCCAGCAGAGCTCTGGAAGTGCCTACAGGAAATGTGGGGGCACCAGCGTCCTGCCTTGAGCCTGGCTGAGAAGAGCAGGGGCACAGTCTAAGGCTGGTTTACCTGCTCTGTCACAGCTGGGGTGGTTAAGGTCACAAAGTGTGTGTGGAGTGGAGAGGGCATCAAAACATTCGAACTGCTTCTCAGTTTGACTGGAAACACTGCTTAGCTGAAGATCTGTACACTGAATTAGACTAGTTACAAAGTCAAGAGTCTGTTTTAACCCCTATTTTGTTGCCAAATCAAGCTATTTAGTGACAAGGTGGGGTTTTTCCTGTCCTTAATGGATATCATTCTGCAGCACCAGGCACTGTCACCTGAGGATTTGTACTTCTTGCTCAGAGTAACCCTGAAGATTGTATCAAGATTGCACTGTTCTTTTTAATAAAATCTTTATCAAGTCTAGAAGAGAACACGCTTCCTATACCTAATGGAAGAAGGTCAGTGACACTTTAAGGCTTCCTTTAGATTAATTTAGTACGGTAAGTTTCCTGCTGGTTGTGTTTTAACTCAGTTTTACACAGGACATACCTGGTAGTTTTTCTGACCCAGCTTAGCTCTGTGTGTCCTTCACTCCCACAGAGACTTCTGAGGTAACAATTTCTGATGTTCTCAGTTGACAGATCAGTTGGGAATGAACTGTGAATTCATTTCACAAGCCAGCCCAGCAACTTTTATAGAATTATTAAAAGGAAATTAGAGCTCTGATGTAGCAAGAATGACTTGGAAGGAAGCAGCACACTTTTCCACAGTGTATCTACAAATGTAACTGCACCCAGGCTTACCACATGTGGGAGCTGATGTGGCTGATCTGAGTTTATGAGATGATCTCTGAGCTTGCACCTCCCTGGTGAGAGAGCTTTGCTCCTCGGCTGCTGGCTGAGAGCCAAGAACTTGGGAGGTGGGCTTGGGATCTGACAGGAGAGATTATGACGTGCCCTGCAAAACAGCAGCTTTAAATGGGTTTGCAGGAGTTCTGACTCTCAGACATGTTTAAAATCTGGAAGCGGTATCATTTTTTAACCTCGGTGATGTTTAGTGGGCTGAGGGCATGCATATGCCTTGGGCAAGCAGTTTGTAGGTAAAAGCAGTTTGGCTAAAACAAGGATTGATAGGAGGTGAGAGGGAAAACAGCACAAAGCTGAAAGCAGCGTGGATTGCAGCAGGTGATCGGGGCCGAGTGTCAGTTCAGAGAAGGGGTTTGGTACCTGTGGGGCAGAGGAACCTCAGTGGTGGAGGAGTCCCCTGTGGGACAGAGGCAGCTGACCTTCGTGTGGGGAAAACTGGCCCGGTGGGTGACCCCTGAGGAAGCCCCTGGGTTACCAAGCTTTGCTCCCGGTGCTGTCCTGGGTCCCCTGAGGTGCGACACTGAACTGGAAGCGGTGGTGCCACCTCCGTGTCCTTTACAGCTCTCCTGCCCCGCTCGCTCCGTGCCGGGCGCTGCGGAGCAGCCGCTGCTCACGTAGAGCCCGTGCTGGAGCTGCTCCGCCGGCAGCGTCAGCAGCCCCGTCCCGGGCGGTAGAATGGGGTCAGACCTTAATTTGGTTGTGAAAATGAGTAAATTGGAAGCAGCTGGGAGAGGGTGGGTGGCGCCCGGGCGAGGCACAGCCCAGTCTCACCTCTGCGCTCAGATCAGTACTTCGGGGGGCACTGCTCCTTGTGCCGCGGCTTCAGAGGAGGATGCAGGATGTTCAGACTGCCTGCCGTGAATGCAAACACCTCCTTGCTAGTGCACGAGGTGTCAGCAGAGGGCAGCATCCGACCTGCAGTCGCTGGAGATTGAGGGAGAGCAGCGTGAGTGGAGGAATATCCTGACTTCTGTGCCCTGGTCCACAGCGAGAGTTTTTTCTGTCTTTGGTGCTTTAAGCCTGGTTTAAGGTAATATGGGAGGTGAGAATAAGTGTGGATCTTCAAAATACTGCAGCAGGCTGAGAAGCCTGGTGTGTGAAATGCACCTTTCCGTCCTCATCCTTTTGTCTAACGCTATTTAGCTAATTCAGATTTAAGGCAAGGCTATGTCTTACTGCCAGTCAATGTAAATATCCATCTCTCAGTAAATATCTGGATAGATTTAACCACAGTTTAGTCTGGAGAACTATTCTAGCGGAGTCAAGGGGTTTCAGAGGCTGGTGGCCTCCATTCTTGTTCATGCCTCTGATGTTTTCTCTGCTCAGGTGCTGCTCTTGTATTAATGCAGCAATGGGCTGTAATTTCCTGATCCTCAGGACAGCCCATCTGATCAGTCATGTGATGGAGCTGGGACCAGGGATGCTGTTGGTACGTTTGTGCTGGGGCAGGATTCAAGTTCCTAGTCTAGTTTAGTTACATTTTATTGAGGGTTTTATCTGCTGGTGCTGCACTTAATCATTGTGGATGCATTTGTGTGGCACTGTCTGCTTTTGGACAAGGTGCTCTAGCAGGGTATGTGACCCTCCCCAAACTTTCAGACTGCCTAGGAGGTGCTTTTTCCACAGTTTGGGGGTAGTGCTGTGTGAGTGCCATGGAAATGGAGAGCATTCCTGTTAGTCTATAATCCACTGCTTTTCCCTCTTGCGCCTTTATAATTTATGACTAGGAGTTGATTTTTTTCATATTTAATTCACTTGATTTATTGTTCCCACTCTGTGAACAAACCATGTTACACATTCTGCAGAAAACTCTTTTTCCAGGAGCTTGCAGTCCCCTGCCTGTCATCTCTAGATGTCGCTCTTGCCTTAATATAAGAAAATATGAAAAAGGCAAAAGTACTGCAATACTTGGTATGTGATCTTGGATAGAAATGTGTATGTGCAACACTCCTCCATCTTCACCTCCCCAGCTGGATTAGAGTGGGATTGGCCCCTGGATTTGTGGGGAAGAAACGTGGCACAACCATTCCTGTTGTCTTCCACTGATGCAAGTTAACTGTGCTTTCATCTGGACCAGGCTGCAAGCAGGAAGAGGCAAGGATTGTATCTGGGAGTAGGGGAAAAGCAGGTGATGGGTGAGGTTAAAAGAAAAGCTGCTGCTGAAGCCCACCTCTGGGCACTTTGCCATTCTCATTAGCTCCACGAATGGAGCCCAGTTGGTGTTCAGTCCACTGTTCTTTCCCATTTTAAAAAGCAAAGTCCAGGAACAACAATGACAACTTGAGGTTTTTAGTACCTTTACAAATCAGGCCTTTAACCAAGAGAATGAAAAAAAAAGAGGGAGAAATTAAAGGGTTTTTTTTCCTTTTCTCCCTACACCTCTGCAATTCACATGGATGCTTGTCTCCTTACTTGCAGTAACATGCCCAGCTGTGTTCTTGCATAACAGCATCCTCGACACATAATCCACGTCTGTGTGGGCTGGTAATTAGCGCTGGCCCTCGTTCAGTCCTTGGGATTCATTCCTCAGGGCAGCAACATTAGCCCCTCAGTTCAGCATCTGCACTCCTCAAGTCTGAAACCGTTTTTACCTCATTGGGGCGGGCTGTGGGTGTCAGAGCCGACTGCACACCTTGCTGTGGTCATGCTGGGAGCTCTGCTTGTTCTGTTCGGGATGGGCTCGTGGATCTGTCCCTCTTGGGTAGAAGCCAAAGCCTTGCTTGTTTCCCATGACTGGTGGTGCATTTCTGTCTCGGTTCTGTTTTCAGTTTAACATTCTAGTCCAGCCCAGGTAGCAGGAGTTGGGGTTTTGTGTGAAGCCTTGTGTAGCCTGTGTTACATCAGCTGAAAGATGAGATGCGTGTCGTAGGACCACTGAATTCATCTGCCAGGCAGTTGTTTGCTCTGAGAGGGAAGCAAAAATCAGGAGACTATTTTTAGCTCTGGAATACTTTTCTTGAATGACATTCAGTCCTCGCCAGCCTTTGATGAGCAGAGAAATAATCCCTGAAGGGAACAGCCGGAGGTGCCTGGGTCTGTGCTGGGCTGCTGGCAGCTCCCGCTGTGGCTGTGCTGGGACAGCTCCTGGCACAGCAGCCACCTGCAGCCACCACCCAACGCAGGCACTGGGTGAGAGCGGAGTGCAGGGATGTATCTGAGCTTGAACAAAAATGATTCTGAGCCCGTTTTCCTGAGAGAGACCCTGTCCTATGGAGCGGGACACGGGGCTGAGAGCCACGAGCCCGTCGCACATCAGGGGTCAGCCTTGTTCCCGTGCCCAGGCCAGAGGACCCATCTCACAAATTGCTGAATTACAAACCCGGTGCTGGTAGGTGGTGGCTCCAGAAATAGATACAGTGATAGCACATAACGCTCCCTGATAACTGAAATAAAAAGAATTAAACTGTACAAAAGTGTGCTTTAATTGCTACCTCTCTCCTGTCTGCTTAAATTACTAGAAATAAAGCTCTCCTCTCTAGTGATGAGCAGTTCCAGGCAGAACAGACGTGATGGGGGAAACATGTTTGGAATAAATACTGATGTGAATGACACTTATTAGCTACAGCGCGGCATATTTATTTCTCTGTAGTTAGCATAACAGCAGAGCTTGAAAGGAGAAGGGTTCTTTACTTGTGTGTGCGTGTGTAAAAACAACAACGGGTTGTTGTGGGCAGAATGCAGAGGATTCTGCTGTCTCTGCAGCTAGCACCGGTGTTTGGGTGGTGTCAGCTGCTGTGGCACTGAGCTGCTGTGGCACACGGCTGTGCTTTGGGCTGGCACAGCCCTTGTGTCTTCCTTGTGTCGAGCGGGACACAGGCGAGAGCAGCAGCAGCGGCCCCTCTCCCGTGTCGGTGCCCAGCAGCTGCGGGCCCACAGGGGCTCTGCTCTGCTCCCGGGTGCTGCAGAGCTCCTACAAGGGCAAAGCAGCCCCTGCCAGCCCCCCTGGGACTGCTGGCAGCGTCACCACAGCCCGCAGCCTTGACTGGAGCTGTGGCTGGAGCGAGAGGGGAAACATTCTGATTATCTCGCAGGAATTCAGTCCCAGATGTGAAGGTGGCTGGGTGAAAGCTTTATTGTCTCCCGAGGAGCCGGGTGGAGATAAGGCTGGCTGCGGGAATGTGCAGGTCACCTTCCCCTCTGCTCGTGGGAAGCTGCTCATCTCAGCCTTGTCCTGCTTTGCTGTGGCTCCCGGTGCCCGGGGCTCCGCAGGGAGGGGCCGGGTGCTGCGGGCTGTGCCGGCCTCTGGCAGCCCTGCCCCTTCTCCTTCCGTGGCGTTTGGGATTTCGTGCCCTCGGGCAGTGAGGGCCTGCAGTAATTTTAGAAGCACTGGGCAGTTCAGTGAAGGCATCACACGCTGTTGTTGCCATTCCCTCCCCAAGATCCTGGAGCGAGGAGGGAGGGAAAGCTGTGCTGAGGGTCTGTGTTGGGCAGACACTGCCAAGCAGCACAGGGAGAAGGGTCCCCTTGCAAGAGCTGCCGGACAAATCTCCTGGCACTTGAGTGGTTCAGTGGGCATCATCTCTGAGTAGTTGCTTTGAAACAGCAATTTCTCATCTCTTCTGCATACATTTTAATGTAAGAATGTGTGGATATGGACAATCTTGGATCTCTACTGTCCTGCTAAAACTTTGAGTGAAGGTGTCCGGTGGATTGCACAGCTGCTTGGGGAAGGGAAGACTACAGGGGGGACAGACAAAGGGACTGTCAGAGCCCTCTTTCCTTAAGAAAAGGCACGAGGCATTTCAAATGAGAAGCCAAGGGGTTCTCAGGTGGGCTGTGGATGCTGAGTACTGTCTCAGGAGCCATCTCACAAGCCTCTTTGTTGAGGGGAATAATTATATTGTGGTAAAAGTATTTACTTGCTAGGTATTTGCTTGCCTTATTGTACTGTATTCTTCCACTGCTGAAATGTAAGATGAAAAACCTGGGAGTAACAAACTTTCTGTTCTAAGTCCACTTGATTGAGTGCTTGGTTCAGAAACACCATAAAAGTGCCAGACCAGAGCTTGAAATATCTCATTACCAGGTGTCAGGCTGCTTATAACTCCCACTCTGGGATTGTTGAGGACTTTTTTTTCTGTTGGTCTTTTAATGAAAATGCCAAAGGGGGAAAAAGTATTACAAAAAGTAAAAAATGCTGCTTTGATTGAAAATAAAAATGCTGAGACTGCAGCAACTTTCAGCAGTGCTCGCTCTGTTGCATTGCCCTGACATAGATTATTTCCCAGGCCTGTGGGATGTTGTGAGTGTCTGGTACGGGCACAGTCCTGCTGGCTTTCGGTGTGCTGGGAGGTACTGTGGAGCTGAGAGATGAGCAGGGAGTTGATGTCAACAGAGGGAGCTGACAAGTTGGCAGGGAGGCAAAAACTCCGATGCTGAGGTTGCAGCGCTGGCTTGGCTGCAGTCAGACAAGTGTGCCCTGCAGAGCAGGGGCAGCATGCCCAGGGCGGGGGACCTCGCTGATCTTCTGTGGCTGCTGGTGACCTGTGACAGTGTGGGGACGCTGTTTTCCTGCTCGTGCCTTCTCTCGCCGAGCCGTCTGCTCTACTAGCTTTGGGTGCCAGCGCAGTGAGAGAGGTGAGGAGCCTGTGGCACTGCCAGGCTCTGTGTGACGGGTGTTGGAGCTGTGAGGCTGCTGTGGGCCCGTGAGAGGCGGCTGAGAAGCAGCTGAGGGCTGGTGGGAGCATGAACACGCAACAGCAGTGCTGGGAAGGAAGCGTGGGCAAGGCTAACACAGCACTGCTGGAGAGGTGGGAAGGGCATCTCTGTCTGAAAGGAGGAGGAAGGTGCTTAGTCAGAGTTGGAGGTTGATGTGGCACCTTCATAAACCTCCTGGGGTGGAGAAAATGATGCTCTAGAAGGACAGGCTTGGCCAGGTCCAGTTCATACTGACTTTGGGTGGCATCGGTGTCTTTAGTCCTGGGCTTCAGCAGTGCTTCCCTGCTGCCTGGGCATTTTCCAGCGGGGTGGGGGATCTCCAGTTCGTGCTGGAGAATGTGCTGTCGTGGATGGAGGTGTCACAGCTTGTTCACCAGCACTGGAACATGCTGGCTGCTGGGAGCCCGTGATCCCCTTGCTGTCTGTCAGGAGCCGTGCCCTGGCGCAGGAAGGTCCCTCCTGCCTGGGGCACACCAACAGAGGTGCTCGAAGACACCAGGGAACCACCTGGGGAGGCCACGGTGCTCCAGAGCAGCCTGCATTTGTGGGGCTTTCTGTGGTCCTCTCCAAGGCTGAGCAGATTGCTCCTTTGGGCCTGCCAGAGGCTGCAATCCCCTCTTTTTAGGAGTGCTGGCACTTCCCACAGCAGGGAAGGGAAACTTGGAGACGTGGCAAACAGTTCGCAGCAGTTAGAGCTACAGGAAAAGCATCTTGCATGGAAAATCAGACAGAGCAGGAAAAACAGCACTTACCATCAATATAATGCAGCTGAAATCTCTTTCTTGGAGATAATAATCTCTGACTCCAGCAGTAAAAATAAAGGACAGAAACTGGAAGAAGCCAGAAAACACGGTCATGGGAGTGAATCTCGGTGAAATGAAAATTAAAAACACAGTGAAAAGCATAGAATTGCCTTAAGTAGAAACAGCTGCCTGCCCAGAACAACACCCGGGATTATCTGGGAAGCACGGGGGGTGTGGGGAGCGGGCTGAGCGTGGGGCTGCAGCCGGGCTGGGGCCGTGCCCGTGCTCAGCTGGGAGGGCACAGGGGCAAAGCAAAGGGCCCTTGCCCAGGCTTGAGAAAGATCGGGATTCCAGGTTTCCCTGGCAGTCTAGGAGACATTCAGGTCCTTGCCTTTAGCACCCAGCCTGAAGGATAAAGCAGTTTATGGTCTGAAGGACAAGAGCTGGTCTTGGCTCCTGCCTGGGGATGCTCATCCCCGCGCTGCTGCCCTTTACCGGCCTTCCCCAGCCAATCTCCCCACGCTTGAGGGCTGTGCGAGCCAGTCCCCACCCAGAGCTCCGACAATGGAAGGGAAGATTTCCGCTGGCACAGGTCCGACCCCCGGCAGGCTCTGTGGGCTCAGGGAGGCAGCGCTGCCGGCTGCGCTGATTTCAGAGCAGCCCATGGACATCGTTATTGTCCCTGCTACGCGGGAGCACGGATTTATGCAAACCAGAGCCACAAACCCGGGCTCTTCATGCTGTTTCCTGCTTCATTTAAAAATAGGTATCACTTTTAGAGTGCTACAGGAGATGCACAGCCGTTTATCGAAGGATGCCAGTGTGTGGTGTGAATATGTATGTCTTTTGACTATTTCAGGCTGACCTTGATGTGTTTGTTATGCTAAGTGTCATAAAAATCAAACTGCTAAATTAACTAGCTGCTATTTCCACAACACCGAGGAAGCACCTGGGGCCCTTTTGCTCCCTGTAGACAATGGCTGAGGGAGGCTTATGCAACTCCTGCTCTGCTGGTGGCTGCTCTCTCCCAGAGCTGGCACGGTATTTTTAGATGCAAAGGAGAAGTGTCTCCTAACTATATGCTAATCACATTTTCAAAGCTTCAGCTGATATTAAAATGATTCAGCCGTGTCCTGAATTCACATACTTTTGTTTGTTGCCTTTTGTATGCTCTGTGTAGCTTTTCATATGACTGTGCCTATTTTCAACCAAAATCATGGTTTGGGAGCTGCTGTATGACAAAGGATGTTTTTATCCTTTTTTGAAGATCTTTTGAGTTATCCTTAGCCCCAGCTATCTGAAATACAGACTCATGCATATATATTCTCTCTGCAGGCAAGGAACAGAGGCAGGAATAGGCTTTACAGCCGTGATTCTCAAATTTTATTAAAGGGCTGCCTGACCTTCAGGGGAAAGGAAAGTATTTGAGAACCATCATATCTGATACTGCCACCCTGATGTTCATTTATGGCCAAATAACTTCTTGATAGGATTTTTTTATTAGTTTTGCTTGCCCTTTTGTTTACTCTCTTGCCTGATGGGAATGTGCTCAATAAATGTCTTTGTCTGTGTCTCCCATGGCACCCTCGGGCCCATGCTGAACACGGGTCTGCAGCCCTCGTGGCCTCTGCCCCGCCAGTCTGATGCGGTGTCTGCCAAGCTGAGGAAAAAAAGTCACTTTACTGCGCACAGTCTGGTGAAATTAGTCCTTTTCTTAGCAAAAAGGTGCTGCATACTGAGCCCAGGACATTGTCTGGTGCTCGAGAAGTGTCCTCAAATCCAGTCCAGCGCGCAGGGAAGTCCCTCTGCACTGATACCAACAGGGAACACAGCAAGAGAGTGCCACGGCTTTTCCTGGGGAGGACTGCAGCTCAGAGCAGGGTCCTTGCTGGTGGGGTCATTGGGAATGAGGGGGAGGTGATGGGAGGACCCAGCTGGGCTTTGCTGGTGCTTCCAGGCTCAGCTGGTGGGGCAGAGGAGAGCCGTGAGCTGGGGGCAGCTCTCCACAGAGGGAGGTGATGCTTCGGGGATCCCCACCTGGGATGGTGCTTCCAAAACCAGGCCTTTCCGTGCCCAAGCAGCACCTGGGTTTGCTGCTCCCTCCTGGGCCACCTCTGCCCATGGCTGAAGGGACACCGGGCTCGTCTCCCAGGGATTTGGGGATCTTTGCCCTGTCCAGCTCTCCTGGTGCTGTGACCAGCCTGTGGGCTCAGATGGGCGTGTCTGGAGGACCTCACAGCTCCTGAAGAGAATGGGCTGATGGCCCAGCACAGCTCCTGGCCCACTCAAGCCCCTGGCCCTGCCCAGCTGGAGCTACTGCCTCCCCAGTGTCCCAGCTCCCACATTCCTGCTGTCCCAGCTCCTGCTGTCTGTGTCACTGAGTGCTGCCAGAGGGTCTGTGCTGTGCCCCCTCTCTCCCCTGTGCTGTGCCCCCTCTCTCCCCTGTACTGTGCCCCCTCTCATCCCTGTGCTGTGTCCCCTCTTTCCCCTGTGCTGTGCCCCCTCTCTCTCTCCTGT
>VZTE01001341.1:29885-328788 GCA_013397775.1 Eulacestoma nigropectus | reverse complement strand
CTTTGCCCTGTCCAGCTCTCCTGGTGCTGTGACCAGCCTGTGGGCTCAGATGGGCGTGTCTGGAGGACCTCACAGCTCCTGAAGAGAATGGGCTGATGGCCCAGCACAGCTCCTGGCCCACTCAAGCCCCTGGCCCTGCCCAGCTGGAGCTACTGCCTCCCCAGTGTCCCAGCTCCCACATTCCTGCTGTCCCAGCTCCTGCTGTCTGTGTCACTGAGTGCTGCCAGAGGGTCTGTGCTGTGCCCCCTCTCTCCCCTGTGCTGTGCCCCCTCTCTCTCTCCTGTGCTGTGCTCCCTCTCTCTCCTGTGCTGTGCCCCCTCTCTCCCCTGCCCTGCTCTTCTTCCCCTCCTCCTCTTTTAATCCCCGTCTTGCTTGGATTCAACTTTTTTATCCTGATCTTCAAGGACCAACACAAAATGCTTCCAACAGCTCAGGAAGTTGCCCAGATTTGCATTTAGCATATTTAAATATTTAACATATTTAGGGTCGAATTAAAGCAAAGGGAGACAAAATTGGGACCAGACTGAAGAATGAGTGTGCGCGCATGTACGGAGGAATAAAGGGGATGTGTGCAGATACACAGGGAAAACAAAACATGGGAAAGGAGACAGAGAGAGCCTGGTCCTTCTTTGTTGCTGTATCAAGCACACTGTGACTAATGGCCATAATTTCCCATACCCCCCCCAGTACCATAATAGAAGAAAAAACCTAATTGTCATCTGCCACCCACTGTTGGTAAAGCAGCTTCTCTTAAGTAGTTCTTATGTATTGAGTTCAGCTGTCAAAAGGAGCAGCTTTTTTCATGGTCTGCAGAATGCATTTCAGTATGAACACAGCTCGATGCAAAGGTCACCCCATCAAAAATGTTTCCCTCAGTAGTGAGCATAATGGCAAAACCCAGCGTTTTGCAGTCTATTCTCACCATTTTACTTGATATTTCTTAAATGTTAGACAGCTGGAGATTAAATTCCCTTTGATGGGGAGAATTTGAGGGAGAACATTTTGTAGCATATTTTGGGTTTCCCCCTCCTCTCTGCCATGCTGCAGTATGGGCTCTTTAATAGCTCCTTATGACAGGTAGTATGAGCCATAAAAAGAGCAGGAGGCAGAGGAAAATTGCCTATTGTTTTTCAGATTGGCTATGGTTCCTTAGGATATTAGTGTGTGTTCCTGTGTGTGCCAGTGTTTTAATGGTAGTTTGGATTCCAGATGCTTAAATTACTCTACCTGTCAGTGTTTCCATTTACTTGACACGTTCCAAAATGAAAAGACTTTGGAAGGCCTCACTTTCCAACAAGGGGCTCTGTTGCTGTGACGTGGTAGGGGCTGGTAGCTCCTGTGTGCCGTGGATTTCTGTAGGCAAACGCCCCATTTCAGGTTCTCTCTGTAAAATGGGTTTTGCTTCACCCAGCAGGGGTGATGTGAGGATATGTTTGTTGATGTTCTTGGGGTCCTCATCTATTTTTGGGAGAGCGCCATGAAAGGCTTGAATGGCAAATTCTTCCTGTCAGAGCATACCCATAATTAAACCGGTCTGTTTATCCGTGACAGACAGGCTTATTATTGTTTTTCCTAACCTTGATCTAACAAACTGTGCAATGTGGTCTGCCACACATCTGCTGCTCTGTGCCTGCTGGGGAGGGTGGACACCTGGTGTCAGTGGAGGAAGAGTAATGGAGTGGAAACAGTGGCCTCACTGGGAATTTCCTTTGAAGGTAAAAGCCCCGCGTGGCTATTTGTGAAACGCTGCAGCACGGGTAGGGTTGTTGTCAAGCAAGAGACACTGGAAAAGCAAACAGCTGCAAATTGGCCAAGTGCTGGATGAGGATCTGTGCGTTGTGACAGGTGAGCTCGTCTGGCAGCAGCCCTGGCTGTGTCACACGCTGGTGGGTGCCCGTCGCAGACGCGCTCGTGCAGGGTACCTGGTGCGCGAGTTGCTGCTCCTCGGGGCAAGACAGGGGCTGCTTCCGTCGCGATGTCTTGGGGCCAGACAGGAAAGTGACACGTGTCATCATGTCACCGTGACTGGGTCTGCTCTCCTGAAGCTGAGGGGAGAAAGGGGAATGTCCCCTTGTGGTCAGAGCTGGGTAGGAAGGGCAAGCAACTGGTTGGAAGAAGGGAGGATGCCAGAGCGCTGCATCTGCCGGCGTGGACACTTGAGCCTTCGCAATATATAAATCATGGAAAACGTGTGTGCTTTTCTCATTGTGTCAGAGGCAGAAAGCCCTGACCCAGCTGGAGGAAAATAACGTTTTGAACAGAGATGTCACCAAGCAAGATGTTCCAGCTCGCTAGAAAACAACCTGCAGCACGCTTGAAAGGCGCCTGCAATGCATAAAAAGAAACGGCTCACTCTTGCACTGGAAAACCCAAAGCAGAATAGGCAGATGTGACCTCATCTCTTCATGCTGGAAAATTACTGCCTCTTAACATGATATTCTTGCCATCTTAAAGTGGTTACTGGCAAGTGATTTAGGAGCAAGTGTAAATGTGGCTCAGTTGCTTATCTAGTTGGAGCAAAGTCTCTTGGTTGTAAGTACGTGTAAGAAGTAGAAAAACAATTGAACAAGCAATATTGTCCCCCTTTTTTGCTGTCTCTTCCAGATGTCTAGGAAGCTTGAAAGGGAAGAATTTGAAGTGAACTGTGTTGCCTGACCCTTGCATTGAAGGCAACTATGGCCTTGCTGTTCAGAGTACAAACTTCTGCTCGGGTGCCCCAGAAGTCCGCTCGGGAGGCACAGTCCCAGTGACAGACACTGCCACAGTGCTCAGGAAAATGAGCCAGCTCCATGCCGCAGGCACAGTGCACATTTTGGGGATGAACTAAGTGGTCTAGCAGCAGATGGCACAGATGGTTGTATCGGTCTGCCCTCCCCTCGTGCCAGTGCAGAGTACCAGGCTTTTGCTCTGACTGCAGAGCTGGGGCAGACCTGCAGGTGTGCTCTGCTCACAGGCTGTGTGCTGCTGGCAGGGGACAGCACCTCTCTGTGGTGGGCTGTCATGCTGGAGGGCTTTTGGCTGGAATATGGCCTTTGGGAGGTGACTCTTTTATGAGGAAAGACAGCAAAGCCCAGCATCTCTGGGATCACAGCCATTTCCAGAGAGTGCACCTACCGAGAGATAAAGTCCTAAGGAAAGGAGAGAGTGTGGCGTGGCTGCAGGGACCTGCAATCTGTCATGTGCTTCACTCATTAGTGCTTGAATAGACCTTTCTATTCAGCATAGTTCTAAAAAAATCAATCAGGGTTTGTCTCTGAGTATAAAAGCTCAGGAGCTCTGAGCCGGGAGGTCCCAGGTTCCCACTGGCTCTGCCAGGCGAGTGAGAGCCAAGCCCTGGCCAGGGAAGGTGCTCCTTGGCTTCAGACTGTTGTTCCACAGCAGGACACATGTCAGCCAAAGGCTCTCAGCCCTGACTCAGGCCGTGTGGGATGGGACCACTGCAATTCGTCTGTTTGGCACGCTTGGATGTGCAGGGATAGGTGAAGCAGACCAAAGTGTATCACCCAGCAGGGATACACTTCCCAGTCTGCCACTTCCCCAGGGAAGCTATAGTCTGATTACTCTCAGTGCTGGGAAACAAGCTTTTACTTCAAAGATGGATTTCTTTGACTTTGGTTTCTGCCCATCAGGCCCTATTTGCTGAGGCTCACTCTTGGCTCTTCCCTGTGCAAGTAGCAGTGAGTATCAGCTGAGTTGTGCCTTTGTTTTATTCAGACACGTTAAATTCCTTAAGTCTGTCTCTGCAGGAATTGTTCTCCAGGCCCTGGTTTCCTTTCAGCTCTCATTTAACCTCATTTCCACATCTTCCTACTCTCTGAAAGCCGACTCTCTGTCCTGGACACAGCTCTCAGTACTCAGGTCTACATACAAAGTTAAGGTCTCTTCCGTGCTGCCTGGCTCTTCAGTCCTGCAAGAATGGCAGCAGCATTGCAGAGACCATTGCTTTCTTGTCTGAATCCTTGTTTTCTGTCTTGTAAACAAAACATTGTCTTTTTGTATCCCAGATCTACAGCCTTGCACTGTATTCTGCAGAGGTAATCCAACGACACCTGTGCTCCCTCTGCAGACAGCACAGCAGGTCTGGTTGGGAGCTGGGGTTGTGTGGCTCTTGTGGGTATTGGCACAGCCTGCCAGGATGCTGTTTTCTACCAGGTCTGCTGTCTGTGTGCTCCTGGCACTGATGGAAATGGGCAAGTTCTCCCTATGGCCTCCATTCCACAACAATTTGCTTTGCAACTTAATTGGTGTTTGTCAACAGCAGAAAACTTCCAGCTAGGAAATGTCTTCAGGCTTGGCGAGGTTTCAGCAAAGCGGGGAAGCAGGAACTGCTCTCTCTCCTTTGGCTGGGGTTTTGCTGCCTGTCCAGGGAAAGGTGAGGATGGAAATGTGGAGGGGAAGCTGTGTCTGCTCCCCACCATGGAGGCAGGGGGTCCTGCTGGGATGGTTTGTTTCGGGTGTATGAGGTTTTATAGGCAGAGAAGAGCTACAGAATATGGTTCAAACCTAACATCTGCTGTGCTATGGTCCAGGGGAGCCACCTCTGGTTTTGATGAATCATTTTCCTTTGCTATGGACTCTCTTTTATTTGGCAACTTACAGCAAGAATTGGTGAGCCTCTTGAAAACTCTCAGCAGGCAGGTAGCATGGCCAGGAGTTGATGTTTAAGTAAAGGTTAAATTAATGTGTCTGCCCCCTGTGCAGTGCAATCCACAAGATCTAGGGGGCCTGGAGAAGGCCGGGTATCTCCTGCAAGACCGAGTTTGCAGATGAGCGTGGTAAATGTCTGAAGCAATCAAACAGAGCTGGAATGAAATGTAGGTCTTGTTCTTCCCACCTGTTCTACATCTCTGCTGTCTGCAGTGTCTGAGTCTCGCTAAAGCTGCTGGGATTTCAATGCAGTTCTTGGCCATATGCATAGCTTCTAATTTCTCAGATTTAGGAGGGACTTGTGAGATTTAGGGGGGAATGTGAGATCTTTCGGCAGAAAAAAAAGCTACAGAAATCCAAACCAGAAGGCAGGGTATTTTTTTTTTTACATAGCTTATTTTTTCCTGTTTAAATGCAAATATTTGTCCTTGACACCCTGCTTGAGGACAAATAAAGTGATTGCTCCTCGTGGCTATGCTGATTTCCTCATTTGAGCCTGCTGCTGTAATGGCAGTCAGATTAAAAAAAAAAAATAAAAAAGGGCAGACGATTGGGCGGAGATGGGATGTTAAATGTTGTGGAGAGCATGGAAACCCTGTGTCAGCCCAGAACTTGTAAAGGGAAAACCATCACTTGGCAGAGACAGCTTAAAAGGCTTGTAAAGCCTGGCACCATCAAAACCACAATTTGGGTTTTATCAAAGCATGGCAGTGGAGCCTTGAGAAATGACAGCTGTGCTATCTGTCTTCAGATCATTCTGAGAGCAGCATCAGGAACAGGCTGGAAACAGTTCAGGAAATCATTTTATACTGAGGGTTTGCTGGGGGCAGAAATGTATAGGGAAAACTGAAATGAAAGAATTAATAACAGTATCAATAACCTTCCTACCGCAGCTATCAAATGTGACACGAAAATGACTTGAAAGTTGTCATCTACTGTGTATTTTATTCCCATCAGGAAGGCTTGAGGGATGAGAGGAGAATCCAAACAAGGCAATTAGAAGACTGGAGCATGTTGAGGGAGGAAGAAATGACTAGTGTGGAGAACTTTTCAATGCAGTTTTCCCTGCCAGACGCAGAGGCTGGGCCAGATTCTGACACAGTGGAGCAAACATTGGAGTGAGCAGATTTACGGAGTGGCAGCAGGGACTGCAGTGTCAGCTGGCGTGCACAAGGGTGGTCTGTGCAGGATGCTGATGGTTGCAGCAGAAGATTTAATGCAGTTCTTCCTAGAAGTGGATCCTAGAGGCTGAAGATTCTAGCTGGGGTTTCTCACTCACCACCAAAATGATTTAAAATCGCTGGAGTCGTTGCCAAGATTTCCAGCACTTTTTCTGGGCTGTGGACCAATCCTGCTTAGTGCAGCCCAGTTTGTATGAGTGTAGGGGATGGTAAAATGTCCTACTTCTTTTCCATCCCTGTATGTTGACTCTGAGCCATTTGTACTCGTTCTTTTGCTCCAGGATGGCTTGACTCCCAGCCAGTTCAGGGTACTTGTCTCGAGCTTTGGGACTCTGGACCCAAACTAGAGTTGTCCATAGCTACTGGAAAAGAGAGCCCAGCACGTAGGTTAAACCACTTCTAAATGATGGCATACGGAGGCAGCCAAGCTCTATTTCTGCAAGTGACACAGGCACCTAAGAAATGAAACCGCACTGGAAGCGCTCCCCTTCCTGTGGTCCAAAGGCTTTTCAGACATTACCTAAGCCATGAGGCTGTGATGGGACAGACTACTGTGATCCCATTTGCCTGTTCCAGGTCATTAATGTGCAGAGGAGAAGGATTCAATTTTCAGACTTTCCCAGAGACAGAAAGTTTCTACTCTAGTTCATGTTCAAACTTAACCTGTAAATCATCCAGAATTGATGTTGTTTTTTGAGCTATATTTAGGTACATTTTTGCCATCTAGCTGGCCAAACCTGTGGTGTTTCTAAGGGAAGAGGGAAGAAGTGAAGCTTGCAGCCTCCATTTTCTGAATTAGCAATTGCATGTCTGAGAGGAGCTAGTGAAGAAGAGAAACCACTTGCAGGAATGCTGGTGAATGCCGAGGCGCAGGCTCAGTTATGCAGGGCTGAGAATACACCAGTCTTTATATACAGAGGAGAAAAATTATAGCTTGCTTGTCCCTTCAAGAAGCTGATCATTACTTCCTTCTTTGTTCCCAGAGCAGTCTCTCTAAAATTAATTGGTTATTCCTTAGTAATGGAGACAGATAAGGGGTTTATGCCATCGGACAGAGCACGGGCACTGAGCTGAAGAGCGAGTCCTGTCTCTGCTGCAGGAGATGGGCTGAGGGCTGCCAAGCCCCCTGGGGAGGCAGGGAAGCAGTTTGACAGCTGGGGGGAGGTCGGACACCTGTGTGCAGCTCAGTCCCTGCTGCACTGGTGGCAGCACCTTGGGCTGCTCAGCCCCAGCCCTGGTGCAGGTGTGGGAGCCTCAGACGTGCTGGTGCCCAGAGCTCTGACGTGCACAGGCACCCCTGAGCTAAAGGATATTTGTGCTGCTGTGGGGCTGGAGTTGCTCATAGGGAGAATGTGCTGTTCTAAAGCAGAACAGGGCTTTCTCCACGTCTATTCCTGCTCCTGTAAGCCTGGCACAGAAGAGAAAATGCCTTTGCAAGGGAAAGTACTCAGTGTATTCACTGGTCACCATGTTTGGTGGGCTTATTTGCCAAAATAATCCATGCATGCCCAGAGTAAGAAAAGACTGCTGTGGCACTGAGTTTGTGATTCTAGCTCCTTTCTCCCTTTGAACATTCGCTTTTCTTCTGCAATCTGTAGTTGGTTGGGACTTATTCAAAGGTAGCTTCAAAAGATCAAAGGCAGATGCAGTCTTTATAGCATTCATGCCTCTGCCATTCAGTTCATGCAGATATTAATGAGGTGTGTTTTATATGGCCTGACATTCATGTCTTTCTGTTCACCCTAACAAGATTGTTCTGCTGTCCTTCTTGTTTTAATAAGCAACAGAGTCTCCAAGATCGAGTTCTAAAAAGATATTTTTCCACTTAAGAATTATCAGGAGCAAAACTGGGAATGATAACTTAAAAAGGCATAAACCACCAGGATCTTCTGTCTGATGCCTTCAAAGCAGTGCATTCTCCTCTGCTTCGCCTACTCTGAATTATCACAGGTTTCAGGCTAACACATACATTTCTTGCCCTTTTATCTCTCTAATTGTTTTCACAGGTTCATTAATGATTTTGCAAAAGCTGTAGTGAAACTAAATGACGTGCTCATAAACCTTTAAAGGAGAATATACCCGTCTGGTGATGGGAAAAGTCTCATTAGTCTTTTCAAATCGCTCCCAGCAGGTTTTCCTGCAGATTCAAACTTGTTAGGTGCATAAATATGCTTCTCTAATTCAAACGGCTGTGCTGATTGTGTGACAATTGAAGTTTGCTCTGCTTTTAAGTAGCCACTAAAATCACCTTTCTAAGGCAGATGTTTTGAGAGCCAGAACTGTTCTGAAATCTGAGGGGGTTTTTTTATATCTGTGGAAGTTCTTGGGCTACTGATGCCACCTATGCCTTGCTTCCAAGAAAATCCTGTGCTAGCTTTTTGGAAGAGCACTGGTTTGCTCACTGAGCTGGGAATACTGAGGCGCTGGTGACAAAGCATCTGCAATATATCTTCAGTCCAGGGCTGAAGACGGTGTGGGATTTTTGCTGGAACAAAGATTAAATTATGTGGCATCAATCACCAAGTGGTAAGCGAGCTCCTTTGTGGCTCTGCAGGTGATAGGTTCTGACACGTGTGGCACGGCGGGGAGAAGAGCTGGGTGTGAATGAAGGCAGCTGCAGCATCTGAGGGGAAATGTGCAGGGTGTCCCAGGGGAGACAGCCCAAACCTCAGCGAGCAGGGCCACGGTCACGCCTGACCCCTCCGAGGAGATTAAAGACAGAAAAGGTGTTTCTCAGAGGTGTTTCTCTGCACTGCTTTGGGCAGGATCAGTGGTGGGAGGCAGAGCCTGGTGCAGCAGTTGCAGCACAACAGGACATGGGGCAGGGGTGGAAGGCTGGCCTCAGCCAAGGAGCAGGAGAAGGAGAGGAGCAGGGGTCTGGGTGCAGATGAGCCGAGGGGAACCGAGGCCGGAAAGCTCAGTGCTTCTGCAAAGCACTGGGGACACCCTGAGCTGCTGGAGCAGCACATTTCCAACCCCCCTCAACTCAAATCTGCCCTTTCTGTGCTGAGGTAAAGAATGAAAATGATTTTCACGTCTTGAGAGTGCTTTCCTTTGAACTCATTTAGATGAGGATATTTCTACTACACAAATCTTAATTGAAGTATTTGATTTCATTTTTGTATGTGGAGTAAATTTATGTGACACGATTAAAATACATGTTATTTATACAATAGGAACTCAGAACTGGAGTAGACGATTAAAACAACTGAACAGCCTCTTCTGAAATTTTAACTTTGCTGAAAGCATAATGATCCTTTGACAGGATATCCTAGTTAAGCGTTTTTGAAAGTTAAGTTAAATATAAGAATGCATTTTAGAAAAATACATTACCATGTGAGCCCTATTTTACGCCTGACACTAGAGGTCTCAAAAAAACATTGGTGGGTGTAAGCAGAGGATACTGATACAAGTCTTGGGCCTTATTGCTCACAGTTGCCTGAATGAAGTTGAGCTGTCTGGTAGTGTTACTTCAAAGGGGTGAAACCCCCTCTGGCTGTGTTCCTTGCGTGTTTTGTTGTCACCTCTCCATGTAAAGCTGCTCAGCACCACCCTGGCATTCTCACATTTGAAGGTGAGTAGACCTCGGTGACACAGAGGAAAACAAACCTCTTTCCCCAAGGAAGCAAAATAGACACATCCAAATTCAAAACTCGAAACCGAAATGCATTGAGTCAGGTTTGCATCGCTGCCAGTGACAGTGCTCAGCATGTGGCTGAGGAATCCCTTTTCAGTAACAGGGAGCACAGCTGTTATTGAACCTGTGTCATACAGGACTCTCTTGGAAAGGGGATTCAGCTGTAGCTCTACTTTTAAGGCCTCACTTTGTGTGAGACTTTGCTGGAGTTGTAAAGGCTGTTGTTGGTGGCTCTGAATGGCAGCTGCTGTCACCTGCGCTCTCGCACAGCGCTCTGTGGGTCACGGGAAGGTGCAGCCATCAGCCCGGGCTAGCCCAGAACAGCAGGCACATCTACTCGTGTTTAACCTCCCTCTGCTGCAGAAAGCAAAGCCTTTCCTGGGGTTGATTGCTCGGCTGAAGTGTTTTGGGCTGGATGCTGCCTGCGCTGGGCTGTTCTGGCCATGGTGAGCGGAGCTGGTGGGGTTGGAGGTGACCTGCAAGCTGACCCTGTCTCGGCATCTTCTGCAGGGTGGTGGGCAGGAGGCTGGGCTGGCTGCTCTCTGAACACAGCTGGGGTTCTCCTGCTCTCCAGGACCCTCTGTGCTGCTGTCACCGCCTGTGCTGCCCCCCACAGCTGCCCCGAGATGGTCAGAGAGCCGCGGCCGTGCTCACGCTCGCGCATCCCGGCTCAGTTTTATCAGCTGGCTGGTTTCTGATTGTGCTCTAATTCTCTGGAATTAGAGCAGGAGCTCAGTGTTTTTCAGAAGGGGAGGTCACAGGGAAGTGCTGGTTTCTGCGAGTCTCCCAAACTGGATTTTGCTGGGGACTGTCTGAAACTGCAACAACAGGATTCAGAGTTTTCATTTTAAAATATGCTTGGCAAATCTGCTTGATTCTGCAATAGAGCATTCAGGATAGTCGATGTCACTCCCTAAGCTTATTGATGTTGTTTGTTTGTTTGTTTGTGAAAATGTTGAAATCTTGACCTGACTTCTCAGGATTAACTAAGGAAGGGGAAATGTCTTTTTTTGTCTTTTTTTTTTTCTTCCTCCCCTGACAAGAAATGTTTCTCCCACAAATCTTTTGAGCTCTCATTATCTGAAAGTCATGATTTCCAGTCACTCTTTACCTTGGCTATTTTAGTTACTTCTGAGTGCCTAGCTTTGGTTCACTGTTTTCATTTTCTATACAGAGCAAGTTTCTCCTTTCTGACAGTGTAGTTGTGCTGCTGCATTGCTGCGTGTAAAGGGTTCTGAAACCTTTGCATAAGAGGTACAGCTCAGTGGAAAGTCCTTCGGCTACACATGAGAAATTAATTTGCAATTAATTAAGTTGTTGGATGAATTCCTCCTTTGTTCTGTCTGAAAATGGCCTGTGAGCAGATTGCTAAATTCTCAAAAAATTCATTGCAACAAATAGTGAGTTTCTTCCCTAAATAATTCCTGGTCTGACCAGAACAAACAGTTCACGATGTGCAAATGGAATTCATAATTTCTTAATTTCTTGAGTGGCTGGTACATGGACTGAAGTTCCCCAGCCAGTGTGAACTGCAGGTAGCACAAGATTGCTTTTAATCTGTGCTTTAATACTGAGACGTTGGGTTGTGACCTGAGTTTTCATTATCTTGAGGGACTGAGCCCAAGGAACAGAGGGGTGTGCGGTGTAAAACCTGCCTTCAGGTGGTGTCTGCAGAGGGCAGGAGGCTGCCTGCCAAGAGGGTCCATGTACTGGGATTTTAGGAGGATGGGATTAGTCCCTGGCAACAGATAACTTTAAAACTCCCAAATATCACCAGTGGAAAGAAAAAAAATATGGACAGCTCTTTGGTGGAGGAGGGGAAAAGAGCAAATGGGAAGTGCTGTGTGGCTGGGAGCTGAGGTACGAGGCAGCCTCGGGACGAGGAGCTGGACAGGAAGCCAGGACAGACTGGCCACGTAGCTTTGTCTGGTACTGCTGGTAGAGGTTGTGTGGCAGAGCGCTTGAATGCCAACTCATCGCCCAGCCTGCCCAGCTAATAAATATTAGAGGAGCTGAAAAAATGAATGGGAGCATAACAGCAAATGTCACCCACTGTGCCAGCAGCTGAAAGGGGCTGGACTCAGCGGTGTGATGCTGGCAGCCCTTCCTGTCACTGCTGCAGCCACAGCTCCTCCATGCTCCTTGTGGGCAGTGGTCAGACAGCTCCATCCGCATCCCTTCACTCCTGGTATTTGGGAACACCACTGGATGTTAAAAAAGAGACGCGACTTTTTGCTTTACTGCTTTGTGTTTCTTTCTGCCCGTGGAGTTTTTGTTGCCGAACTTGGTACAAAAGCTGGCGGGACCATTTTCTCTGCTGTGCTCTAAATTTTGTTTTCACAGCACTACTGCTCTTCTTACGAGGAGCTGCATGCGGCCCCACTGCAGCCTGCCTGCGCCGGCTCTCGATGGGCCGTTCACGCAAAAGCGGGCACTGCTAATGAAGATGGAAGTGCTGGCATTGACACTGCCGCTGCTTTACTGCTCCCTGCTCTCGCTACCTCTGCCCCCCATCAAAACCAGCTCGGCAGCATATGTCACACTGCTCACTTTGTCAAAACGTCGGCTGTCCTTCTAGATCAGCGCAGCTCCCAGACCGACTGCACTGGCATCAACAATTAGTTCATTCTGCCTCTGTTAATTAAAATAAGCTGAGACTATCGCATGTTATCGTGGCTTTCCAAAGCATAGGGACATACACGCGTCTATCATCCTGCTCCCGTGGCTGATCCCTGTTGACCGATCCGCGTTGCATCTGCGTAATGGCTGCTAAACCTGCAGCGAAACAGGAGCAACAATTAGTGAAACCCAGAAGATTTCCTGCTTCTCAGCTGTCCTTGGCTCCGTGGCAGCTTCTGCCTGTGCCGTCTCTGGCGTGGAGCGCTGGAATCGGGCTCGTGCGGCGCTGGCCGGGCGGCGGGGCAGGGACAGCAGATGGCACTGCCAGAGCGGCCGCGGAGCGCCAGCCGGGCGGGCACAGCTCTGCAGGCGGCTCCGCGCCCGCGCTCGGCTCCTCTCCTGGGCACGTTCCGGGAAGGGCAGGGCAGCTTTCGTCCCCTCACCCCTCCTGCCAGGGCCCGCTGCCCGGGCCGGGGGATGTCTCTCGCGCTGGGCAGCGGGTCCCGCAGGAGGGCTCCGATCCCCGCAGCGTTTCGGCAGCTCCGCTCAGGCACCGGCAGGGCGGGGCAGCCGGCGGCTCCGCTGGCAGCTCCCTCGGCTGGCAGCTCCCTCGGCTGGCAGCTCCCTCCCCGCAACGGGGGAGCGCGTCCCTGGCGGCGATGGAAGCGCCCCACGGGCTTTGCGAGGGCAGGGCTGGCGTTTCAGGCCTGGTTTCTGTGCGGGTCACAGGTGTTTCCAAGGGGCAGGGGCCCGCCACGGGGGCCGTGGGCTGTGGAGAGCAGCACCAGGCTTCTCTGTGTCAGCCAGGCGGGGTCCGAGTGGCAGCAGCTCTCCAGCGCTCCAAAACTGCGATACGGCTTTACAGAGCAGCCGGTTCTGCACTGCTGATGAGACAGCCCCATTTCCTAAGGGATGATTCCTAGAAAACTATCTAGCATTGCTGTAAAATGAGGATTCGTGGTTTAATAGTTATCATGGGAGCTGCTCCAGGAATCCCCCTGCTGCACAGTCACCGTCCAGCACAGGCTTCTCTTCTCCACGCAGCGCTTTTCTTCCAGCTTCTGGAGCAGACACGGAGCTTGACATCATGTTCATCTGTCCATGTACGGTGATATTGCCAGTGACATTCAGTACTTCGGGGATTTTTGGCTGCTGACTTTCAATGACATTAGGAGCAATCTCCATAGCCAGTGTGAGATCCTGCTCTGTGCTGAAGAATATAAAAGAGACTATTGCATTTAATATATTGGAGTACATGGGACACAGCAGCAGTTTGTGTGATTTATTGGATATACAAAAATGCACCATAGCATGTTCTGTAAATACAAGCACAAACATATCCCACTACATCCCACTGTAAATTTCCTTTGCTGCTAAAGTGTCTAAATTAATGAATGCAGGAATAATGGATTATTCCAAACAATAGGTTCTATCACAAGGTACTTGGTCATTAACAAGGGAGCGCACTCGACTGTCCTGACAAGGACTTCAGATGATGGTGACATGGAACAAAGCAACACATCCCTTAGGGCATGGCCTTGGGTCTGCCAGAGGTGGTTGGTCCTGGGGAGACTGGAGAAAGGGGCTGCCTTGGTTTCTGTGCTGTAGACTGCCCTCTCAACCACTTCTGCATCTTTCAGAAAAGACTAATTTGCATCTCTCACTGGATACCACCCCTTCACCTCACTTTTTGAATGTGTATCAGACACAAGACAGGTGATTCTTATGCTGTAGTGTCTGAATTCCTCTCATATTGGATTTTTAAGTGCTTCTGATCTCTTTTAATCTGGAGCTTGGGAACAGGGAGAATTGCTCTCAGTTTCTTTGGACAGATTCCCAAAAAGGAAGAAACAAATAGGTAAATACATAAATTTTTAAAAACAGCATTAATTTTTACTTGTGACGAGGCTGACAGAAGCTGGCTGATGGGAGGCAGCGTGGCATGTCTGTTACCACATCTCGTAGGAAGTTTGATGTAGCCAGCTGGCAAATACCAGCGACTCTCCCGAGTTCATAGCTCACCCTGTTTGTGTTGACATTTCTGGCAAGGAAAGGTAAAGAGTTATCCCAGCTGCAATAACCTGTGAGCTCTCCCTCTGCCTTTCTCTCAATTCGGCTGCAATGAAAGTCTCGCTCAGCAGGAGTGACTCAAGTGCCAGCGTTTGCCATGGTGGCTGCTTGGCTGGGGGAGCTGCAGGAGGGGGATGCTGTGGGAGATGGCACCAGCGGTGATCCGATCCCACATCCATAACTGCACGCCAGCAGCCTCACAGCTCTCCCCTTCCTTCCCTCCCTCTTAAAACCCGACTTTGCTGTAGCCTGGCTCCCTCCAAGCGCGGCGCAGAGCTGGTGTGAGGTGCTGCAGCCCCCGAGGAGCAGCGGGCTGAGCCCTGCCCTGTTGCTGGAGAGGCAGATGCACACACACTGCTGTGCTGGGCTACACCAGCGCGAGAGCTGCTGAGGGACAGGCACACGTGTGAGCAACTGATGGACCACGCAGGGAGTTGTGCTCAACCACTGCCCGACAAACGCCTTGTGAAGCCTTTGCTCTCTCTGACAGGCAAACAAAAGTACTTTCTCATCCTTAAATAAGACAGTTTGCCTTCACAGAGAGGAGAGGAAATTAAAAAATTAAAGGAAGCCCAAATGATTTGACTCTCGTGCCAGCATCCTATGTTTCCTTAGGCTTTGCTCCAGTGCTTGCTTTGTCTGCACTGTTAGTAACACTGTGTTTCTCTGGAAGTTGCCTAATTTTTCATTCTTGCCTCTTCTTAAAAATTTGACCTTTAGCATTCGAGCTTTCGTAGTTGCTCAAATAATCTGTTCAATAAGGAAAAAGAATAGAAAAGGCAAAAATTATAATCTGGTCTGTCTTCAGTCTTTGACCACTATTTTCTCTAAGACATTCGCCACACCCTTGGGAATGCTAACCCCTGTCTGGAGGACTGCTGAGAGCACGTGGCTCCTCCTGTCTGCATCCACTGCAGCCTTGCGTGGAGGCAAACAGGCTGCCTCTTGTTTCTCATTAGTCCTTCGTGTCCTGCCCTTCCCACTGCCTTTTTGACCTGGCACTTGTATCCAGTAGCCACAGCCACTGTCCAGCTCAGCTTCCTGCACGCAAGAGGCCTCTGTGTCACGCATTCCCCAGAGCTGTGCCTGGGGTGCAGCTTTCTTATTCAAAACCTCGGGTGCAAGATGATATTCCTGTTGTCAAAGCTGGCCCTTAACTACCTGGTACTTTGTTATATGCTTTGACTTCAGAGTTTTAACGCTCCAGATATTTGAGTGATGGGAAGTTTTTTTTTCAACCCTTTTCAAGCAATTTCGCTCTGTCATTGTGCTTTTCCTGAGCTGGATCCAGACGAGTCCCTGTCCACTGAGTGTCCTCTTCAGAAACACCTCACATGGTAAAAAGTGAACAAATGCTGGGGAGAAAGCTGGAGGCCAGAAAACAATTCCTTTCCTCTCATTTTAGCCATGTATAAGGTGAGAGAAACTTTCCAGCACCTGATGCTTGAATAATTCTCCTCTTTAATGCCTGAAAGCTCTGCTCACCTCCGCCTTGCTGGCTGACTGAACTCATGCTGCCTGCATCTCCTTCCAGGATGACAGCCAGGAAATTATTACAGTGCAATTTAAAGACCATAAAATACAGGATGAGCAGATGGCAGGTCACGTCTCCTTCCCATGAATAGCCCATGTCACCGTGGCACTGCTTCAGCCCATGCTGAGCTGCACTCACCGAGTCCAAACAAGAAGCATCACCAGTGGAGGTGATGTCTGTTAAGGCAACATCCCAGCAGCACAGACCTTACGACTGTGGCAAAGAATTTGGGCATTGGCAAGAAGCTTCAGTGACAATGAGCTTTAAATACCTGCTGTTAAGATAATCACAATAATCTGTCTGCCAGCTTTTTCCTAATGTGCATTTTCTAATTCATTGTGGGAGGCAAAATCCTTTGACTGGTGGAATGAAGACGTGGCACTGTGACTATAATTTACATTGTTAAATAAGTGGAAGGAGCAGCTATCAAAAGCTGAAATCCTACCCAAAGCAGGATAGCTGCCTTCACAGACTAATTTTTTTTAAAAGACAAGAAATTAGTGTTTTCATAGAAAGGAATTCCTGATGGGAGGAATCCTCAGTTCTGTGAAAGGGCTTAAAAAAGTGAATATCCCAGTTGCAGGATTTGCTGTGGTCCTGATCTTTTAGAGTCTGCCCTTGGAGGAGGGTATCTTACCCTCTGCTTCTCATTTGCTGCTCTGTGGACTGCTGTGCTGCATTGGAACAAGAGGCTGAATCAGCCATTGTGGTCACTCCTGCCATCCCAAAGAGGATGTTTCTGAGAAAATTAATTTCTCTTCTATCTAGCTGGGAAACTCAAACAAAGCTCTGTCATGTACTGGCCCTTGGTGCAGCAGTCAGGCTGATCCCCCTTATCCTTTCAGCATTAATTACAAAACACCTCTGCTCCTGTGAGCAGCGCTTTGCCAAAGAAGCCCGTGTGTTACCTATTAATCAGCAGCACAGCCGGGGGTATTTGGTGCACAGGGACACACCACAGTGTCAAAGTCATCCTTCCTGTACTACTCGTGGTGCTAGAACAAAAGACAGATCTGGGATTCACAGAGAACGGAGCAGAATGGAGTTAGGAGTTGGATAGGAAAGTATCTCCTCAAAAAAAAATTGAGGAAAGCGCTACGTCTAAGCGAAGCACTGAGCAGGGCCAGCAGGTAAGTAACGTGTCCTGAGAGAAGCACAGCTACCCAGAAACCATTCCTTACACAGTTTATTTTCAGTTAATGAAGATGATTGTTTTTGTGCCTTTCACACTCAAAGCCCCCTCTTTTTTCCACCCCCCCTGAGGTGAGTGAGGCTGGCAGGGAGCAAGGAACAACTTGTCACCCTGCTGCCCAGGTGGCAGCTCGGATCCTTGGTCCACCAGCAGTGCCTGGCTTGCATGAGACCTTCTCATGCAGATTTGGATGGTGCCTGAAAAGCACCTTTCCTTTGTTTCCCTTTAGGTGAAATCTGCTGTAACCTCACCCCGTTCCCTGGCGAGCACATCTGTGCCCTGCAAAGGCTGTATCTGGCACTCCTGTGGGCAAAACCCTGTGAGAGGCAGATGTTTGTGGAGCTGGGATTTGCAGCTTCCTGGTCACCTCTGGAAATGGCTCTTTGAAGGACATTTTCAAGGCATGTTTGCAGAGGCTTCCGTTGCTGCTACTCTGTTCATGCTGAGGAATAAATTGGATTTGACTATCTGCAGCTGCTTTTGGCACCTTTCACTAGTGCAGAAATTCCCGTTGTGATCTGTGAAAAAGTAACCACCAAAAATCCTTAATTTTCTAAGAGGTATTCCTGGGAAAAATGTCACTTTTCATATAGGCTGGCTCAACGTGGCCAGTTGTGCCGTTTATTCAACAAGGGAGCATTGTAGTCTGCACTTTGCATTTCTAAGGATTGAATTTGCTAAATGGAGCACTTTCCACTGTCAGAGCCGGAGTTGGGCTGTGCTCTTTTTTTTCTTTTCCTTGCAGCTGGAAACCATTTTTGCTTGTATCACAGAGCTTCTTAGCCCTGTTGAATCTGGCTTAGTGTTTCTCAAGGGACAGAGGCAGGATTACTAACAGCCTTCCAACCCACTTAAGTCTCTCCCTTCATAACACAAACTCTCAGCAAAACAGACTCGAGCAAGGTCTTTGTCCTGGATGACTTTTTGCTAAATAAGTTAGCAATGCTCTAGTTAGCAAAATCTCTCATCCCCTGTGGAGGGGTTCAGACTTACTGGTGCACTGCAGCAGGGCTGGGACGGAGGTAATGTGAGCAATGCTGAGAGAAAAGCTGTGGCACCTTTAAACCTCAATGCAGCCAATACTCAATGTGTGGCCTCAGACCTGCCGGGGAGATAAAGAAATATTTTGATCTGAATCAGAAAAATCTGTAGTTTTCTCACAGAGAATCTGAAATGGGTCCTTCTTTTTCTCTCTTTCACAGATGAACAGACAGAATAAGCTGTCCACCTTCAGAGTATGAGCTGACTTTGCCTTTCAAGAAGAACATTTGTTTCTTCTGCATTAAATTTATTAATAAATGTGTTTTTCACAGCAATCTTAGTTCCTAAAAATAGGTATCCTAGGGTTTGTTAGATTTTTCTAAAGACTTCTATGGAAGTTGTATGCTGTAGGATCATGCAAAAAGGAGCAGATATATGTGAAAACCTATTGCAAATTCTTCCAGATTAGACTCTTTATTTTTTTAAGGAAAAAAAAAAGAAAAAGCTTTTTCTTATTCCTATCACTCTGTGAAATGGATCTTTAGATGACAGATACTGGACTCTGACAGGCATCTCATCCTGTATTGAGGCTAGTGACAGTCTGAAAGGAATTGCTCATCTGAGTCAACAGCCAGCTGCTCCGACTGTGTTTGTCTTCAGTGCTAATTTCATTTCTTGGCTCAGTTTTCCTGGAATCCGGGCACGCACGCTGACCTGATAAATAACTGAAGCGGGCAATAAAGATAAAGGAAAGTTCTACACTTCAGAGGTCAAGCTAGCCTCCAAATCATATTTGCCCTAATGGAGATCAAATCCAACACTACCAAAAGTCAAATGAATGTTTAGTCACCTGAGAAAATACCATTATAAGCTGAAATGAGCTCTCATTATTTTTTCCATTTTATTTCTTTAATTTCTCCTCGGCTCCTGCTACAAAACTAAAAATAGGGGCATTAGTCACAGGGTACTTCAGAGGCACCCTCAAGGCAGAAGCAAGATTCTAAGGTAAATCACAGCTGGTGACTCTTAAAATGGATGAAATCGCTTGCATTAGGCCTTCAGGATGCATATTTTCATTTACTTGATTTATTCCTTTTGTTTAAGCTGTGATGTGAAGTGGCACAGGCACGATGGAGCCAGGCTGATGAGGAACTTTACAGTGAGCTGTCAGGGCAGAAAATCCCATTGCGAAGAGATCCTTTCCTCAGGGCTGTTTGTGAGGATGGTGCAGCAGAAAGCTGAGAGAATGATTTAAAAGGGGGGAAAAAAGGAGCAGAAGCTGGGGAAATAGGCAGGTAAATTATCTGACATGCTGCTGGCACCAAGGCACGGGACCACCTTGGTGCAAACAGCTGCAGAGCTGGGCAGAATCGGACCCAGGTGATCCCTTTCTGGAGGTGAGTAGGATGCCTCAGCCCCCCCTCCTGCTCTTCACAGCAGCTGATTTGTCTCCAGAGGTCTCCTTACCCCACATGAGCTGGCCCCTTCCTTCTCTGCCCGGCCTGGGAGATGCTGGTGACTTGTTTCCCAGCTACACCCACAAGCCTCCCTCTGCCTTCTCACGTCCTCTGAGTGTGTGAATGCGAAGGCTGGGAGCTCTCTAATGCAACACTTCTGACAGCCGAACCTGTGTTTTGGAGCCCAAAAGGTAATTAGAAAATACCTTTTTTCTGTCGTTGCTGATGTCGTCAGGTTGCGTTCCGTGCCATGGCATCACCTGCATCCTAGGAGGGACCTCCTGGGTGAGGCATCTTGGCAATAATAAGGTCTTTTGTTGATAGATATGCTTCCTTCTGGAGAAGTAAAGGAGCCAGCAGGGCCAAATAGTACTTCAATGGCATGTCCAACACTTCCTCTTGCAATTTGTATCTTGGAAATTCCTCCCATCGCATTTGTTTTGCAAAACATTGAAAGAGAGTAAGGAGTTACTGTGCGAGTAGATACTATCGGGGACTGGGGGAAAGCAGAGACCCTTTTGTGCATCCCACTGTGCCCCTGTAAAAATCTCAGCACCGTCTTACCTCACTTGATATGTGTTTTGTTACTTATGTGGGCGTATGAGTCTTAACTGGCTGTGGGAACTCTTCTGCTCAGTTTAAGGGCAGCTGCAGGCCTTAGGTCTACACACAAAGGCTGGGATATTCTGTGTCCTGTGAGTGTCAATTATTTATTATAGAAACACCTTTGTAATGGAACTTCATCTGATTTGTTCATGATGGCAAAAGTGATTCTGGGTGACTGACTTGTGTGTAAATGTGGTGCACGAGAAGTGTGGACACAGCAGCAATGTTTGAGTTTCTGTGCTACGAAACATACGTACACCATAATAGAGCTGTCAGCAAGCTGTAATGAAGCTGACTCTACTTAAACTGATCTTTCTCACCTATGCAAGATAATGTGTGGGTTAAAGTAAGCTACATTGGATCAGCTAAGTGAGGGCTGTCTTGCTGTATTTTGTGGCTTTTGTTTATTCATTTGTGCTGCCTTTGTAATGGGAATTCATTTGGTAGAACTTTCCTGTAAATTGCAAATGCAAAATCCTCAAAATAAATCCCCAAACACCTCTGTGCTCCTGTTTGCACAAAATAAAAATATATCCAGAAGAAAAATTTTATTTTCTCTTCAGGAAGAAAAATCCAGATGCTATCATGGTTTGCTTCAACGTTAACAGATATTGATTTATCAGCCACCTTAGTGTTTGGCCACCTGTGTACAGAGGTCAGCAAGAGTTGTGGTTTTTTCCTATTTCCCCCATGAAGGGGTCAAAGACAGCTCCATGAAAGCATGTGACTTTCTAACAAAGCGTATCCTTAAGGACAATTTCTTTTCTGGACAGGCAGCTCTGATGATTTTCAGTTGTAATGACATGTTTATTTCAGGGCTAAACTTGGCGAGTGTTTCCACGTGCACACAGTATCACAGATGTAAATGCAGTGTATGTTGTTTGGCTGGGGGAGGAGGATGCTGCTCCTGGCATAAAAACCACCCAGTGGATGACTCTGGGAGTTAATGTGCTATCCTGGGCACTTCTCCATATATCAGAGGAAGGAATAGTACTGAAAAGGCTGCTTCTCAGATTTTAATAAGAAGGTCTGTGAAGATTGCATTTTGGCTGAGAGTACAGTATTTCATTTTCCTCAGTTCTTTAGGATCTTTTCTAGTAATGCATCTGTGTGTACATTTTGTGGTCGCAAACATATTTTAGGTCACTCAGTCAAGTGACATTAAAAAGAAAAGTGCTAACAACAAATTTAAAATGCTGCTGGTAGATGGGTGCAATAGCTCATCTGGTAAACAAGCTGTTCCTGAAAAAATGTTACTGGTACTGGGGATGACAATTATGGCAACTGAAAATGTTGGTTCAGCTCCGTGTCACCAGTGCCATCAGGAGGCAGATGGCTTCGAGGTAACCCCATCTGACTGGCCATGTCTGTTCCAACAGCAAAGATGAAGTTGTTTTTCCTGTCCCTGTGTTTAGCATAGCCCACGCCAATCCAATAGCTCTCTGATAACTGGTACTAAATCTCAAAAACTCAACCATTCAAATCCTTAGTTCTCACCCAGCACTCTTTCTCAATCTTAGAATTTCCTTGACCTTAGGATGGAGCTGCGTTAAGTGCTGGGCTCTTACTCCAGCCATGCAGTAGAAGCAGATTTCCTGGGAGCTGAAGGCAGGAGAAATTCTTAAGCGGTGCTGATTTTAATTTTCTTCCCAGTATTCTGATCCTGGCTGATCCTGATCAAGTATTCAGGGCACCAGTGTGGCGTTTCCTGAAAAATATTCACAGTGGTGGGAAAATACTCTATCAATACCTGAACTCAGCAGTAACACCTGTGTCAACACTCCATGGGTGAGAGTGGGGTATTCTCTACTAGCAGGCAGCAGGATAGGCAACCCAGCAAGTGCAAACTGCATCCCTGAAAGTTTCTGTCACTCCATCTGCGTGGCAAATAGTGACTTTAGTGTTTTGAGCTGAAAGCTCAGAGCTGGCCATTGCTGCTTTAACTCAGAGTGTGCAGAATTGAGTAGAAAATGTCATTACTTTCATGTTAAGTGAGTGGAAAAGTGCAAATAACAGAATATGCAGCACTTCTTTAACTCTCTTGAGGACAAAATAGATCTGTATAAGCTCTGCTGTAACTTATTTGCTGGTGAGGCCAAATTCCATGAAAAAACAGCTCACAGAAATTATTTGTTGGCTATTAAACTTCTCTAAAGGATCTAACTGTCCAAAGTTTCTGTGCTGACACATTTGCTATAAACGGTTCCATGGAAGGGTGGCTCAGAGTAAAACTTCTTGGTGGGTAGAATTATGGATTTAATATGTTCAACACCATTAATTGTATCTGCTGTTTACTTAGTGTTTTACAGGGTCAAATCGCCATCCTCACTGATTTGTGCAGCAGTTAAGATCTTTTATACTTTCTACCCTTGAAGCAGGACACTAAGAGGATGCACCTCATGTTACCCAGAAAGTCAGAGGCAGTAAGGTTGGTTCCACAGTCACCAGAGGCACCTGGGGGCTTGTTCCTCCTCCATTTTACTGGTTCATGGACACCTCCACTGCCAAAGTTTAATTTAGGTAATTTTTCAAGAAAATACAAACTCTCTCTGTGGGTCTGACAAAACAGAATATGTATAAAGAACAACCACAAATCATTTTAGGATTAATCAGAAATATTCAATTCAGCTGGGAGGATTGACACCCAACAGCCACTGACACACAGAGGTAAACCCAGAGCAGCAAAGAGCCACCAGCAGTTTAGGTTCTCTTTATATCCACCTTGGGAACTGTCTGCATTCTTGAACATATTAAGCAGCTGTGAGTAACGAACAAACTTGTAAAAATTAATATGTTGTTTGGATGGACAGTTAATGAGCTGAAGAAGGGCTGAATTTATTGAATAAGTCATTTATTTAATGAACAGTTTGACTCAAAAGTATGGTGCCTTTGTTGTAGCTTGTAGCTGGGCCTAAGGGGCTTTTTATATTTTATTCTGGTATAAACTGCCTCCTGTATATTTTAGTGCTGCAGCAGATTTCTGGCCTTTGCAGCAGGATGTGAACAGTTAGAGAATGACAGCAAGCAGAGTGGAAACACTGGGGTTAAGTTCTGGACCAGCACCGCTGCAGCCAAGATACAGCGAGAATAAAAAGGGGATAGGGCTTGTAATTGCAGTAGCAAAAACATCCTGAAAGCTGGTGGAAAGGACCTCATAATGCCATCCTTCAGGCTGTAAATTAAACCTCACTAGTGGCTCAGGTGAAGGTTTTTTGGAATGAGAACACGAGCTCCTGTGTCCTGCTGCAGCCTGTCCTGGATGGATCTGAAGCTGCCCGGTGTCCTGTGGCAGGACCTGTGCAAGGCAGAGGCTTGGTCTGTTCTGGCAGTTCTCACACACCGATGGACAGGCAGCTCGCCTGTTCTCGTGACAGGTTGTTAATAATTAGCTTTTCCCGGGCTGGCTGGGACTGCCTGACTTGGCTGGTGAATCTCATACAGTAATTCCTATGCAGTTTTCAGCCTTCCTGCGCTTAAAGCTAGATTTTTTTAGGAGAAGAATTTAGATTTCTGTCGATTTGCTGATGCCTGCAGTGGCGTTTCAAAGGAAATGGCTGACCATAACTCGCACACACAAACCAGGCAGAGCAAATCCACAAATAGGCTGTGTGATACGGTGCCGAGGGAGCCCCTCCTCGCGTCTGCGGGGTGTGCGAGGGGGTATAGCACTGCTGCTTCATAGCCACGGGAATATTTGCTCCAAGTTAGTAAACAGGGCTAATGGATGATTGTTTTGTTGATTAAAAACACGCAGCATTTGTGGACTGTTGAGAGAATCAGGTGCCAAGAAGAAAATGTACTAATGGGCTTTTAGCCCTGAGTGGAGGGGCAGCCTTTGGAACTGGGAAAGGATATGTCAAAGAGTAGAAAACAGATTGATAAGGGGCTCTTGGTTAAATGGTCAACCTGCAGGGAGCTAGAGAAGGAAAAGCTGTATGCAGAAGGATGAGGACAGCTGTTACAAGAAAAAGGGATTTAGTTGTTAAAAGCAGGACCATACCCAAATCAAATTTTTTTCATATTAAAAAAAAAAAAAGAAAACCCAGAGTGAATAAAGCATCAATTTTCCTACATTTTAAATGAGATCTAAAAAAGAACTCAGTAATGGCATTGGTTGCCATGGTGTTTAAAGGTGCAGCTCCACAGACACTTCAAATAACAGGAGATGCTTTTATCTGCCTATGTGGCTGAGTTAATTTTCATCTGCTGGAATTATTCATTTAGTTTGCTTTAATTATTCTATATTGGCAGTGTCATAAAAGGGCCTGATCCTGCCATCTTAATACAGGCAGAACTCTTTCTGACTCCAGAGGAAGAAAGAAATATTAGATGCAAGCTGAACTACTCAGGAGATGCGAATGGGAGTGCTGTGGCTCTGGGCTTGCAGAGATGCCCCAGAGCTCTGTTTACACAGCAGTTAGGGCAGAACTGGGCAGGGAAACATTCTCCAGGCCCTGGGGTGTGCAGGTGCATGGAAAATCCTCAGAAGAGGTGCTGTGGCCTGTTAGCCACAGGCACTGATGCTCTCCCAGGTCTGTTCAGGGGGACTGATGAGGTTGGGAGATTCTCTCTCGTGTCCTAGCAGGTTTTGGCCCTGTTTTGCTAAAGCAGTAATGTCCCCAGCTGGGCCGGGGGACAGCTTGGTGAAGCTCACAAACCCTGTCCCTTGCTTTACTCGCCTCCAGCCCTGCCCCAAACAGGCTTTTGAGCTCACTCCTTTTGCATGTCTTCTGTGGCACCAGCAGTGGTTAGTGGCCAAATAAAAAGCCTACTAGCTAGACTGCCAGATCCCCAAACTGCTGTTTGATTGCCAAATTCCTGAACTCGGGTTTGAGTTTTGAAGTGCCAAGCACTTGACTTCGCCCTTGGCCTTCAGTGGTACCTGCTGGGAGGTTGTTGACAGCACCACCACTTGGGTGAAGGCTAAGATCCCTGCTCCTGCATTCCAGGCTGCAGCAGCATCCCTATGCCCACTAAGAGCCTGCAACTTGTTTCAGATCTTGGCTCATCTACACAGTGCCTTGATCCTGTGCCCTACTACCTTTGTATCTCACCAGCTTAGCTCCCTCTGTGCCCTTGTCTTTTGGCTGAGAACAGCCATCAGTACTGGCACTGCATCTCTAAACACAAACACCTCTTTCCTGTGCTTGGCTTTACTTAAAACACAGGAATGACCTGAAAGAGGAAACATTAGAAACTGATGATGTGAGACGATGCCCTGTGTAGCTGTAATATGGCTGTCGTTTGAAACAGGATATCAATAAATACATTTATAGTGTTTTCTCTCACAATAATAGTTGTCACATAATCTGCAATGAAATGGCATTCAGAGTCTCAAGATCTTTTCCAGCACCCTGTCTGTGCTTTATTTTATTGATGTTTTTTCCTTGTTCCCCTTAGAAGCATGAGTCAGGAACCCTCTGTTATTAAAAGCAGTCCCAGTTGCACATACCTTTCATTTCCTTTGGATTACATTAATTGCCTGACAGCTAAAAGTGATTTGGGTTTTTCAGTCTTCAGCTCTGGACCACAAGAAATATTTACCAGCTACAGCAGATTTATAAAGATGCCACTGAGATGCCTTGAGACTAACAATCAGAAAAAACAGCAGCAAAACAAGACTATTTTTCAAGGTTAAATGCTCAGAATGCTAAAAAAGGAATTGCACATAATAAAGCCAAACAAAGGCTTGGATTCAGCCCATATTTTCCTTTACTTGTCTCACGTAAAAAGAAAGGTGCCAGTGGTTTAAAAATGATTGCATAGCATCACACAACAATTAGAAATTTAATAAGGGAGCTTTAATTCTAATTTAGTTCTGGTTTTGTAGTTCAAATGTCCGTCAGTGTCAGCCCCCTGCCTCTATTGCACAGCCATTTCCTTGTGTGCGTGCCTGGCTCCGCGTCTTTGTGGGACTCGTTTAGCTCAGAATGGCTGGGTGATGCTATATAAAGAGCAGCTAACGTGAGGGAGGGATGGACCAGGCTGATGTTAACAATCTGGAACTCAAACCTGTCCTGCATGACTTTGAACAAGTCGTTTAGTCTCCCTGCACCCCGTTTGCCAGGTGTAAAGTGCAGGTGACAGAACTCCTCACTCACGGGAGGGTGACTGCTCTGGGAGGTGCTCAGGCACTGTGGCAACAGCACCAGGAAAGGGCTCTGGACAGAGGAGATACGCAGTAGATGTGTGCTAGGAAGGCAATGATACCAAATTTGCAGGCTTAAATTCATCACCAACTTTGCAGCTTTGTTTCATTGACAAAAATAATAGGTCTGACTCTCATTCAGCCACGGCCACCACTTCTTGTGTATAAAAAGACCCATCTCAAGGCCCTGCATCTCTGGCAGAGATGCTGCTCTTGGGCCATAGATGTACTTGGGTCTTTTTGTCTCCCTTGAAGCAGGGACTGGGGTTCCCATATACACAATATGAAGATACTCCCTGCCTTGAAGTGACTTTGTTTGCAAGTCAAAAAACGCAACTTTAACTTCAAGAAATAGATGTTTACTGACCTCAGTGTAATTAATAAGTCGAAATGCTATGCTCTGTGTACAAACACAATAGAATTGAACCATTTAAAATTGGTCTACAAAGGCAGTAATAGCCATTCTTTAGTTATACCCTGAGAAGAGGTGATGTAAAGTAGTATGAATTCTTGTCTGAGTGACCTTGTAGCAATTGTTTGTGTTTGCCAGATAAATGCTGCACACGTACATATTTATAGATCATTGTCATTTGAAGGCACAGGGCTTGCTCACAGGGGATGACACTTGAAGCAGCACGCCTGATCCATCCTGCAGTTCTGAGAACCAGGGAGAAGTGAACCAACTCCCAAGGTCAGTGGGGATTTTAAGTAACAGATGTGTCCACATCCTGGATGCACTGCTCTTAGTTTGGATGCCATCAGCACAGACTGGCAGCAGGGAAAACTGGAACCGGAATCTTTTTCTTCCCATCAATGCCTCATTCTGAACCTGAGAAAGGCTGTTGTGGACTGCCAAGCTGGTCAAGTAATCCATCTTCCTGGGGACAGACAAAACTGCCCCCAAAGGTAGCTTAAGCTTTCTCAGTGGTGAGGAACTTGTGGAAGCCTTTGCTGGTCTCTGAACTACATCTTCATAGCGCCACAAGTCTGGGCTGGGAGCAGCTCTGGGTACCACCTTAACAAAGAAAAAGAGAGGTGAAAAGTTCTACTGTGCTTTAGCCTTCCACTAATAACGATTGAGACACCATCGACAGGCACTGCTGTCTTTCCAAGCCTTCCTTGAGATTTTAATTCCCCTTAGGAGGTGGATTGAGTTCAGACCATTTGCTGGCAGCTTTCCTGCGGGGCAGACGGATGGAGGCGAGCGGCAAAGCGGCTGCTGCGGGCGGCACAGACAGCTCCTCGGGGTGCCCGGCTCCTCAGCAGCTCCCTGACACGGGTTTGCAGCAGGCAGGGGATGCAGGTGCTCCCAGCAGGGCGGAAAGCTGAGCTGAGGCAGCGCCGCAGGTTGTTTGCAGCTCGGCACAGCGGGTGGATGGTGCTGGCAGCGCCCAGAGCAGGGTCAGCGCTCACCCGTCACACGGGACAGAGCACTTTACACTCCGGTTAACATCTGTGCCATCCGCCTGGGTGTGTGAGGATGAGGATATGTCCCAGCTACTTTAAGGAAATACATCAGTACTATGAATTAGACATACCTACAGGGGCTTGAAAATTTGGTTTAAACTCTTGTATAAATTGCAGATCTTATTAATTTCGTGTGGGTATATCATGTTGTGACTCCAGGTTTATTCTTCTGTAATGAATATGGAAAGCAGATTTTCAGTTCTCAGTGCACTAAACATCACACCTGTTATTTTCTTATTTTCCTCCCTCTGCCTTTCAAGTTGGAATGAAGCCCTCTGCCTTGGAAATGTCTCTGTGTGGGCCTTCAAAACCTAAGGCTGGCTGCAATAATTCTGCTATATCCATTTTTTTAACCCTTAGAAAGAGCAAATCATGTGAATCATTGCTCATGTGAGTCTGCAGCACTGATTTTGTCATTGTTCTCAGTCCCAACTTTCACTGCTTTTGATGATTCAACTCAAACTCTTATCACATGTTCACATTTAGGGAAAGGCTTTGGGGGACTTAAATTCTTACCTTAATTCTACCTCCAGCTAACAAAGTACTCTGAACCCTTGGAACAGAAGAAGAGTGTGTGTGTGTGTGTGTGCATGTCTGCGTAGGCTGACCTGCTCGAGAGATTGTTTCTTCAGGCTTTGCCTTATCTGTTTACAGATTCAGTAAGGCCAGAGAAGGATTATACCTGTGATCTTTGGCTCCCAATGTTTGAGTCATCTTTAAACCGGAGGTGCCTCGGCAGTACTCAAGGGAATTGAACCATTGCTTTTGCAAATACATTTAATGCTGTAGATTTACCACATAATTCATTGTTAAAACAAATTGCTTTCCAGAGCAGGTGCTCAGGAAGAGTGTTTGTGTAGAGGTCTGCTCACTGGGGACTTTCATTCCGGTATTTTTCGTTCACTTGTTCTGTTAACCTAAAATCATCAGCTAAATCGTTTAATCCCTGTGTACTGGGGGAAGATGGGGAGGAAACGGTCTGTAAGTTTTGCACAGTTAATCAAAAGTCCTCTGAGGCTTTGAAGAAATCCCTAACTTTGAGGTTTCCTCCTCCTTCAGCCTGCACACAAGCAGCAGAACAGTCCAAGCAGTCAGTTCTGTGCTCTCAGCAGCAGATTCCTGCATCAGTCCCCCTCCTGCTGTTCTGTGCTGAGCTCGGGAGGAATGAGGGGAAATTGTTACAAGAGGGAGAGATGCCCAGGGGAGAGGGTAGGGATGGTCACCTGTGCAGCAGCAATGAGGGAGAGGAGCAGTGAAGCCCTTGAGGAGCTGGGAAGAGTTCTACGAGCGAAAAATACCAGTGGTTTATCCAGTACGTTTTCTCTACTTTAAGAAAATTAGGGAAAGGTAGGAGATTACCTTACCTCCCTGTCTGAGAGGAGCAATGCTCCAGGGAGAAGAGACTTAGTCTCCAGAGCAGCCCTGAGATGTGAGGGCTGGTTCTGATCTTCCCATGAGGGTGAAGAAATCATCCTTCCCATTCTGAAGCAAACCAAATGAGCATCTCTCTGAACAAATTTGAAGCAAATAGCTTATAAAATCTAAAATAAATTAGATTACTGAATCAAATCATAGAATGCAAAATATTTGTGTAATTGTGTAATTCAAAGCTGTTGCAATATTAATGAATTTTATAATAGAATGATTAAACACAGGATTCATTTTCATTTTGCAAATGTGCTTAAGCCTTTAATCTAGCAGGGTATTACAACGTAGGTAAATTTTGTTAAACCTTTCTGTGAAAGTATTTCATTTAAAAAAGCACAACTACAAACCTCTTCCTGTTCAAAGCCCTCATCATCCCTCATTGTTTTCTTTATTCTGCTTCTTCCTATTGTTTGTGGCTCACCTACTGAAGATAAAATGAGCCAATATGCACCTGACACACCGAGCAGTGCGACACTGAGGATATGGTTCAGCACAGCTGAAGTCCAGTCGCCGAAAGCATCCTCTTGTTCTAATGCTGACTTTTCTCCTGCAGTCTGATACAGCCTCTTGTATAAAGAGGTTTTTCTCTGAATAATCTTGCTGTTCATCATGCACTGCTTCAGGAGCAAGGTCCAACTTAATGGCAGGAAGCGTGGCAAGAGGTAGCTGCAGGAGAAACAGAAAAATCTTAAATCAATCCTCATTTATCTCAACCCTTATTTATTTAAATTTTGTTTATACATGCTGAAGAGCCAGGAATAAGCCAAGCAGTGGTTTTTTTTCCTATGAGTTTTTTTGATCATCTTCTCTTCAATAGGCTAAAAAAATGACACTCAAACACCTTTGTGTTTTTTTCGAACCCGAGGAAATTTCCAGAATTTCATTCCAGACTGAGCAAAATTGATTACTCCTATCTTCTGTCTGGTAACTAATGGAGCCTTGCTTTAGGTTGCTCTACAGAGCTTTTGTGCTCTTGTAAATCACTGCTGTTGTCAAGATGGAAAAGTTTTGAGCTTTCATGCTCAGCAGTGCAAGGCTGCGGGCTTCTCTCGGAGCTCTGTGTGCTTGATCCTGGCAAGGAGGCTCAGATTCCTTGACTGCAGCCTTTATGTTAGCACACAAGCACAGGCTGGTGTTTTATGCTCTGTGAGGGGGGTAAGGCTGAGGCTGTCCAGCCCTCTGAGTACCCTTCCTGTCATTTGTGTTTGACTCTGCTCCTGGCCAGGCCACAAAGCTGGAGCAGCGTGTGGAAGCGTCTCTCCTGGTTACTGGAAAACCAGTGAAGAAGGAACAGATGTATTAGGCCTAGAAATGAGTGTACAGTTTTGCTGCCAGGGGAATTAATTATTTGAACAATTTACATTGAATTGTGCTGGATTCATTGTCATGTGGAGTCCCTAAATCAAAACTGGATGCTTTTTCTGAAAATAAGGTCGTCTTTGCTGAGATGGTGTCTGGTGAAGAACTCACTGGGGGAGATCCTGTCAGATGCAGGGTGGAGAAATCAGTGACCATTCTAGTCCCTTTAAACACTAAAATTGATATGAATCAATGCTAGGAAGGTGGGTGAACCTCTCCCACCCCTGGGCTACCCAGCAATGAACTGTGTGGTGCTACAAGGATCGTGTGAGGTGTCTCTGTGCTTTTCACTCCCCACACTCACACCCATCCTGTACTGCAGTACTGCTCCATCTCCACTCCTTTGTGTCTTCATACATCTGCCAAGAAGGGATTGGTTGTCCTTTTCATGCACTATTCCTCCAAAAATATTTTGTATCACAGAGATGACTGATACCATCCCGTTCATCTTTATAACACTGCAATCACTCCACCACCTCAGAAAGGTGTGGGCACCTGCATCCAAGACAGGCTAAATCATAACAACTCAAATAATACTCTGAGTGCTTTGATGCAGGAGAATAAAAACCTTCCTGTAGCAGCTGTAATACTTGCTGGGAATGTTTTTTGTCATGATGGAAACACAGCCCCTTTTTTTTAATACCAGTAAGATGATGTGGTAGGAGCCATTCTTTGCAGGTTGATGAAAGGATCTGTTGAAATGACTTGATTCACAAAACAAATTGAGACATTAGTAGGTCTAAGCTGTGCATAGACCTGCATCTCCCCTTTCACTCCTCACAGTAGCAGAGCAGAGGTAGCTGTCATTTTCTGTCAGAAACAGGCTTTTGTGCATCCGTTTGTAAATATACAACAAGATTTTGGTTCCTGGCTTCAAACCAGCCTGGGCCTGAGGTTCCTTGAAAGACACTGGGTGCTATAACCATGCTACTGCCTCTTATGAGGACGACATTAAAAAAATTAATTCTGGGGGAAATGCAGGTAAAAGGAAACCCAACATCATTCCAACCCAAATGTTTTATTCAGCTTGAAATGAATAGCTAATTTTATTTTCAAATGATCTAAGCCTTTTACTTTTTGCTGCAAAAAAAGAGAAGAACAAAATTTCTGTGGAATGTAATATCAGTAATGAATCTTGAAAACATAAAGTAGGGCCAGCAGGCTTTCAGTGCTTCTCCCTCTTTGATTAAGTGCTTGCTGAATTCAATCCAAATTTACAAAGCGTGAGTTTGCTATTAACTCGGTTTTCCTTTTGCCCAGCTTACAGCACTGAATTAAAGGCAGCAGTTCAGTGCTTGCCACCAGCAGACAGGGAGGTCAGGAAGAGTCTGAGGCTGGTCCTGGGCTGTGGGGACAGAATGCAGGGTGAGCTTGGCCGCTGCAGAGGTCCTTGCTGTGCAGTAACAGCATCATGTGCATCAGGTTTTAGGATCAGGCATGTGGTTTTGGGCGTGCTTACGTTTAACAAAGGTCTGGCAATGCATATAAGGACTGTCCAAGCTGCTTGCTGGGTAAGGTTTGACTGCACAGGGATGTTTGATTTCCCTGTCCCATCACTCAGGACTATGATAACAGCAAATTCTGTTTCCTAACAATGATTTTCTGAAAGAACTTTTTCCTTCCTCCCTCAAGCTCAGTTTTGCACTAGAAATTACACAAACTAGTAAATGAGTTGCAGGAACAGATGGGGCTAATTGCACCTGTCTGACGGTGCAAATTTTAGCTCTCTGAGCCTTCAAAAGGCTGTGCATTCAAATCACAGTCTGCAAAACAACTGATGGAAAGCCTCTCTGGAAGTCAGGTGTTTACTGGGTATGACTGAGCTCTTCCTGAAGCTGTTAAATCAGTGACAGGTGATGAGCACTGCTGGAAATTAGGCTGTGAGAATTTATGTCTTAGCTGTGAGAACTCTCACAAAGAGGCCTCTGGAACAAGTAACCCACCCTCAAACACAGCCATCACCTTCTCAATGCACAAACGCTCAATTTAGATGTTTTTCTTTCCACACACATTTTGCATCAAAGAAGTATTTGAACATTCCTGTCATTTTTTGCACTTTTCCTCATTGTGTATGCCCACCTTGCCTCTGCAGTTCTGGTTGGGTGGCTTTTTTTGTTGTTATTCTCTCCCAGACCAGCAAACCCCTTGGGTGGGCAGTGTGTCACGTGTTCAGCTGTGGCAGAGGAGGAAAGGTGGGAGAAGAAATTGTGGAGGTGGCAGCAGGAGGTGGGGACCAGAGTAGGGTCTGAACAGACTCAGGGACTTGGGAATGGTTTGAAGGAGGCCAGAGCAGTCAGGCAGGGATTAGAAGAGAAGGAATTTCGAGGAACAATTTGCATGCAATTCCTTTCTCTTTGTGGCCAAAGTGACTCTCTAGAGTGGCCCTGCCAGTGTGGACACAGGAGTGAATGTGGGAGTGGGGGGGCCCTGTGACAGCAGGACTGTCCCTGGAGTGAAGAGGTGTGTGGTCAGCCTGAAGCCTGGCAAGAGAGGAACGGCATGGAAAGTCAGAGGTTAACAGAGCACTGAAGGTGTTGGGGTGACATTTGTGCGTGGGGATCTTGGGGAATGAAGAGGAAGAGTGACCTGGTCAAATCACCAGGTAGCTGCCTATGGGGCCAAACTGAGAAGACCTTTTTTTCCTGCATTGGCCATATCTAACCTATTTTCTTGATGTTCTGTGGTTTCCTGGCAAGGGGATGTGTTTCTCTTTCATTATGGTTTGTGTAACCCTTGCTGAAGTACTCCTGGGCATCCTACTTAGCTGATAGTATATTGTCCTCTCTTTGTGTGATTTCCACAGCTGGGAATACTGGGCATGAATCACTGCTGGATAAGTGCTTGTTTTGTGTGTGACACTGGCAGCCAAACGAGGTTCAGCTGTGCCCAGGGCCAGAGGCTGTGGTGTGGCAGGAGCAGAAATGCAGTGAGGGAGAAAGAGCTGGAACGTGCACAGCCTGCCCTGCCATGTGAGCTCTCCCGGAGGCTCAGATGGAGCCTGTGCCCGATGCTGGCTTGGAGCCAAATCACCCATCCTGGCACTTGGCATCTGACACAGAATTTACATTTTCTCAGCATCTGGAAAGCGTGTGCCCTAAGGACAAATGCAGTTCCACTGCAAATATGGCCCAGCCATCATTTTGAACGGGAATTGAGCACCTTCAGGATGAATTGCATCATGCGGCTCCATTGAGGTGTTAAGCTGCTTGGTGGGCGTTTCAGAGCTGAATCTCTGCCATGGTTGGTACCTGTGCACACAGATCGTGCCCTGTGCCCTGGCAGCAGGGCTGCTGCAGGGCTGCCGGGAGCGCCAGCCGCTGCCTCGCGGAGCGCGGCTCTTCCACCTGAAATTCCTCAACTTCCAGCTCCTTGCTGGGACTGCTTAGACTTAAGCATGACTCTGCGTTTGAGTGCTCAGTTTTGAGATGGCCTCTGGCGTTCAGATACACATCCTCACGCATTTGTCCCCAAAGTGTGTGGTCCCGTGGCGTTCTGGAAATGGAGCTGTTAGTACTCCCCAAACCTGGGAACGTCTGAGCACACAAGTGACGCTGGAAAACACGAGCTCTCATCCAGCTCTCCCTGCAGGCATGCTACAATGACTGATCAGTATTTCTTTCACCCCGAAGTTTTGAAAGAAGATGATACAATTAGTTTAGGAGGACCGTGACTGTGCTACCTGGTATGAGGGAGGGATTGCTTCCTGCTTGTGTTTTCTCAAAGCCAGAACAGCCTGAAAGAGCTGGCAGGTTTGGGCAGGAGAAGAAGAGCTCAGTGATAAGAAGGAACAGTGACAGCCAACCACCTCCTGGCAATCAAGCGGAGAAGCAGCGACATCCATTCTCCTTTTCTGGGGGAGAAGTAGGACAGAGTGTCAGCAGCTCCTTGGATGACCAGGGTGTTGTGAGAGAGACACAGGTGGTGACACACTGAAGGTGCTGCTGCAGTGACAGTGGGGAGAGTGCCTGAAACTCCTGCTGCCTCAGGAGAGAAAAATCAACCTGTTTGGTGCAGAACTGCTCTGCTGCACTGGGCCAGCTCTCCTCCCTTGGAAGTACTTTGATTTTATAGACAGCACAGTGAGACCGAGCATTAGGAACAGCCTACCTCTCAGCCAGCATTTTCCCAGTAGTGGAAGCAAGCATTTGTGCAACCACCAAAATCTGGCTGTGGAAACTGGGACCTCATTTGAGATTATTTCATTTCACAAAGCAGATGCTGTGCCTTTCTCCATGGCAGTACTAATTCCTCTTGAAATCCTGTCCCTCAGAGCCGTACTGCCTCTGCTCAGACCGTGGGCTGCCTGTTACAGCTGGATTTGCTGTGAGCATTTGTGTGATTGTTCCCTCATTTCCAGGCCCTGGCCCGAAGGCTGTCTTTGTCATCCACACTCTCATTTGGCATGAGGATGTTTTCCTCTCAATTCCCTGGTCAGATATTTACCACTGTGGCCACAGGAAGGCAGAATTAATGTTTCCTCTGGATGTTGCATCAGGGTGTCACATAGGAAGCTGAGAGTGAGAGGCTGGAAGGAGCCTCGAGAGACTTTCTAGCTCGAGGTGCTGCTCTGAGGAAGGATCGAGTCAGCCCACACAGCTCCCATGACATATCACAGTTTAACTGCTCTCCACAGGTGCAGTGAGAGGATTTTTGCACATCCAAAGGCAGCGTATCTCAATCCCCTACTACCTTAAGAAAATATTTTTCTTACTATCCAAAAAGAACCTTTGCTGCTAATAAAGCCCATTTTTTTCCTTATCCTTTCTTCCTGCTTCCTCAGCCACTAGGGCAGAATATAACCTAGAATTCATCATCCTTTAATAATGATGTTTAATGTATAGAAAGGCTATTAAGCTGTCCCATTGGCTTTCTTTTTTGTAGATCAAAGTGAAGCCACTCATTAGTGCTGATTTTTCTGAATCTGTCCCCATTTTGGGCTTTCCCAAAAAGCTTAAATCTCAGAGGAGGGTGAAAGGCGAATGAAACATCACTTCTCTTGGTCACTGGACCCCATTCATTTAAACTAAGGTTTCTTTTTCTTTTCATTTTGGGATTGTTGAACCTACAAATATAAAAGGGAAGATCTGGAAATGTGAAACCCTTGCAAGCTAAAATCTGTCTGAATTCATATGAATTTTTTGACAAGCAAAGTTTGAGCAGCTCATCTTCCCAGCTCTCTTTCAGACACTGCAAGGAAGTTACTTAAGGCAAGAGTTATTTTCTTACTCAACTGGCTGCTTCCCTGGAGCCTCCATCTGCAGGCAATGCTGGCTGCAAGCGTAATGTCTTCTTCAGCCTCGCTCTTCATTCTCAGCTCTGTCCTGGGCAGTAACTGCCAGAGACACTCGTTTGTTTCTTCCCATAATCCATACATGCTCTTCTTGGCATGACAGTTTAAAAGCCAAGAGCCACACCCCAGCTCTGGTAAAGGCATGGCTTTAACGTGGTGGGTACCATTTTTCTTTCTATGTGGTGGTATTTCTTGAGCATCCTCGCCTGCAGTGTAATCCTGAGAGGTTTCCTGGTGTGCTGCAAACACACTTTCTACTTAGCGAGTGCACTCTGGGGGTCCAATCCTTTTGAGTGACAGTGATGGATAGCCTTATCAGTAATCCTCCCACTGCATCCCCTGGCTGGCTGCATGCACCACAGAGTACTTAGAAAATTCTTTGCTGTAGAGAGAAACAATTATAATGCATTTTTAGAACAGTGAATGGAAGGTTTTTCACAGCTGGCAGTTCTTATTTATGACAAGTAATAATTGCCTTAGCTGAAAAAAGACTCTGAAAATGAAAAAGAAGGTATTTTTAAAGGGAATTTGGTGCCTTTGGATTCACAAGTTGGATTCTGCAGGTACTGGGTAGTTTCAAGCAAAAGAGTGCTGAGGATGGACTGGGTCTGCAACAAGGCACTGCCTCCCAGAGCTGGTGCCAGGCCTACAGAGAGGTGCAGCCACACCTTCGCCACACGAGGACTGAAATAAGTGGATTTGTTTTGTTTGTGTTGAGTTGTTGTGTTTTTGTTGCTCTGGGGGTTTTTTTGTGAGGCAGGGATGAGGGTTCTTGGGGTGGGGTCTCTCTAGAACATCCAGGTATGAAAGAGCACCTGCTATACAGTGGTGTATAGATCCCCAGGATGAAGAGGATGTAGTTACAGAAAAGTCCTTTTGAAACTGAACGAGCTAGACATTAACATGATGCACTAACTTCCGAGCCTGTGTTTTTTGTTAAAGAAATTTACAAGGTATGTTTGCAGCTAATGGATGCATCTTAGTCACTCACATGTAAATATATGTTGGAATTCAAAAGACCTGAGCTCCTGTGGCCTCACACAGATTTTTTTTTTTTTCCAGCATCATTCTTTTAAACTACAGTTTTCCTTAAGAAATTATGAGGCTTAAAATATATCTGTAATGCCGTAAGATTATAAATATCATGGCCTTTGAATTTGGACTCAGCAGAACAGCTGTTTCTGTGTATTGTTTCTCAGTTGGATGAGTTCTGTGAGTGCTGTTTAAAATATAACACATTTTTAAAGTGTCTTGGCAAATACTTTTATCAAAAAATTTCCCAGTGAATCACCTGACAGAACTTACAGCCAACAATGAGCAAACAGGGAGATTGCCTTTCAGGGTGGAGGTTAACTTTCTCCAGTTCTTTTGGCGAGCTTCTCTTAGTGGGAAGAGAAAATTTACCAAGGCACCTTGTCCACAGTATCTCTGTAACTTGTAAAGGTCTTTTCCTTGCTGCTAAAGACTATTTATTTTCGTGCAGAGAATGTTATATAGCCTGTTCTAAATTCCCACTTCTTATATTTCTTTGCTCTATGACAAGCACGGGTTCCACACAGCCTTGGCTGAGAAGAAGGGTCCTCCAGTTCCTTGGCAAGGAAGACAGAAAAGAACTGCCAGGACAGTGCTGCAAATGCAGGAATGCTCAGGGAGTGCCTCTGCTCTGAGGCTGGAAAGCCTGTGTTTCCAGGCGTCACCAGTCTGACTCTTCCCAGTCTCTGCTGCGTCTCTTCCCGTGCCTGGGCACAAAGGAAAGGAAAAGATCCGTGTTTATTGCCTTGGCTGTGGCATCTGGGTTGATAACATCTGAGAAGTGGCTGACGAGATGTGAGCACCCAGTGAGGCACTTGGCTGGTCTTTTATTTAGACTGTGAATTATTCTCTGCAGATCCTGCATCCTATCGTCTCCTATGACGTTCTGGGCAGCATTTCAAAACAAATAAATAAATAGAAACATTAATAATTCCCTTGCACTTTTCTCTCAGCTGCAGGATTTTAGGAACCCTCAGTACACATTTCTTCTTGGTCTTCACTTCTGAAAGTGCCTAGAAAAAGCAGAAGAAAAACAAGAAGTTGGCTCTAATGAAAAAAGGACAGTTAAGCTTTCCATTAGAACTTGCACAGACAAAGCCCAAAGCACCCCAATTTCACATCAATATTAATAAACCCATGACAGCAAGTAGCTTCCTGGAATCTAGGACCCTTTGGGCTCTTTAGAAAGAAGTCAGCAGGACTTTCCACATGCTGTAACTAATATGTTTTATGTGCTGGCTTGGGCTGAGGTCTCTCATCATTGTTTTCTGCTGACACCTTGGAGATTTTCTGGGTCTCTGTGTTCCATTGTACAGCTGACTATTTCTGAAAAAGCCATTTTACTGGCAGTCTACAAGGGCTATTGTTGGAAGAGAAGTAACATAGTTGTACACCCTGCTGCCTGCATGGCTGTGGTGGGGTCACGCAGGGACACCTGACTTTGGGTTCCAGTGCTATCAACACATTTTCGTCTGACATCTTGTGCAGGAGTGGAAGCAGAGCTGTGCCTGCTGACATCAGCTGAGGATTCAGCCTTTATAGTGAGCATAAGAAATTACTTTAAATCTCATGCTGCTGCAGCTGCAGATCAAGAATGGTCAGGAATGATGCTCTGTTGCTTTTTGTCTTAGGCTGCACCAGTCTGGGCACTGGAGTCTCAAACAAAATAAACCCCCCCACCAACTCTCTTCCTAGAGCTGGATTTTCAGAGGCAAGAGAATCCCAAAACAGACCTCCCTGGTGGAGGGAAGGAAAGATAACTGTAAGGGTTCAAAGGGTCTGAAACATTAATATTTTTCTTTTGCCTTTTTTTTTTCTGTGAGAGAATTTCTGTTAGAAAGGGCCCATAAAATAATGGAAGGTTCTCCAGTGTACTAGCATGTGATTTATTATACCCAAGTGTGCTTTGTGTCTGCCTAAATGCAGCCAGGCAATGGCTTCTACCGTTAGGATGCAAAGGTTTGAGCACGGAAAAGAGAAGTCTCAGACGGGTTTTGGAATCTGGAAAGCAAAAACTAACTCAGAAGGGGGTTGTGTGTTTTTGCTGAGAAAGCAGGCGGGAGGAAGCCTGGCATGGGGAGGTTGGGCACGGGTGGAGAGAGGGGGGAACTGCCTGGCAGCAGAGGTGCAGCTCGTGCCCCTCCAGAGGTGACTCGAATTAAGCTTTGCTGCTCACTGAGACCTGACCTGGGAGTGCAGGGGTGCTGCGAAAGGAAGATAACAACCAGCTGTGGTAAGAATTGCCTTGCCAGAGGAGAAACTGTGAAATAGTTTTAATTATACCTCAGGAACCAGATATTATGTGCAGATATTATATGATGGCTTTACCTACTGCACTGGAGTTTTCCTATTTTGCTTAATAAGTACTGTTTTTCAGCACGGGTTGCTGTTTGGGAGTGGGGAAAGTAAGTCACTGAGCACTGCAAAGAGTTTTTTACAACTTCCCAGGTTTCTGGATGGAGACCTGAGCCAATGGTTTGCTTGTAGCCTTTATAAATACAACCTTTTGGCAGTCAGTCAGGTCTTGGCAGGAGACTTGCAGTTACTTATCACAAAAGTTTTCATGTAAGCATGTCAAATTTAACTACATTTTTATTTTTTATTTTTAGTTGGCCTTGATTTTGAATTCTTTCCAAATAAGATTTTTTAACCTCTGGCTAGCAGAGTCTCCTGGGTAATTATTTGCTTACTTGTGAAATCTAGTTTCTCATGTAAAGCACATACAGTTGGTTTATGCTTGATCTAAATATCTGTCATGTTTCTTTCTTAATGTTTTTTTTGCTAGGGCTTGTATCTGCCCCTATATGGTTGTGTCCTTTTCAGAGCCAGTACCAATAATTCATCAAGAATCACAAAACCATCAGTGCACAAGTGGCAATGCAGGCTGACACTTTGGTAAAAGGGGCATCTCCTTGGAAAGGTGATGCTGAGGTTGGTGTTCCTTTTTGCCTCACAATTTCTCCTGTTTCAAGGGGAAGAATGTGCCCACGTGCTGGATCTGGTCCTCGTTCCGGGGTTAATGCCTGGTTTTTTGGGAGAATTTGAAATGGTTGGAGGAAGGGGGTGTGTGTCACCTGCCTTGTGCCTGCGTAATCCACCTGTAGCTGTTCCAAGGGAGAAAGCGTTGACAAATGCCAGCACTTTTTCAGAGCACGTTGTAATATAAAACCCAAAATATATTTGCTGTTGTTTTCTGCTGCCCTGGGTATAGGTCTGTTCCTGGAAAATGTGTCAAGAGCAATCCCTCTGTTTACAGTTTAAACACGAGCTACAGAGCGCTTGTTCCAACAGCCAGTTTCCTGGGAAAGAGGTTTGCAATGACCATCTATTATCTTGGCTGCAAAGAAAGTAAACTCTTAGCTGCATATGGAATTAAGCGATTCTCTTCTAGCACTTGGAGTTTGGGTTCGGTGATAATAAATGTGGGTTTGTGATTTAATAGGTCATTACCTACTTTGCCCGTAATCACAAAGTAATAAATAACTATTGGCAAGATGGATAGTAGCTAGGTCTGAGGGGCATGAAAAAGACAAAGCAATAGGCACAAAAGATGCTTTATATTCATAGGAAATGGGTCCTAGCCAAGAAATGCGATCTGAACTGATAGCAGAGCAGATTTTTATTAGATGCTTCTGATTTGGGGGATGGCTGAACATCTACTTTCACAAGAGCTAGTTGTCTTTCTGGTGTATAAAACGTGTTTTGGACGTGTTATGTGGGAGTATCCCTTTCAGAAGAAGTAATTCTGTATCTCATAGACCCAGACTCATGGTCCCATGGACCAAGACTTCCCTCTGAAAGACCACACTGGGTTTTTGGGCCCAATTAATCAAAAGCTGTCAGTGCTTCACTGTTCATATGATGTCCCCTTCAACATCTGTTGTAGCTGCTTTGAGTTGTTCTGACTTCTGGGGCACAAGGTGCAGTTCCTCAACCCTTCCTGTCTTGTGACTTCTTACTCAGTCCATGTCTAACTAATAGTGGCATCATTTATAATTCTCTATTTTCCCAGCCATGCTGGTTCCCTTCTGTGCACTGTAATAGTCATATTATTGCAGCATCTCATATGACACCAGTTTTGTCACAAACTCATCACGTTTTTGACTATCTCTAGATATGCTGTGCAGAGCTCCAGGCTTCTTGGTAGTGTGCAAGGAAGTACATGGGAAACTGAAATCCAAATGTGGCAACAAACTTCCCCAGGGCTGGGCAGGGAGGAAGGTGTGGCCGTGGTGCTCAGCACCAACTCTTGAGCTCCCCACTTGTTTCTTCTCTGCCTCTCCTCTCCACTTGGCTGCTGCCAGAAAATGAAGATGCAGGCAATGTGTAGATGCCTTTGATGTGGTCTGGTTTGGAAAATGTGGGAATACAGTTGTGCGGCTCTGAGCCTGACATCAGGGTCAGCTGGTGGCTTTGTTCAAAGTTCTTGGATTAATCAAGAGGAAGCACCCATCCTTTTCCTTCTCAGAGAGGTTCAAAGAGAATGTGTCTTTGCATATTTTAAGGAGGGGAGGAGATGGGGGGTAAGAGTGAGATGCCTGAAGAAGTGCCAGTGGATGTTTGTTCACTCTGGAACGGGGAGAAACAAAAAGAGCTCTTCCATATTTCTCACCAGCCTCCCCCGTTTCCAATACGTTCGCTTTGTATCACTGAACTTTAAGAACAAAATGTGCTCGGGGAAAAGAGATTAAAATTGCAAAGCAGTTTCCTTTCCTATCAACAGAACTGACAGAAAAATGACAAAATGCTTGTGGGAATGATTAGAGAGAGCGAATGTTCTCATTCATGTCATGTCGTATATTGCTAATTTATATGTATTTGTTTTCGTACCAATCTGGCAACTTTCAGGAAAGAATCTGCCAGGAATCAATGGGAAAAATAGGCCTGTATTCTTCTGGAAATTAATAATAAGTATTTGCTGTGTTTTATTTGGATTTTAATGACATCTGTAATGAGTGATGGATACCAGGAATGGAAACAGCCAGTAAGAACAGGGAGGAGGCTCACAGCAGGGCTCTGCAGGTTTGGGACCTCTTGCTGTTTCTGCTGTTGGCCTGCTGGGTGACCTTGATCAGTGAGTGCACCCTCCTCCAGTGTTCCATTTTTTCCTACAGGAAAATGAGGAGGAGAGACCTCCAAATATCTTCCATGAGGGAGAAAGACTTCATGCTTTCCATACCTGTTAAATGTGCTCTTGGCTATTGACTTTTTGCGGTTCCTTACATTCTTTCCTCTCCTTCTTCCTTTCTTCTTTCCCATCTCTCAAGAAATGGCTAAATGAGTGATAGAGCAGTTAATAAATGCAAAATTTCAATTACATATAAACTTTTATTTCCTCTCCTCGCTCATCTTTTGGCCACTCCAATTTTTAATGGCAGTAGTCTGCAAATACAAGATTCTCACCTTATACTTTTTCCTTTCATTTTTACCCCATTATTTGGTAACATTTCCATCTATCACTGTAAATATCCTCTAATTTCTTCAGCTGTAATTTTGTTACTTTTTCCGTAATAAGTAGGGAGCTATTTAAAGTTCCAATGACTCTGATGATTTCAACGACGGGAAGTTGAAATAAAATTCTCCTCAAAAGCCTCAGGAGAAAAAAAATTAATCTGGCACGTTCACCTGACTTCTCAGAACCATTTGGGGGCTCAAATCCTCTTGATTTCCACATCTTTGGAGATTTGCTTTTAATGTTTTAATGTTCTGTAAAGGTGCTAATTTAATTTAATTATCATTCAGCCTGGTTATACAGATTAGTTTTTTTCAGTCTTTCCTGGTAAAGTAGCACCAACAACTCCTCAATCACTTCTGTTACTGATTTCATCTCCATTGCATCCCAACCTGAATTTTTTGGCAAGGTTGTTGCCTTCTAGGTTCTTCAGCCTGATTGTCAGGAACATGATATGGCCAAGAATAGACTGGTAAATGTGGTTCTTGCTGGTCTGTTTCTACAGAGAGGAAATTACATTCAATGCAAAGAAGCACTTGCTCTCTAGCAGAACTCGGTTAATGTCATGAGAAAGGGAGGCAAAAAAAGTGCCTGTGAGGGAGTTACCAGGAACCCAATATGGGAACTCAAGAGAAACACCAGGCAGATGATACATCATCCCAGCAAATACTTAGGCTATTGTCCTGTCTGAATCCATTGATTTGATCTGAGGAATGTGCTGTCTCCAAGCTGTGCAGCTCTCTTTCCCAGAGATGCTTTGACAATGCATCTCATCTCGTGATTCAGGTTGCGTTTGCATGGTCAGAGCTGGGGCTGCTGAGGTGTCTGCAGGAGGGCTGGAGTGCTGCCTGGCACAGGGCAATTCCTTGCAGGATCAGTATTTAGTTCCACAGGGGACATCTGCCTTCTTGGCTGGCCAGACTCAGTCTCACAGAGCACAAATGTCCTGTGGGGGTCCCTGTCCTTGGAGCCTGGATGACCCATCTTTCTACTTCCTTGGCAGCAATGAGAAATCTCTCAAGTAACCCAGGGAAGGGCTGGGAAGGGCCCCAGTGTCCTGCAAGGGCTGCAGACAGCAGCATAGCTGAGGAGAAGGACCCCTTTCCTCACCAGAAAGTTTCCTCTTTCCAAGGGACTTAAACCTGAAAGAAATGTTTGATCAAATGCTGGAACTGCTCCATCTCCCCAAACCACTCTATGGCGAGTGTTAAGTCTTTTTTTTTCTCTATCCTGTGGGTTTTTTTCTGAGTTGGATATGTCAGGTATGATCACGTCGTACTCTGGGGGTGGAAGGAACATCAGCTCAGCATTTTCAATGGAAGCAGAAGCAGAATTATCCCAGCTCATCCAAAAGCTTGTGTATGGGAAAGGGGTGAGGAGGAAATCTTCGTCTTGGAGGGCTGATGGATTAATCCACTGGAACTGTTTGAAGTCTTTCTGTTTGGCCTGGCTCCTCTCTGCCTTGGTGTGACACAGGAGTTCCCAGCCAGACAAACCCATGTGTTCAGCAAAAAGGAAAGGAGATCAAGGGGCAGGAGCTGTGAATTTTACCCATGTTGTTTTGGAAGAAGAAGTGTTGCAAAGAGAACACAAACAATTAGGGCATATGCTGAGTTTGTTGGTCTTCAAAAGCCTGTGGAAGGTGCCAGTGCACTGGTGCACTGTAATTAACAATCAAGGCAGACAGCGATTAACCACATGTCTGCTGTGAGTGGTAATGCAAGTTATTTGTATTTAACCTTCATGATTCATGGGTCACTTTCATTCTGGGAGCTAAGGAGAAAGGGAAGGAGAATCTTAAAGCCTGATGTCACCGTGTGAAAAATGATCAGACGTCAGTAGTCAGTAATGAAAAAACTTATACACGTAAACAAAAATATATAGATTTTTTCCCCATTCTTGGCAAATGAAATAGAATCATTTATCACACATATACATATAGATATGCATGCGTACATATCTATGTACATATATATTTTTGTTGGTAACAGCAGAGTTCTATTTCTGGGAATTTCAAGCTTCATTTGCTTTTAGGATCTCAGATCGTACATATACTGAAACCAGCAGAAAAATCCTTATCAGTATCAGTGCCTGTTGCATTTGGACAGCTGGTAAAAACACCACCATAGGAGCCATAGGCTTTGGAGGTTATTTTTTGTTTGGTTGTTCTTCTTTCCCCACGTATTTCTGAAGAAATTAGACTTATTTAGGAAAAGCAGCCTTTATAGGATTCAGTATTCAAAGGAATGTGATGGGACACCCAGACTGTTGGAATTAAGCCTGTTCTGATGCCACATCCTTTTCAAGGGTTTTTGAATTGACAGATGTCCCAGTGACAATTAGTCATGAAGGCTAAGTACAGAGCTGGGTCTTTTATCAAAAAATATCCTGGCCACAGGGGAAGGAGAGCAAGAAAACCAAAGGATGCCTGTGTTATTCTCTGTTAAAGAAGAAATAGCTACTGCATCAAGATTACATACACTCTAAGATCACTTTTTTCTTTTTCCCTGAACCAGAGTTCTGTCACAAAGCTTGTTTTTGGTGGAATGAGGTTTAGCAACCAGTTTGTCTCGTTATTGGTAACAGATACATTTTGGACAGTTTTCCACTGAGCAGCGTATAAATCTAGGCTTAAATGTAATGAACTGGCTCCAAAAAGTGTACTGGAATATTGATTTTTGTGAATTAATAAGGTATTGTTTTCGGGTTTTTATGGATTAATACTTAGCTACAAGCTGTTTGGGATTTGGATAGAGAATGTCCTAGTGGTAAAATGCAATTTTATTTTGGAAATGGAAGTGTTTAAAGATGAAACAATTGGATTGGTGGACAGATAATATTAAAGGGTAGCAAGGGAGAGACACAAAGTGCCTTTATTGCTTGTTCTTTCAATACAAGTAATAAGTATTGATGACCTAAAAGAAATCCAATGAAAGATTTTTTTGAAAATAGAGTTTGGAGGGCTGTTAGTTTTGTCTGTGCCTAAAAGTGTCATCCTAGAAAAAACAATTAAAATGAGGTATTTTGGCAGGAAAACATTTTCAGCATAAAAAGAAATAATTTGTGTTCCCATTTATGAAAATGTATAACTTAGCTTGGCATCAGAAGCTTATTTAACACTTTTAGCAAAACTAAATCTACTTTCCTCCTGCTGTCCCTGTTTCCATTGGGAACTCCAAAATTTTCCAATAAGAACTTTTCAAACTTTTTCAAAGGTAAATTTTCTCAGGGGAATTTTCTTTCAAATCCGTCTAATAACCCCATGTCAGGGAGCCCTTCAGATGTTCCACAGTGAGATGAAAAGAGGTCAGGGTACTGTGAGAGGAGCCAAAGGATGAGAAGAGTGATTTGAGCTGCAGGCTGCCAGACTCGTGGGGGCAGCACAGCAGTGGGCTGAGCATGCCAGAGAGGTTGAGAGCAGAAACAAGGATGTCCTCTGGTATCTGTGATCACCCTGGGAAGTCCACCGTGCTCTGGTTACCTTTGAGCTACCAGGCTTGGGCCAGAGGAAGCGCAGTGGTGGCAGCTGGCATCAGTGGGAACGGTATTTTGAGCTGTACTCCTCCAAAAGGGCCTGCACCACAGCTTTTGGGAGAAAACAGCAGAGCCAATGAGTTTGCCATCCTTAACTTGTCTGTAATTACTCAGCTCAGCCAATGCCAGTTCAGATCTCAAATGTAATGCTGGGGTAACTGCACAGGTTTCACAGGAGTTAATCCTCAATTGTTCAGCTGAGAGCAACATCAAGGCTGTAGTCTCTGCTACAGAGCAGTCACAAATACAACGAACAAATAGCCATTGGCATGGCTTCAAGAAACCTGTTCCATCAGCTGTTGTTCTCTCGCCATGAAAAGACCAGTAACGAAGCCTTCCTGGAGGGAACAAGTTGCACTTGAAATGTAAATCAAGTTCAATATCATCAGACTTGTTAGTACAGTCCTTGGTGCTGCTTGATAAACAGCCAGCACACGGAGCCTTGACACCTGGCTGGTTGGGCGCTCGGTCAGCATCGCACCTGGGAGGCAGCGAGGAGAGAGGCTCGGGAGCGGGCGAACACTCGTGTGAGTGCACTTCAGGAGAGATGTGAAAACCTCGAGTGTCCTTCGATTGCTGGATCTCAAGGGCAGGGGTACGAACGTGAATACATCTCTGCTCCTAGAACTCCAAGCACATTGTGCACAATCTATCTATGAAAGCAGCTCTGCAGGAAGCACAGCTGAGCACAGCCCGCCAGGCAGAGCGTGCAGCCGAGCTCTGGGGAGGGATTTGGTGTGCAGTCACAGCACTGCCTGTGAGAGCTCCTTGATCAGAACAGAAATATTTAATCAGGTCTGTCTCCTGTAACTGTCATGCAGAGAAAACAAGGCTACAAATTGGATTTGTGTGATCAATGGGCAAGGAAAGACCACTTTATCCACCTTAGCAGTGCTGACGTACAGCGCTAGGCTTTGGTGACAGCAAGGTGCCCACGTTCTGGCAGGACTGACTCTCTCCTCTCTGGGGACACGGGCTGTTCTGGAACCATACATTGATCATTTCAAAATTTTAGCCACAATCTTGCCTTCTTGCACGTCAATAGAAAATCAGCTGCTGAGTTTAGAACGAGCATGATTCTTTTACAGCAGAATTTGCACTGATTTCTGACGGCAAGTATCAGACCTGACTAGTCAGGTTGTACAGCAATATTTGGGTACTTAAAGGTGTGGTTTGCAATTTATTTACACACGAGTGAATTAGGAACCTACATATAGTTTTTTGAAGTTCAGGGCTACAGTGGAGAGCATGGTACAGGGGTCTGACTCAAATAGAAGGAGGCTCAGAGCCTGAGCAAATCCTCTGGAGCCAGGTCTGGCACCACAAAGCCACTGTTAAATAAATGTTCCAGACCTGACACTTCACAGTTTCAAACATTAGCAAAGCACGAGCATCACAGCAGATCTTACTGAATCTAATGGCACAATGAGTTTAGTAAATAAATAAATAACATACAGCAGAGATGATGGGAGCCATGTCTGAAATTTGTGTCTTACTGAGTATTGGCATGGTGACTTGGCAGGGTCTTTGGACGGTTTTGAGTTACCTCGATGAATAACAAAATTATTTTGTTTTTTAATTTTCTCTCTGTATATTAGAAATGGACTTGTAAAAGAGGGACTGCCAGTCACAGTCTGTCTGTCTCCCCACGAGTCTGGAAGAGGTTGATGGGATGGCAGGTGCAGCTGTGGAACCCCCCCGGAGCATGAAGATCTGTAGGATCCCTTCGGAGAGGAGCACAACTGAATTCAGGTATGAGAGGGACGTGGGTCATGGACACCACATGACAGGGGGAGCAGTGTCGACCTCTGCTAATGTTTGCTCTGTGAAAAAAAAAGGCACAAAAACCACCTAAACCTCAGAGACTGGGATCTACAGCGACAATTCCTTACTTCAGGAAATGAAGCTTTTCTGAACAATACCATCTTCTGTCATGCCTAATCAAACTAATTAAAGAACACTACCACACTTTATTAATGTAATTTATCTCTTGCCTGAGGTGAACTATATTTATGCTCCAGTTACTCAAACATCAGTGATCTGTGTTTGAAGGAATGATGCTATTCAGCGATGTTTGTGTTCCACGATACCAGGCAGTAATTGAACAAGTGCCTGGGAAATTGGGTATTTCCTTCTTTGGAAAAGCTTCTTTGGGGAATGTCTTGTTGCACAGGTATGTTGGTGAACAGGCTGGACTTGGGCATGTCCTTATTTGAATGGCAGCTGGAGGCCTACACAAGCCAAACTGTTCAAGCCAAATGAGCCAAAATTCATCTATAAGCATGAAGCATGTGAATGGCCTGTTTAACTGAACGCACGTGTTCACATCGCTGAACGAATCGGGGTTGGGAGCCCAAATTTATTCCAGCTGAGGATCTGGCAGGGAAAGGCCAGTATGTGCTGAAGGAGGAAGGAAGGAAGTTAGTTAGTTCTAGAGAGTAAAAACATTAAAGAAAAATGTCAATAGAAAAAAAAAAAGTATTTATTTTAAAAGATATTAATGGTTTCCACGAATATGCCTCTGATGTAGCTGCAGTTGCAGAGCTCTTAGGGCAGTGTCCACTCGCCTTTTGTACCAGCTGGAAGAAGCAGTTTAACCTAATTTATGGAGTAGGACAGCGTGAGACAATGGAAGGCACTGCCCGAAACTGACGGAGGGGTTTGCCTGGTGATTGCTTGCAATTTGTTGCTGTCTGCTTGATTAAAGCAGAAGACAGGAGAGAGCAAGGAGAGCAGCACAGAGCTGCCATGGGCCTGGCCTGGACAGAGGGTGAGACAGCTCCTGCATGGGCAAGGCTGAGGCAGAGTCAGCTGGCAAGGGAGGTGCAGCCTCCTGCCTTCCCTGCAGACCTGGCTTTGTCAGCTGAGCTGAGCTGAGCTGAGCTGGCTTAAAGCCATTTTGGCCACCTGTCCGTGCTATTGGCCCTCATTTGAGGCCAGCCCTGGGTGGCCTGAGAGGAAACCCCTCTGGGGCTTGGTCTTAAAAGTACACTTGGAAAGGACATTGCAGATGGTCCTTGTCTGCCCTACCTCACCCACACTTCAGGTGGGTAAGATGGGCCCTTTCCTACCAGGGGCCTGACTTTGGGAAGAGGGGCAGCTGAGATTGGCAGATGTCTGAATCCAGAACTGGCCCAAGCTCAGGTATGGCATGTGCAGGGTCATGGGAGAAACCGGCACAGAGAAAGCAGCAGGAAGCAAACCTGGCTGGGGGCACGGGAGAGCAGACATCTCCCCTCGAGCTGCAGCACGTTTCATCTCAGACCTGCAGTTGTTGTCAACAGTTTCCAGCGGTGTTCTGCTGGCTCTCTTCCAGCCCGAGCACTGGGCATTATGCAGTGACTGCGCAGTTTTATGCAGGGGGATTCAGAGAATTTCACAACTAAATCTAAAGCACTGTTAAGTAGGATGACGTGGGGAACAGTACCATGCTATTTTATTTTTTTAAAACTTGGGTTATGTATTTACTGCTTTCCTAGTTTGGTTCTTAGAATCTACTTGTCAGATATTTTTCGTCTTGTAAATAAGTCCAAATGAGTTTTATTGAGATTTTTGCGTAATTCTTTTCTACCCTGCTCCCAAGTAGATTTTGGCAGTATAAAAAGCCTTCTATGAACAAGGAAAAGGGAGCTTTTATTCTTTGTGACTAAATGAACTGCAAATTTCCTTGGATAGTGCTTAAAACTGTTTTGGATTTTCCTAGAAGAGCACAATGACTCGCATCCTTTGATAAGGAACACCTTAGCTCTGTATTAATAACAAGTGCAGTGGGCTGGATCAGATTGCATCTGCCATGGAGAGCACAGAGGCTTGTTTGGAGGACAGAGCAGGACTGAGCTCCCAGAATGTTGTGTTTATGGCTCCAAACCCAAAGTACAGATTGGAGATTTGTCCCAGGTCAGAGTCTCCTTGACAGCCTGTGCACTGTTGCATATCAAGTGCTCCTGCATAAAAAAGTTGGATGGCAAAGAAAAAATCCTGGTGTTTTAGAGCAAAAGGCAAGGCCTGATGTCTCACACGTTCTAGGAACATGCTTCCCAGACTGCCTGCTCAAAATTTAGGGTGAAAACAAAAAAAAACCCCAAAGCCACGATGAAGATGTCAGGATGATGTGTAAGGTGCAAACTGGGAGAGCCTGTGGTAAAAGAAGAATAGAAATTATTTTGAAATAGAAAAACATGACTGGAAAGGTAACTGAATACCATGTTGAACATGCTGATTTTTCTTCCTGATGATTAAAACAAGAAAAATCACACTACAGAACTGATCATTAGTGTAACTGTGATTTTAGCACTATGTAGGATAATTTCTTCCAACAGCGGAGAAATAGCAAGAAATATGCCAAAGACAGAGGATCTATTAACAAATAAGTCAGATGGGGCAAGCAGAAATTCATGTAATATGCCATGAGCATGATGAGATCCAGAAAAGGCATAAGGACAGAAGAAAATGGTAAAATGCATGGCACAGAAAGCAGTCACTCTGTTGGAAAGAGCTGTCATAGCAAACACACAGCTTTGGCAGTTCATGCAATCAAGAAACAGCAATTAATTGAAACTGGAAGAGATATTTTTCCAGATATAAACCTGGCTTTATGTTTAGACAGCTTTTTTTTTTTTTTGCTATTATTTGTCTGGAGGCTGTTTGCATATTGGATCTACCAGGTGCTGTCCTTCGTTGCCTCGTACCTCTCAGGCTGCCCCTGACACTGCTGCCAAGGGCTCTTCAAAGGCTGCGGTCATCCAAGACCCTCCCGTGGCCACTGGTCCTGCCCCGTGGCAGGTGGTGGCATCTCCCCACACTGCCAAGCCAGTGTGATCCTCTTGTAGCACAGGGAGGCAGACGTGGTTCTCACTGAAAGGACGATAGCAAGTGACTCCTGGTGGCATCGCCCTGGACAAAAAATTGGCAGCATAGACTTTCATTAAAAGGAAAACCTGAGCACCGAGGATTTCTGTCTTGAGATCAGTGACCTGTGCCTGGAGGAGGGTAAGATGCTGTAGTTCAAAAGAGTCTCAGTCTTGCTCCCTGCCTCAATAAAAATGAGAGAAAGCAGGACTGCAGCTGAAAGGGAATTGGTTTTGGATGCTCCAGGGCAGTGCACAGAAATAAAGCCCCCTCTCCTCCCTTCTCCCTGGGGCTCGGGCAGGCAGATGAATCGCAGCAGAATTTAACTGGTTCAAGAGAAGCTGAATGAAAGAGTTTGGTAACCCTGCCAGATTTACTGCTTTATTCATTATTTATGCAGACAGCAGCTGCAAAACAGATTTAGGGACTGACTACAGTAAATAAATGGCTGACATGGCCCAGCTTTGGCACTTCATGGCTGTTGCACCCACGTGCTAATTTTGGTTCAGATCCTGGTATTAGAAGCAGCACCCACCCAAAGCTAATGACTCGTGGGTGACAGCAGCAGAGCAGAGATGGAGCAGTGTCCTTGTCCTGGGGCTGTGAGGGGGGTGTGTACAGCACAGAGCAGGTGCTCTTCCTCCAGCAAGGTAATACAGACACTGGATGGGAAATCTCTTGCTTCAGTTGTGGGGTATCTGTCCCTTCCACCGTGCAGGGTTACTTAAAGCACAGTGCTCCCAGCACCTTCAGGGACTTTACCGTGTCCTCCCCTGGGTCATGGCTGCTCCCAGGGGCAGCAGCAGCAAAGCTGCACCTAGACAAAAGAGGGGAGCTCTACTTTTATTTTTTTTTTTTTTTTATGAGGCAGATAATGCGTTTTGTTCCAGTTGGTGTGATGTATTTCATACATCTGTCCTGGCCAAAGCCAAGCTTTAATAATAGATGTGGGGGGAAGGCACTGACTGAAGGTTATGTAGCCTGTGTAAAACCACTGCTGAGTGCCCAGCGATGACACAGCCTCTTGGCATAATTTGAACGAGATCTTACTGTCCACGCTTGTAGGAAATGTACCCCATTTAAATCCCTCTCTGTCTTTGTTGGCGGTGTCATCTGGCTCCTGGTACCTGCAAGGGACGGGTCTGGGGGAGCAGCACGGCTGTCCCTGCCCGCCCTCGGTGCAGCCCCCGGCCCCACGGGGACAGCGCTCCCGGGGAGCTGTGGCAGGCCAGGAGGCAGCTGGAGATGCCAAGCTCTGGATGGGACCCGCCGTGGGCTCCTCTGCTGCTTGCGCTCACTGAGCGTCCTGTGGCACTTGGCAGCAGTAGGGCCATTAACCTTAATGTCCTGGCCAAGCTCCAGCCTGCCTAATTGCAGTGTGTTCCCAGGGAACGCTCAGGTGTGGAAATCGCTCTTCGCTCCCTCTCCTAAACAATGTTACACGAAGGGTGGCTCATTGCTGGGATTGAAACTTGTTTTATTCAGAAACCTAAATCTGGATTTAAGGATGTAACAGAACACAGAGTATTCAGAGCAACGCCCAGGCTCCCGAGCAGACCCAGGTGCAGAATGTGGTTTTTGCCTTCCTGCAAATTTTTCACATTCCTTTATTAATAACAAATCTCCTAAAATCTGCTTAAGCTCATTACTTACAGCAAATAAAAATACTTCACGCAAAAAGGAAAACAGATGGTCTTGAATGCTGAAGATCTGTTTGAAATGTATTTTCAGCCCACTGTCTGGAACTTGTCTTGAGTTGTAAAGGAATAGCAGTTTAATTACAGGCCCTGCAACACTGACACTGTGTAACCAGGGGCTTCTCCCAGCTCGTGCATCAACCCAGCTGATGGTCTCTGTGTCATTGCTAAGGGGAAATATTTATGCATTTGTTGGAGGGAAATTAATGCTGGGTCTGGGGGCTTCTTCTCTGGGAACAAATCGTTCCTACATTAGAGTCAGGAAGTTTTGCTGTTAAGCTGGAGTGGACAGAAGATTTGCATTATCTGGGCTGACCTGTGGATGTGGTGCTCCTGGATGGTCCCTGCTGGCTTCACATTTACATTAGAGAGTGAAAGCTGGGGAGCTGTGCGAAGAGCCTCAGACAGCAGCTATATATACCCTGTGCGTAGAGCACTGTAGCCTGCAGTGCCTGAGCATTTCTGAAGTCTCTGGCTTTAGAGCTGTGCTTGGGAAAGCACAGACTTTAAGCAGAAGCAATGGTTATGGTTTTTCCCACAGGGACACCTCAGGAGGTTAATTCAATCTGTGTTACTCGCATAGCTCCTGCTGGCACATCATCCAGTTTCCTTAGTCAGTGTCCTGCTTCCAGCTGAAACACAATATGGTGCTTTAAAAAAAAAAAAAAAAAAAAAATCACGCAGCTGCTGTCCTGTGGGACACTGTGCTCTTCGATGACCCATGGGCATGGCTTGTCAGGTAGATATGATCACCCCAAATTAACGGGTGGAGGAGGAAAACCTGAAGCCAGAGCTGAGGCAGAGGAGGGGCTCCCTGTGGGTGCCCCAAGGACAGCATCTGCAGGGCAGGTTTGCCCATTTCTTGGAATAATAATTGTAATAACTAATAATAGTTACCAACAAATTGGTCAGGGCAGCGTTCATTAATTTGGCTTTTCTCTGACACACCTAAGGTTGCTGAGCAATTGGCAGGTAGGATGTGAGTGATGCTGCTTCTCTCTAGAGCCAGGTGTTCAAGGTTTCCCAGAGTTGGAGGGCTTGGGATCTCTGATGCTTTTCTGCCTGCTTGGATGCTGGACGTGTTTGTAGCAGGACAACAACAAATGGTGAATGAAGTGCATCTGAAATGAAGCTCTAATTGCATAATTTCAGGAATTACAGACTGTCGAATGAATTTATATTTGAATAATATCAGTGAATACCAGTCTGGGAGTCAAGAACCTATAAGTAAAAAAAAAATAGGTTGTCACGTAAAGGGGGGTTGTTTTAGAAATTAATGAGTTGTAGGATTTTTATGTAATGTATTTTTGTTGAAATCTTATTTTGTTGAAACCTTATTTTTGCCTTAAATCTAGGACTTGGGTTTTCTCACTTCCTCCCCTCATCTTTTCACAGGAGGATTGGAATAGCTGTATAAAGTGAGGGTTTATGGAGGAGGCATTCTCAGCTTCTTTCTAATAAAATTAGGGAGAAAGAAAAGGTCAAGCAAGGTTTCACTTATCAGATTTTCCATCAGTTTTTCTCCTTTACCTTAAGTGAAAAATAATGAAAAATGAAAGGTATTTTAAAAAAATAATCAAAATGAAAACTTCAGTTTCCCAGAAAATAATAATTCAGAATTTTCTTTTGAAAAACGGTGAGTGGCAGGTTTCTAACCTTGAAAATACTTCTTTTCCCCCCTCTGCCTCCTTCATCCCCAAGTTCAGCCAGCTCTGGCATTATGCCCAAGCAAAGCAGTGAGATGTCTCATGGTTACTCTCTTTGGCAAGAGAATGTTTCTGAGGGGTTTTTATTTGGGTGATGATGATTATGATGAGGATTTTGTTTTTGCTTGAGACATAGAAATCTCTATTATTGCAAAACAGGCTCACTTATCCTTGTTTATCCTCAAGGAAAAGAAAATCCAACCAAACTGGGCTGTAAATGTTTTCCTGAGCCCTAGGTTTCAGTGGGTAAAATTCAGAAGGCAAGGGATGCATTGGTGATGTGGAAATACTTCCTCATGGGTGATTAATAAACTCCTCCTTATGCTTATTCTCACTTGATCCTTTCCTTGCTGCTTTGCCTGCAGCAAAAAGGTGGTGTGTAATACATGTATATTCAGGACACTGATGGAAAATCAGATTTCTTTCAATGTGATATCAAGGAATGCTCCAAACCATGGGGAGAACTCTATATTCAGTCCCCTTTTAGCTGCTGTCCATGAAAATCAATCTTTCTGGTCCCAGTGCTCATATTTTTTGTGTTGCTTTGTGTTACAGTGCATTTTGGTTTTGTCTGCTTACTCCTCACTCTGGCACCTTTATCCAGGATGCAAGTGTTATCTTGCTTTGCAGATGGTCCCCAGCCTCTCTATCAAGAATCCAGGTGATGGCTGTTTTCCTAAGAGCCTGGCTTTGCTGCTGCTGCGATGATCTCCCTCTCCTCCCTCTATCTCTTGCTCTGGGAGTGCCAGTGAAATCTGCGTGCAGACTTGGTGCTGGTGAAACCCGGCCTCTGGTGTCAAATCAGGAACTGTCCGTGCCTGAACAGCAGCGCGAGGCCCTCCCGTGGTAAATCCATCAGCTGTGGGCTTGCTGCTGTTCCCTCCTGCTCGGGGCTGTGCGCTCCCAAACAGCCCTGCGGGGACCACCGCGGGAGGGGATGGTTCATCTCCAGAGGGTTCTGCGCTCTGAGGCTTGCAGGACGCTTTCCCCAAGGCCTGAGCTGAGCAGTGCTTGCGTTGCTGAGAGCCACCAGGACCTCTGCAGGAAGCTGCAGTGTGGAGTCTCAGCCCGAGCAGCTCCAGCAATTTTAACTTCCAGGGTTTTTAACAGTTCTTGAATGTGCTTTGTAGTCTTCCGAAAGATGGGTCTTGCAACTTCCCCCCCAAGCACGTAACCTGAAAACCCACTTCAGAACTTCCCTGATGGAGATTAATGCACTAGGAATGGCATTTTATGAAAATACAGAAAATTACCCACTGATTTTTTTGATTGCCACGTACTAGGAGTTTGCTTTATACAAACATCACCAAGCCCTTCTTGGAGGCGTTTGCTCTTGCATTTGGACCTGTGATCTAAGATCATGCATAGCAGAGTTTTTCTACCAACCTTGTTGCAGACAGTTTCTTCCTGAACATAAGCTCATTGTTCTCCAGATGTAATTAGACCAAGTGTTATGAAAGTTGGTAGGATTACAGCGCTTTGATAAATGACTTGTTTCTCAGAAGAGAAGGCTTGTGAAAACAAGACCATTCATCTCATTTCTCGCTCATTTACTCTGCCCAGCTTCCTTCTTGAAAATGTGCACATGGACTTGGATGTGAGCTGAAGGGAAGATTTTGGTGCTCCCACACAGGCTCCGAGTGGCAGCCCTGCCCTGGAGGCTGTCAGCTTTCCCCCGGTATGGTGTCATCTCAAAGCTGGCAAGAGGGCTCTCGGCTCCTGCGGGTCTCTGATAAAGTTCCCTTGGGTACAACTCATGTGGGGCTGTGAGCCTGGAGGCGAGAGATGGGCTGGAAAATGTTCACTTTGTGATTCTGTAGCTGTTGGTGAAGCTGGGCTGTGCAGGGCAGGTGCGCTCAGAGCCGTGTCCCTTCCAGCCACAGCTGCTGCCGCGAGCCTGGCAGACCTGTGCTGTGCACCAAGGCAGTGAGACCTGCCTCTCAGCACAAAGTTACCTCCTCCTAGGGTGTTCTGATGGCTGGCTATCAGTAGTGAGTGTAGCCCTTTCCGGCCATGCTGGAGCTTCAGAGGGATTTCAAGGTCATTTGGCCATGGCTGTTTTTGCAAGCTGGTTGGAGCGAAGCATGAGGGCTTCCCTGGGAAGTTCTGCATGCTGGTGTTAATCATTTATCTATTTTCTGAGTAATACATGTGTCAGAGCTCAAGACAGTAGCTTTTCAGAGGTTTGAACAATGGTGACCATCCATTCCACTTTACAACATAGTTTTTTATCTGAAATTGGGTTTTAGGCTTTCCTCTGTTGAGCTGTGTGACTGATCTTAAAAGCCTCTTGATATATTACCCAGGCCTATTAGATTCTACTAGACCTCTCCATCACCAAGAATTGATTTCCCCCTCTTCCCCCCTTAATGCTTGAACTCAGGCAGCCCTTAGGGCTTCTGGCTTAATTAAAAATTAAATTTACAGATCATTTCTCAAATCATCCCTTAAGCAGCCAGTAATAATGATCACCTCTGAGTGGTGTGTGTCACTGTCATTTTAATGTGCTGTGTAGTAAATAGTAAAGTGTCCCCTCTGTGAACCCTGTGTGGAGCAAGCTGCCCTATGCTGCTCTCTGTTTATTTATGTGTATAATACAGAAATCTGTGTGTTTTGAGTCCTGGGGATCTATACCACGCTCCATCTTCAGTCACTTTTTCTTCTTACCATAGCAAAGGAGGGAGTGAGTTGTCCTGCGTTGATGAACACTTCTGTTTGTTTCGAAAACTATTTTCATCTCCTACCACTTGAAGGTTATTTTTTTTGTTGTTCCTTTTGCTGGGATATTCAGTTTCCAAAAGTCCTTATTCTTGCAGTTGAAAGGAAACTCACGTTGCACACGAAGAGAATAGGGAAAAGCTGCCAAGCCAAACTGGTACAAAAGGTTCTTGCTGTGATGCTTCACAATAAACACACTGCTGAGAGTCTCTGAGGTACTTCAGTACTACAGGTGGCAGAGTTCATTGCAAACAGATAATCCAACAAACTGTGCCCCCTCTTATGGGCATTCTCTGCAAGCCAATCCACTTTTTCTCTTCTTGCACAATTTGCCTGAACTTCTTCAATCTGTGATGAATCTGCCAAGAGTTTTCTCTGATTATTTACTATTCATCCTATGCAATTGATTGCATAGATCATTTGCTGTATTTGTGGGGGTTTTTGGTTATTTTGTGGGTTATCTGTGTGTTTTGAAATAGAGCATTAACATTAAGGAATGGTGAGTAGTTTTGCTGATGCACCAGTCTCTGCCCTCGTGCAATGTAGGTGCTTGTACGAAGCCCCTCTGAGCATTTGTGCAATAACACGTGGGTGATTGCTGCTGAGCTGAGCACAGAGCTGCAGACTTGTACAGATGAGACATCTGGGGCTCCATCCACGTTTGCTTTTTCATCAGATAAGTGGTTTTCTTCCCCTTGTATATTCGTTTGTCCTCTCAATTCCATATTGCATTTATTTTTGTTCCCTTTCTGTATCCTTTTTCTCCACCATTCTAAAAGGCTCTTACCTTAGTATTTGAATTTACTCTGGCTCTTGAGCTAAATGTGCCTTTTTCTCACCTGATCTCAGTAGTGCCATGTGAAGCCAGAAACTCCTTGTGCTTATTTCTTGATTTGGCCAGCTTGGCCATTTTTCAGTGCTCCTCACAAGTGTTTTAGGGAGCTGTTTGTGCTCTGTCACACCTTTTGAGCTGTCGTTGGTGGGCCTGTGCCCAACAACCTCAGCTCCGCCAGCCAGACCTGCACTGTGTTGCTCTGATCTGTGGCCCAGCCGTGCTGCTCTCTTCCCTCTCCAGGCACCACTCTGTTCTATTTCCAGATGTATTTTTACTCATTAAACTCCTAAAAGAGAGGCTGATCAGGAGACAGTCCCAGGGAGGATTTGGTGTAGAGATACTTTGCCAGATCCTCTGCACTCAAGGTTGAATTTTGATGGGGATGAACATTTAAGATCTCTGCAAGTGGTCTCTGAGCTGAAACCCTGCAGTAATAGTGAAGAACTGACTCAGGAAGAAAAAAAACTGACCCTTTGAAGCCCTTTTTTACCAAAGGAGTACATAGTTTAATAATTGTTTGAATTACTCTTGTGAAAGCCCCTTGCACTCTAAGAAACATCACTAGAGAAAAATAAGTTAGCCCCAGCTGAGGTGCCAAACCATTAACCTCAGCTGCTAGGTGCAGCGCCTGTTCGTGCCTGCGTGAATCACCTATTCAACTGGTGGCGTCGAAGGAGTGGCTATCCTCCAAGTTCTGGGGGGTAAAAAGAGCAAAAGCTGTCTAGAGCATTCACTAAACCAGCCAGGGCTGCTTTAAAACAGCGGTTTGAATCCTCTGCGATTTGCAGAACCCAGTGAAAGTTTGAGCTTCTGCCTAAAACGGGGGTCTTTGCATCGCTGTCTGCTGCGGATGCCCTGGCAAGAGCGCACAGGAGCCTCTCGCCGTCAGCTGCAGCCCGCTTGAGCGACCCGCGGCTCCCGGTCCCGCGCTGCTGCGGTCGGGGGGATGTGCTGGGCCGCGGGAAGCTCTGTCCTAGAGCCAGGGGATGCTGAATCTCCTCTGAAAGCATCCCAAGGCAGATCAGCTGAGGAGCGGTGGAGCAGCACGAGGCCAAAGAAAAATGCTCAGGATTCCTCCCTTAGAGGTGCTACAGCGCTGCGGCAGGCGCAGCAGAGGAGGGACGGCGCGCAGCCCCGGCGGTGGTTCGGGGTTTGAGAGGCAGGGCACCACTGGTCCCGCCAGCAACTGGCCGTGTTTTCCTTCCCTTCGCAGGCGTGCAGGGTGAACTGGGCGCTCCCAGCTGCAGCAGCGCCCGGTGCCGGTGCCGGTGCCGGTACCCAGCTGCAGCAGCGCCCGGTGCCGGTGCCGGTACCCAGCTGCAGCAGCGCTCGGTGCCGGTGCCGGTGCCGGTACCCAGCTGCAGCAGCGCCCGGTGCCGGTGCCGGTACCCAGCTGCAGCAGCGCTCGGTGCCGGTGCCGGTACCCAGCTGCAGCAGCGCTCGGTGCCGGTGCCGGTGCCGGTACCCAGTCGGCACAGGGCAGCTCCCCGCGCAGCCCGGGGGCGGTGCAGCGTGAGACCAGATGGACGGGCCGGGGTACACCACACCCGCCTCGCCCTCCGAATAGCGTGATGGCTCTTGGAACGAAGGGAACGGCTTCCCCTTGGTGTTGCTCTGGAGCCTGCGTGTGTGTATGCCACAGACAGCCCCGGGGCTTTCTCGCAGCTTGGACTGTCACAACTGATTGAGTCTGAGGCGTCTCTTGCATCACCGGTTTGCTGTTTCCTCTTCTCTTCCCTTCCCTCAGTTAAGGATGTTACTGCATGAAAAGTCCTTGTTCCAGATCTCAGCTCTCTCCAGACGGTCCTGAATTAATAGTTGAGGTTATTGGCTCGGCAGCTTAGTTGATGTGCTGTTGTTTGGAGTTGCTTGATTGATGCTTCCACGTGGGAAGGCAGGAGAGCAGTGTCCCTGCAGGCAGCCGGCTCGCCTGAGGCAGCCTGGGCAGCAATCTTCATTTCCCTCACACGGCTCAGGCCAGCGCTGCCCTTGGTTTTCCCCAGCATCTTGCCGAGGATGTGTCCCTATCACGCGGCTGCTGTTCGTGGCAGCATCTGCCTGCACCACCACACTGATCTTGGGACAAATCCTCCATGGAAGAGAAGTCCTGCTCCAGCAGGAAGGGGAAGGGCCGCTGCTGGACTTGCTTGTGCAGTCCTAAATACCAGCCTGTTTATCTGTGCTCTTTGATGGTGTGTTATTTCCTAGAGTAATGCTGTGTATCAAAATAACCCAGAAACACCTGATTGCCTGTAAAAGAGAAAAACTATAGGTTGCAAGTGCTCTGAAGCTATTCTAAAGTAAATCTGTCCTGCGTAACTGCAGAGGATTATTGAACATAGCCAGAAATTGTGTCTGTGGCTCCTGTCTTAGACTGGGTGAATGTTTCTGGGGTGGCCTGAGACCAGTCCAGCCCTAAGGGCACCTGCATATGGCTAAAATACAACACTGTACCAAGCTCTCTCAGCCTGTCTTGTAGGATCCTTAGCTCTCCGAGACTGTCTGATGTGAACTGCCTGGAACTTTGGCAAGGAACCCTCTGACTCGCACAATTTTCCCTGGGAGAAAGCTCTGGGGTGGGTGAGAAGAAGAATGCTTGTGTGGGATCAGTAAAAACAGTGATTTTATTTCTGATCTGTTATCATAAGGCATGTTCCCATGCCAAACTAAAAAGGATTCCAAGTGAAAAGTAGCATTAGAAAGAAAAAAAAAAGAGAGGGAATTTTTGCAATAATGCTTTTTTTTCCTCATTCTTTCCACTTCTCCCTCCTCCTTCTGTATGATGTTCTGGCAAAATCTCTAGTATCTTGCCAAGTATTTAGCAAGAAAATGGTTCCGTTTTAGTATCTTTTCGACAGATCCATCACTGATCATTCTCTGGAGTCTGCCCTGTCTGCTCAGCAGCTGGTTCTGCTCAAAGAGTCTACTGGAACTGTTTGTGCATATTTGTAAATGATGGATTTAGATAATAGCCACAGTAATTGTACAGTCCTGCTGTTCTGGCACAGTAACACTTTACATTTGCTTTGCATGGGAATAATGGGTGATGCCAGGTACACAGGATGGGACACGAGCTGTGTCTTCCTTTAATGTGTACTTAAGCTGTCGTGTGAGGTCATGGCAGGGCTGACTTCCGTGGAGGGAACGGTTGAGTCTTGCTGGGCTTTAGGGGAGTTTATGCTGTATCAAGTGAGCTCAGAATCTTCCAGTGCTGCTTTTGGGACTGGTTTTGAGCAGCTGTAGCTTGGGCCAGTCATGATGTGCAGATACATCTTCCAGTGATGCATGCAACAGGTATCGTTGGCTCAGGAACGTAGTTACCCCGTTATCTGAAAGGCCCTCTTTATCTGCATGTGGGGTGCAAACAGATCTTCTGGGGTTCAGAGGCTCTGGTTCAGCTCTTGGGGCTGTTGGGTTCTGTGGATGTCCCAGTGCTGAAAGAATGACATCGACTTCAAACCTGGTGCCTGTTGGATGTGTTCTTGGGTCCTTATCCCAGCTCCTCAGGAGCACCTGGCAAGCGCCAGCTCAGGAGCAGAAGCTTTCCCTCTGTCCCCCAAGCTGAGCAGCTCTGATTTGTGCGTGTCTGTCCTGCTGAAGGCATGGCTGGTGTTCCCCTCCCTGGCTGCAGGTTACCTGTAGACTGCTTTGCAGTGGAGCAGCAAGGAAGCTGATATTCTCTGTATTGATAAAAATGCAGAGAAATGAATGCGTGTGTATCTTTAACAAATAGAATTAAATCCTACTTTCTCCTCTGCCTTCTGCTGTTTCTCCTGTCAGTGCGTGCCACCAGTCCCACTTGGAGACCCAGTTCCCCTACACCCGTGCTGCCTGTTTGTTTATACGTGTTTGTGTAAGCTCGTTTGATCTGGTTGTTTCAGAGGAAAGCACTGGAGTAGCCCCTGCGCTGCACACGCTGCTGTGTGTCCAGCACACCTGGGCTCTGCTGCAGCAAGATAAGCAGAGCAGCCCTTTCAAGCTCCCCAGCAGAGCTCAGATGGTCATCTCGGGGGACTGCTTCGCCAGCAGAAGTTTGTGCTTGTCCTGCTGAGCCCTGTGTCTTCCCTCCAAGCTTGTTTTCTCTCTACTGACTTGAAGTAAATTAGCTTCTACTATCTTTCTCTCTCCCCTCACAAAACTAAAGAGAGGAAAGGAAGGATAAGAGCTAGCTTGGGAACTGTTGCATATGTGAATGCAATTTTAAAGTAGAGTTCATCTGTTTTTCTTGGAGGCTGCAGTCAGTGTGTGCAGCCGTGCTGCTTTCCCTGCTCCCACCAGGCTCCCACGTCAGTGCTCCCAACAGCCTCGTGAGGGCCCAGCTCTGCATCCTGTCCTGCACCTGAATCCTAATGCAGCCAGTTGGGAAAGTCTCTCTTGCTTTCTCTGCTCCTGCTGAATGCGCTCTCAGCTCGGTTATTGCTCAGCCATGGTGATACTGCTGCCTGATTTATATGGCCTCTCTCCTTCTTGCTCCTCTGCCGCTTGAGTACAGCCATTACAAAAGCCATCTGCAGCTTGTGCCTTTATTCCTTGGGTTTCTAGGCTGGCAGATGGCATGGACAAAAAAAGAGCCTTCCTCTGTCTAAATTAAGCAATAACACATCAACTTCCAATCACATTCTTATTATCACCTCGTGATCGCACTTTCATAAAATCCCCGTTTCCACAGCTAAGCAGGGTAGATATTTCTCAGCCTTATGGCTTGTGTCTGAAAGGAGTCTCTGTGCCACAAGCCCTAAAAGGACATTTCAAGAAATTACACACCTGTCCTCGCCTCCTACTTTGCAGTTTGCAACAGCTCTGCCCAGCCAGCCATTTGTTGCTGCTGAAATAAAACCTGGACAAATTCCCGTGTTTGGTGGGGTCAGAGCCGAGCCTGGTGCTGTGCTGGTGGCTGAACGGGCTGCTCGTTGTCCCCTGCGCTCGCATTTGGTGAGAGTTTGGGTATCACTGCAATTCAGAAATCTCATTTTAGAGCTTCTATCTTGTCACCATAAAAAGCAATAATTTGATTCTGTTCGCTTATAGATTTTTTTTTCTTTGTTTGACCTGCTGGTTTATTATCTTTTCCTCATTTGGCCTAATTAAAGTGCTGTGTACAGCAGCTTGTTAGACTTAACTACGTTCCTTCATCGCTCCGGGAAGTGCATCTTCACTGATGGCTTTAGCAGCAAGATTGGCCCTGGGCAAATAATTTGTAGCAAATCACTTGACTGACTGAACATCACCTCCTTTTTTGGGTTATGAATCGTCTATGGCAGATCGCTGTTCTTGTTTCTCGTAATGATTTCCCAGCTAATTCCTGTGGCTAATTTTTGGTCTGGGGTTGCTCACCCCTGGCTTCCTGTGACTTGGCACTCGTGGTTCAAGCTGCTCCAGCTGGACCTGTAATTCGTAGAAAATGCTTTGGTTTCTTGATTGAATCAGTCTAACCACATCAATACTTAATGTAAATTCCAAATTTTCTTGGACGTTCTGAATATTTTACTCAACCTTTCAGCTTTACTAAAGACTTCCTTTGTTGCGTGTGGAAGTTGAACATAAAAAAATAGAAAGAAATTAATGACAGAAAGCGTTTGTTTTAACCCTGGCTATTTTATTATACACTCTTTTTTTGCAGTATTCCCTTGGTTCTAGCTCCTAGTATCCCCATCACCCTATGAAACAAGCTGTCTTTTTTCTAACTCGAAGAGACGCCCTGCATCCAAAGCCTGGGGGAGCAGAGATGACACTCATGTACTGATGGAGCAGGGGAGACCTCTGGCCCAAGGTAAACTCTTCTGCCTTTGTTCTGCAGCAAATGCTAAACTTTGCCCACAAAGAGCAGTACCTCATCCTTGGCTTTGCCTGCGTGTGAGCAGGCTCAGAGCAGATGAGTTCTGCAGCTGTTCCTACGCGCTGACGAGGCACTGGGGCTCTGGGGCTCAGCACAGTCCTGCAGGGTCACATCCAGTGCTGGGTCACGTCCAGCACTTGTGTCCCCTCAGCCTCCTCCGGTGCCTTCCTCAGCTGGGGCAGCTCTGTGCCCTCCAGGTGAGACAGTGCCTTACTCCCAGGAGGAGGCTTTCACCGTGCAGCAGGGGATGTGTTACGGCATAAATGAAAACAAAGTGCTTAGTTCTCTCTGCACAGTGCTCTAATGGAAAAATATGCTGACTTTTTTCTGCTCTTCCCTCAAAAACTGATGTGTTTGTAAATTCTAAGCAAGTACTGACAGGTGACTAATTTATTTTTGTCAGCTTAGCAACAAAGCCTACCCTTTGCCACCACGTTCATTTGTTATGGCAGTGCGTTGGCTGACATTGAGATTGATTTGGGTTTTTAATGTATCTCAGTGGTGCGGCATCGTAGCTATTCAGCTGCTTTCCTCTCTTTTTCTTCTAAAACTAATTCATTTCTAATATCTCCCCACTATTTCCTTAAGCACTGTGTGCATCTATGGACAGGCATTCAGAGTTTTCCTAAGGTGGAAAGCCTAAAGCTGCAGTTTGGAGGCTCATGGGGTGATTACTGACACTCACCTCTTTTTTTTACAACCCAAAATGCCAAGAGAAATGGGAGAGGAATAGAGGCAATTTGATTTTTTTTTTTCCCCTGTTCTGGGAGATGTGATGTGCCATTGCCAAAAAAGATCAAGACTGATGTGCCATCAAGCCCATGGATATGCCGGTGAGTGCTGTCAGAGTTAGGAAAGCCTGGAGCAGTGACAGCACCGAGCTCTGTGCCGGCCGCTCCGGCTGGGTGTGAGCCCAGCCAGCCCAGGCAGTGCCACGGGAAGCACAGGGCTCACTGTGAGCAAACCCTGCACACCATCACCCACCTTCTGGGGAGACTGGGGATCCTGGTGTTGCAAGAGTCATCTGGGAACAGATCCAGGGCTGCTCTGAAAGGCAAAGGGCTGGAAAAGTAAAGGGCTGGACCTTTTGTATTTCCTGTGTAGCTCCTGTCGTATGAGCGAAGATCATCCTCTTGACCGACTCCTGCTGCCACCTGACAGTGGGTGTGATGCCAGGGGCAGCAGGACTCACCAGCACCAGCCAGTGCTCTGCTGGTCAGCCTGGCACTGGCCGCAGTGTCTGACCCTAGGCAGCGGTGCCAGGGTGACACAAAGGTGGCTCCCACCAGTTTTCTCACCACGGTGGGTGGGTTGTGCCCCAAGAGCACATCCCTCACCCAGAACAAGCCACGTGTATTCTTGCCCTCGCTGATGTGAAACAACAGCTCCTCCTCCAGATGTGCTTTGCTCTGCTGATGGCTCAAGTCAGCTGTGCTGAATCTGGCCCAAAGTCTCTGGGCCAACTCGCTGCCCTGCCTCCCGCTGCCTTTGGAGCACCTCATGTGCCCAAACATCCACTGATCTCAGGTTTGAAAGGTTTGCTCATCAGTCTCCAGCAGGAGCTTATGGGTGCAATATGGAAAAAGCCACAGGACATGGCAGGCATCACCTGGTGCTCATTTGTGTGCTGCTTTCAGAAGTTCGTGTAAATTAGCATAGTAGCAATCTTGGAAATTATTGGTTGAGGGGTTATTTTGCACATCATTCTTCAGTAAAGCAAATATGGCAATGGCTTGAACAGGTCTGTGTCCTTTCACCTTCATGCATAAATTTAAAGCTGCTGGACCTTTTTATTTATTTTCAACAAAGTTGCTGGAAACATCTAAATGTTATCAGTACCCGTGTTGAAACATATTTTTATAGCACATTTCTAGACCCTTTAACTTCAACAAAGCATTGAACAGCTCACGGATGGCGCCATCTCAATTATCTGTCCTCTGTGCATTCCTCTCAGCTCTCAGACACAAGCCCCATGCTGACCATACATCATTATTAGACTGACTTCATAGCACTAATTGACACAGAATGAAATTCAGCACAGGAAACAGAGAGACTTTAGCATTCAGTATGAACAGACTGCAAATTAGTGTTACTGCTGTAAAGGTTAACTGAGATTGAGAACTGCTCTCTTACAGCCATGTCAGCTGGATGTTTCCCTTTTTTGGGAGATAGCCATGGCTGGCATCTGAGGAGTAGAGGGGATGCAGAGGGAAGGAGAGCACCTCACCCTGAGGAAATCCTACAGCTTGCATATTAGTGTCAGCTTTAATCAGAAGTGGCCCTCTGAACTTCCCAGGCAGCTGTGAAACTCCTGAACTGGCAGGTCTTCAAAATACCCCAAATCTTGCATGGAAGGGAAAAAGTAACAGCTCAGTGAGCTGCAGGTCTGGGACATCTGGAGCCAAACCAGGGTAGGGCTGGATGCCCAAGTGTATGTGGGGACAAAGTTTATTTCTATTTCTTACCTTTAAGTCACAGATTTGTATGACTGAAAGAAAAAGTTATGGAGCAAGTCTTGCCCTTCAGAAATTTGTTTAAAGACCTCCTCCTTTTTTTGGCAGTTTTATGTTAAGTGTTTACTGTAAACACCAGAGGTATCTATAGCTGAGTTCATAGCAAATACTAATTTTGGTTCAGGATGAGCAGATACTGGATGTTTGCTGCTGAAAGCAGAATTATCACCTGCATTATGCAGATTTTCTCATATGATAACATGGCAATCTTTTCTATGATTACAATATTAAAATCCTTAAAACTATGTTTTACCCTTAGTAGCAGTCTACAGCAGTCCAAAAACATCAATTAAAGGGTCAGGAATATATGGGAGAGCCAATAAAACAGTTACTACTTACAAACAAGCTCATTAAAACAAGCTCATATATATAATATAGCTTTCTCTTCCCAGTTACTGTGGTGGCAGCTCATCCAAACCAAACACACAGCCCATGTTTCAGCTGCAAGGTGGATTTCCACATGGCACGAGGTGCCATTTCTGATGGCGTGCACACAGAGCCAGTAAAACCTGTCAACAGAGTGCTCGTGAGAACACAAGGGGATGCCAGAGGATGCCCAGCCACCCTTTGGTGCTTACAAGTGTTCAGACAGAGCAGGGTGGACGGTGCACTAATGACAATGTACTGTACAAGCTCATGAAAGCAGGGAAGTGCTGTGGAGATGGTTCATCCATTTCCCTCAAAATGAACCATAGAATAGAAAACTGACTACTGGAGACTAGAATAATTGGGCTACAAGAAAAACTCATACAAAAAAACCCTTTTCATCTCATACGAAAAAGGCACGTCCTTCAGAAAGGCCTGTGTAAGTGCTGTCTCACACCATGGACCTTTCATCTTTTCCTTTCCCTGGCTCCTTGCTCATCCATCAGCTGATGTGATGCAGCAGGAGCCCTTCAGAGATTTGACCCCACTTCCTGCAATGAACCAAATCTGCTTTGCCCATCTGCAAGTTACAGTGCCATGGAGAGTAGGTCTGAGTCCTGGTGTGGTAAGGAGTCCTGCTCTCTTGTTCTTTCTCAGAAAGTGGGACCTGAAAGCCAGAGCACGGTCTGAATCCCTCTCACGTTAAATTCCTGCTGCTCTCATGGTCTTCAGCAGCAAGTTTTTTAAGGTATTGAACTCAACATGAAAGTGGCCAAACACTGGGTAGCTTGAACTTGATAATAAGATAAGTCTTGTTTATAACTTTAGTGAAAAGCTAGTTCTGCATTACCTGCCAAAAACATAAATGCAGTGGCTGTTTCCAGCCCTTTGGCAGCTGTTATATCCAAGAATGGACTTAGGACAGGTACTTGCAGCTCAGAAATGCATGCACGATGCTGTCTAAACTCTTCTTCTGTCAGCTAAAAAAAGGAAAATAGTGTATGTTTCACTTAGGTTTTTTCATTTCTCTTTTTCTTGAAATGCATGCCAGTGCATCAATTAAGTAATTCCTATCTCAGTTGTAAGAATAATTCATAGGGAGATCCTCCTGAGTTAAATCATCTTTTGTGAAGGATTGCAATGAAAATGTCTGTCTTCACTGTGATCAGACAGCTTGACTCTGAACAGCTGCATTTCAGCAAAGATGACTTCATGCTATGACTCGCTAACAGCAGCCTGTGTCGTGTCCCATGTCTGTACAATTAGCTTATCAGGAGATGGGAAAATAATATAAATATTCAGTGATGAATTTAGCACTGACATATTGCAAAACGCAGATGCTGATTTCAAAACTGTGAAATGAACGTTTCACAGGGTCTGATATTATCCCCAACATTCAGAACAAGTTTTGGTTTATTTCTGAATGAAAATATCCTTTTCCATTTTCAGCATCTCCCTGGTGTGGGAAACACTGACCATGTCCATCCTGAGCACCTAAAAGTTGTGAGGGAGCCTTGTCCTAACAAGGGTGTCATAATGTCATGATTCTAATCTCTCATTCAGCTGGATGAGAATGAGAGGCCTAATCCTGGCTGATCTTCATCCATGGAGAGGCTGTAAGGTATGGACAGCTGTGAATGTGTCAGGGCTGCTCCTCAGAGCAGTGGCCTCTACGTGCAGTAGTCAGAGGTGGGCTTTGAGAAGTGAAAGGCTCAGCAATATCTGACCACCACGTTTTGTACAGCCAAATAAACCTATAGAAGCAAGCGGTGGAAAAGTCGAGTTTTTAGAAGCTCAGAGCACTTGGAAAAGTGGTGGAGGTGGGGAAGATGAAGCACCTCACCTTCCTGGGGGCATTGATGAGTGGCTTTAGAGCTGGGCAGCTGATGGTGGGGCTGGTGCTGGGGAAGGGACAGGGAGCTCAGGGGGTCAGCAGGACCCACACCACCACTGTGCAGGGAGGTCAGTAGGGCTAAAAGCAACACCTGAGCCAAGCTGGCTGTCGGGCAGCAAGCAAAGGCAGGGAAGGTCTCTGGCAGCTGTAACACAGAAGCTGTGCCGTGCCAGGGGCTCGTCCTTGTGCGGAGGGTGACTCTCACTGCTGTGCCACAGAGCAGGGCTGTGCTGGGGGGCTGCTCCCCAGCACCCCGGCCCTCTGCAAGCTCTGGTGGCTCTGGACGTTTTATACCAGTGCAATAATACTGAACAGGGTGCTAGTATTGAATATGTAAGCTGGTACTAATATGTAGTAACATATTCTGTCACTTTGCTTTTTGGGTCGTTAGTGCATTTGCCTTCCTTCCCCTCCCCGAAGAGCAGAGGGATGAGGATTATGCACTTAAACCAGAGTGTGTGTGCTTAAGGCTTGTGGGTAGGAGAGGAATATGTGTATCAAATGATACACATGGAGGCCAGTGTGTCTTCCCTGACTAAATAAAAGGACAAACCAAGCCCCACAAACTCACCTTTGTAGTCACTAGGAATGACGTGTCATCGAGGCCGAATTGATTTCCCAACGAGAGCTACGCCATGGAGCTGATTCATGTCACCAGTAGGCAGCCTTCAATCTGTCATCCTGGGCATTAATTAAAGCCCTCCGAGTTGTTTTCCACAGCTTGCTGCAGAACACCCTCCAAAGGTGGAGTTTGGCAGCTGGTGCAGAGTTCGGGTGGCCGGAGCTTTGCTGCAGTTCTCAAGCACCGTTAGGGGAGCAGGTGAAGAAGAGGATGTGATTGTCAGGCAGGGGTGCCTGAAGCTTTTGTCTCAGTTTAATCGCCATGGCAGGAGGATGCCATGGGAATTGCCAAAGGGTTTAGTGGCTTATGTAAATAATTTCATGCTTCAAATGTGTTGCAGTTGCTTTTAAAAACCCACGCTATGGCCCAAAACCTGACTGTGACCCTCTAGCAGTGAGCAGGGTGCCCTGAGAGACACCACACACACACAGCTCCTGCACCTCAGGCTCAGAAAAATATTGAACAACTTTGCCCTTAAAAGAAAACCAGTAATAAAAAATCCACCATAGTTTGGGTGCAGTTTTGCATTGAAGAGAGATTTTTACGCAGGGTGAAATCCGTTGTCCTTCAGAAGCTGTTTTTGTTTACCTCAATCAGTGCTAAAATATTCATTAAAGACAGCAGAACTGCTTTGTATTATGCAAAGAAACCTCATATTAAGTGTTGTCTGTATGTGTTCAGCATATGAATACATTATATTCTTAATGCTCAGGCACTGCAAATAGTTGTCTTGAAAAAGGATCCTGATAACTTTCTAAAATATGTATTTGACTGAAAAAAACCCCAACCTCAGGGATATATCAGACCTCTGGATAATTTTTATATGGAAGACTGGACAAAACTTCCTCCCAGAGTTATTCAGGAGGAGTAAATTGATCTAAACAGAAAATGTGAGATGGACAAAACCAGCTGCTGTATCTTTTCCAATAGTTGTTGTCTCTTGTTGCCTTTACAGGCATCCCTGTGTGTGTTTTGGTTTTGCTTTTGTGTGATCTGGCCCTCCCTGCTGGGCTGGTTCTCCCCACGTGCTCCCCAGGCAACACCTTGGTTGCAGTCTTCCAATACGAAGGAATCTCAGGAATGCCATTCTGGTGGCATTGGTCAAAATTTTCACTGAAGCAAATTAAAAATGCTTTGCAAAATGCACAAAAATGGTTTATAATCCTCTGCCTAAGGAGCTAGGGAATTCCAAATTAAAACTGGCTTTGGACATGTGTGTTGGTAAATGGCAGATTGAGCTGATGCCCTCCCACCCTGTACTTGTGTCCCACTGGCAGTGCATTTCTTGGAGCTTTTGTAGGAAAATATGTCTGATCTGCAACACATCACATTATTAGGCTGGTTTTTTCCACCAGGTTGTCAAAATATTTTAGGAAGTTTGTGTTGATTTTGTTGTCAGGAAATGAAAGTGAGATTCATGAATAAGTACAAACTAATTGGGCATAGAGATAAATCTGGTTTCTTTAACAACAACAATCTTAACTCTGGAGTAACTGTGTGTAGCTGCTCCTCATAATCTGCTTTGGTTATTGAACAGAAGAGCAGAGCAGCCCTTTTGCAGCTTATAACAGTATCTAATAATTTCTGAAATAGGAGTGAAAAGAGATGACCTGATAGCCACTTAGTGAGGCAATTTTTAGTCAAAATATTGTTTTTCCCTTGGAACTATCCTATTCAAGTTTCCTAATTTGAGTCTTCTTACTATTCTAATAGACAGTTATTAATATCATTATGAGATGAAACTGTGGTGAAAATGTCCTAACCATTTTTATTCATCAAGTGTCCTGAGCATATTCTTCTGCCTTTTGTCATAATCTTCTATGGAGCTACTTGCAAGTGAGCACTTTGCTATTCCCCCAACTGCAATAACTCAATGTGATGGCTTTAAATAATGGAAAGCCCTAAAATACGATGGAGTTAAACAAATTCCAGAGGAAATAATGTGAAAAATATTATTTGGAGCAGATACAGATCTTAGTTTTGGTTTTACCTGTCCATTGCTGCATTAAAAAATATTCCTGTTATGGTCTGAATCAACAAAATATAAAACTCCTAAAGGGAAATTTCCTAACTCATGCCTGAGGAATGAGTCAGCTTTGCTCCTTTCCATACATCTTATTAAACAGAATATCATTTAATGTGTCTTTTATGTGAGCACTTTAAAACATGCTTGATGGCATTTAGTTTTGATAGCTGCTGAGGTTAGCCAGAGTGAACAAGCAGGGAGGCTGATGTGAAGGTGAGCTGGGATCAGCACAAGCCTGGCTGGTGGATTTTTGTACGCTGGGGTGTGTGTGTGCTGCGGGTGCTACGGCCAGAGCAGCGTGGGGTGCTCACCACAGTCCTGCAGCCACCGCCGTGCTCCTGCCTGTGGCAGAACCTGAGGGGAAAGCCCAGGGGACACAGGCCTTGTCTGTCACTTCAGGTGTGATCTCTGTGTGGGTGTGGTTACCTGCCTGCCGTTCTCAGGGCATCCAGGCAGCCTGTGGGGCACACGGGGTTTGTTCTGGCTCTTCAGATGGATGGACAGAGTGTCAGGGCTCAGTGGTGGGTCTGGAGGGACCTTTCTTGTCTTCTCCGTCTACAAACCCTGGTGGCTGAGTGGCCGCTCAGTACTGTGCTCAGCTCAGTGGGGCCCAGCCTGGCCTGGCAGAGGGGACAGAGGATGTGGCTCTGGCAGAGGGGCACTGCCCGGGGTCGTGGTGCTGAGGAAGGTGCGCCTGTGCCAGGCTGGAGGCACTGCTGCCCAGCACACCGCGTGCGTTCACAGGCGAGGGTGAACAGCCATGGCTTCTACTCTGCATTACTGTGCTCATGATGGTTTTTGTGGAGAGAAGAGGCACCAAAACAGGCGATATGTGTAAGAAGAAAGTCTGTGCTGACAGCTGGGCTGAAGCCAGGTGCGTCCTGTACTGCATCAGTGGCTAAAACCAGGAGCACAAGTGCTTAACTCTGAGGGATGCTGATCTTCTGCTCCTCCAGTGATTGCCCGGGTGATTGAAGAAAGGATGGTGCTCAGCAGGCTCCCCACTTGGTCCCTACCTGTGTCTGCACTCACTGCCTGGCTTAGGAGGCAGATATAAAAGTATTTAATTGAACTCTACTTAGAGGGGAAAAAAAGGAACAAATGCTCAAAGGAAGATGGAAGAAGGAAACTGTATTCAGTCTCTCTAGGATTTCTGCTAGAATTAGCAGGGAATTATTAATTGGTATTTTGGGAAAGGTAATAAAATTTCAACGACTAAAATTAAATCCTTATCTCTTTGGCAACAGAAACATAAGACTACAGAAGATATATTGGGAAATGTTGTCCATGTTCTCCAAGTTCAAGTGGCCTCTCAGTGCAGGAACACTTGCCAGCTCCAGTACCAAAATTTCCAGCAGATATTTTGTTTTTGATAAATCTGAATGCTTTTCTTCCACGGCTGAAGGGTTACAGGATGCTTTGCTGACTCCGTAGGGCTGACAGGGTCCTGGAAAAGCAGAAGGAGCCCTCGGGGAGGGTGGAGAAGGGCTATTTCTCACCCCAGGGATACATACTTTTAAGATCTGATGGAGTATTTCAAGGTGTCAGCCCATTCCCTAGTGCTTAACGGTGGTAATTGTATTTACAGTAACACGTAGCCAGATTTGCACAGTCCCATCAGACATGAAGAGACTGATGTGGTGTGACTGCCACGTGTAGAGAGGTGGGAGGTGCTGCAGGGGCTGCCTGAGCTTTGTAGCTGTGAAGTCTGCTGATGGCTGATGGTATCCTTGAGTGATTGTAAAATCAAGGAGAGCCTAAACACAGTTTTTCTAAATAAAGTGCACATGGTATGTGCAAGAGAAGCCTAAACATATATATCTTTCTTTAGCTCTGATAGGGGAAGGACGGGTTTTGTTTGCTCTCTTGATATTTTGTGATTCACACATTAATTCCGAGCTTTGCCAAAAGCTCTGACAAATTTTGCTTTTATTAGAAATTTCCATTTTTAGTTCTTCTCTTGTGCACTCACAAAGCCAGTGGTTTATAGACATAGCCTTAAGCAGCTCCTGCAGCTTCCCAGCCTGTCTGCCAAACAAAGCAAGCACAGGTACCGCAGGCACAGCCCTTCCCTCTGGTGTGAGGCTGCTGGCAGTGCTGCAGCCCAGCCCTGAGAGGCAGCTCCATCCCTCTGGCTGTTTCTTTCCTGTGCTGCTGCTCAGGTTCACTTCGCCCTCCATCTCTGGCACAGCCCATCTGTCCCAGCTCCCCTTGGTGTGCATCTAACAGGTGCCTCCCCCTTGTGTTCTCCTGCTGCCCCTGGAGGTACCTTTCAATACATAGCAATGAATCTGGACCTTCGGTTCAGTTTTGTGTCTTGACGCCTTTGAATCTGATCTTGCAGTTGAGGTAGCGTGTAGGAGATACTGATCTTGGCCAGATATATGATCCAAATTACCTAAAACTCAACGTCAGGCAGCCCCTGGCTACGTGTTTATGGACTGGGGGGCTGGGTCAGCTGACAGCATCAATAAGCTGGTGGAGCTGCTCTTCCCCGAGGTGGGTGGAGGTCCCCACCAGATGAATGTCCATCAGCCTGGCTCAGACAAAGCTGGTTTTCCTGTATTGCTCCTAAAAGGAGCCTGAAGCAGCTCAGCCATACAACACTAGGGGAGATGAAAACACTCTATCCTTCCCCAAGCAATTTTGGTCTTGCCAAGTACTCTGCTTTCTGGGAAAATGAGTATTTCCTGAGCTGGAGAACAGAGGTGAGGTGCCATTCTGGAAAGGGTTTCTTGCACCGTTTTTTCTGCATATTTTCAACTGAGTATTTTATCTAAAATCCACAGAGCTGGTACCGGTGCTTTTCACCAAGGAGAGATCTTTCCTGATATTAGTATTCCACGGAGCTACTGGAACATGCCCTGTGCATTGCCCTATAAAGGATGATTAAGTTCTCATTGCTTAAGATGAGGGATTTTCCCACAGGTGTTGCCAGCCAGCACGTACGTGCTCCTGTATGATGTGCAGTGTGTTGTGGACATTTTTGATCTGGTTGTTTGCAACCTTCTGTCCTGGAGGAAACTGCACTTCTCTAGTGGTAGAGTTATAAAAAAAAAACGTGCTTTAGATGCCTTCAGCCAGAAAGACACGAGAGACCATGCCATGGATATTACTGACACCAGCTTGGAACCTGGAATACTCCTTGCTTCAGACAATTATTCAGCTGTCGGTTTTTCTGTGGCTGCAGTGATGGACACTGCAAGGGGAAAAATGCCCTTCAGGCTTCGTGTCCAGTTACTTGAATGAGAAGGGTAAAGAGTATTTATAAATGCTCCTGGAATTCTGAGAGAGGAGAGAGGTTTGAAGGACTGTGGATACATCTATCCTTTAGTAGAAAATTGAGGTGTAAATCATAGTTGGATGAGAGCCTGTTGAAGCTGTTCCCCACCGGCTCCCCCTTGCCATGAAAGGACTCTCAGTGAGCCTTGCTGCTCTCCCTCTGCTCCGTGTTCTGTTGAACTCTTTTCTCTGTAAATTGAAAATGGGACATCTGTAATGTGGAGACATTCTGGCAGGCAGGGCGTCAGCAAATCTGGGTATGATGCTCTTGTAATGATGTTTTCTAGTGGCTGCAGCTTTTGTCGGATGAGCAGGGACATCCATCCATGGTAATACTCCATAAATACACCATACAGCCAAATCGCTGGGCAGTGCAACACATGGGCTGAACAGGATTTAGCCTGGAGTTGAGCATTCAATTTATGATAGCTCTTTCCCAGGCCATCCTTACTTTGCTTTTATGAGCCTCGGAATGACTGGGAGAAAGCGTTTGCTTCCAATGGCCCCTCCGTTGTCTGGTGGTGCTTCGGCTTCTGGTTTTGTGCAAACGTTGCTGTGTTGGTCGTCATCATCTTCACATCCTTGGCCCCCATTTTGTTCTCATTATACAGGATGTTCATGATGTGCTGTGCAGTCTGGATGAGTTCTCCTCAGGTCTCCTGTTGCCATATGTCTAATGGCAGATAAGCAGTATGCAGCTTGTTATCTCAACAGAGAGGCAGAGCCTGACTGCAGCCGCTGGGGCCAGGATAACGTGTATTAGCTGAGTTTAAAGAATCACTGCAAGTTTTTGGTTTGATTAATGCACTTTCCTGTAACTGAGCTGCTGGATGAGGGGAGATGGGCTGGTTTTTGAGGTGGTAGTGCTGATTTGAGCAATTGGATCAGCAGAAGATACTTCTGAGCACTCTGTAACCAGTCTGTAAGCACTTCATTGCAGTTGTCCTTCAAAGTTCCCAGGCTGGGATTGTGAACAATTTGGAAACAAATTATTAAGAGAGAGGAAAAAAAGGGTATGGCATCCAAAAGTGTAATAAATTCTTTGGAGCTTGATCTGGGGTGGAGGAAATACTTGGGAATGTCTCCAGGTCAAAACAAATCTAACAGGATTTTGATTTGGCAAGACCCAAACCCTGCTGGCCCTACTGCCATCATTAATTGCAGCTACCTAGTGCCACTGCACTGCTGTCCTCTGGGAATGTGCCCGTTGTGAGGCTCATAGGATTGGGATTACAGCTGTCCTGGGGAATGAAGGGATAATGACACTCATTTGTATGCACTTTAATTGTACAGTTGTTGGATCTCGAAATGAGAAGAATGGCAAAACCTCTGTTTAACTAGAATTAGTTCCTTTATATGAAACGGAGAGAGACTTCACTTGATTAATTTAAGTCTGCTTCCTGCCTTTCATTAGCAAATAAAAGCTTCTTTGTATGCTGGGGTGGGGGGTACTGAGGTAGGGAGAGGGAGATCAAAGGCTGCTGTTTTCTGCCGGGTGCTTCTCTGGATCAAGCCCGCAGGAAGCGGCCGGGACGCTGGAACTGCTGCGAGGGGACTCAGACACAGATTGGGACTGGCAGGTTTGTGCTCCAGGCTCCATGAGAAGTCTTAGTCAGAAACTATTTTTGTTTAAAGCATTTCTCACTCTCTGCATTATTCAAGACTCGAGGCCCTTTGCAGAGTCCCTCCGGCTTCCCCCTGCACACAAAGGCCATCTGTGCCCTGGCTGCCGGCCGCGGCGGATGGCGAGGGCAGCTTCCGTCCTTCCCAGCCCACAGAGAGAGCCCAAAACGCAGAAAGAGACCTTGGCACTGAGGAGCCCTGACGCTGGGGACAGTGCGGATTTGCCCCAGAGTTTTACCGCTGCCTCATGGGGATGCCAATGTCTGCAGGAACCTCAATAGCTTTGTGTTTTAGATGAAGCTGCATCCAACTTTATACAGAGTTATATCTGGCAAATGCAATATGAAGTTAGGCCAAGGCAGTGGTTTTTTATTTCTTTTTCTCCTTTTTGCTCAGGAAAAAGTTGTCTGCAAGAAGCATCATGCTTTTCCTAGAGAAGTCACTCATTTTGGGGTCCTTTGTTAGTCTTAGAAGAATGAAGTGTCTGTTAAGTTATGCAGGCTGAGTGGTTTGTACAGACATGAATCTCCATTTATCATCCCAGAAGGAAGTTCAAGACTATTTTCTAACTGGGAATTAAGGGAAGCAAGAATTTCTCTGACATTTCTTGTGCTTTTGGAGAGGGGAGGCCATATGTCCAATGGATGGTGCAGAACACAGTGAGAATTGTACCAGAGCCAGTTACCAGACCAAAATATTGCTGTTCTTGACAGTGCCCTTAGGACAAAAAGCCCTGGGTACTCACGTTGGTTAGGCAGACAGCATAAAGATGTTGGTTTAAGGATGGGTTTTTTAATCATGTCACCAATGTAAAGGTCACACAAAACATGCACAGCACCAATGGAGCTCGGTGAAGGCACCTGAGAGAAATGAAAAGAGTGCTCTCAGCCTTTCCCTCCTCTAAATCCCAGGTGTCCCTCCCTGGACACCATGGGCAGAAAGGGAGACTGAAGCAGGGAAGTGCTGAGCAGCTCCTGAAAGCCACAAGACCCTTGCTGAACATTGTTTCTGAACATTGCTGCTCTCTGGCAAAGCACATCTTCACTCTGCCCTTTGGTGACTGGGATTGCTTTGCTCGGTCCTTAGCCCGGAATATCTGTGATCTGAAACCCTCTGTGGGGTGAAGAGGATCAGAAACAACACTGTGGAGCAGTGTTAAAAGAGATGCTTTAAAAAGCACACAAAAGGGAATGGGAATCTTGCACTGAATCATTTCCTACAGAAAGGAAAGTTGTGCACTGAACCCTCTTGACTTCACCATGAGTCACAGCCTCTCAGCCACACTCTGGTCAGGAGAAGGGGAGTGCTGGCCTCACAGCAGTGACTCTCAGTTCAAGATGATCAACTGTTTCTTCAGACTCTTCTGGAGATGAGTCACAGCTCTCCCTTTGCTCTGCAGCCCATGAGCAAAACTGTGTGATGTGGCAGGAGAGAGAGGGTGAAGGTATAGGCCACGGAGCATCAGGCTTTTACTGGGGATGAAAACTGCCAGTCTCTTGTTGAGAGGTGCAGTCTGTCAGCATGACAAACTCTGTTTCCCACTATTTTGGAGAAAAGGAAAAAAAGTTTCTGAATGGAAACAAATCTGATGTGATTTTACAATTTCAAATCGTGACAGTATCAAATATTTCTATTTTCAGTGAGCTGTTAGCCCTCCATCAGAACGTGAACGCAGTGAGTTCCTAGAGATGGTGGAGATGTGTCTCTGCAGCCTGCTGTGCTCTGCAGGACTTTCCGTGACTTGTGGGTGCCTCTGGGGCACGTGCCTTGGGTGGGGTAACTCAGTGGCTGCTGTTCTAGAGGGAGGCTGGTCACCAGCAGGTCAGGGGAGGTGTTATGGGCACAGGGGTTGCTCTGAGCTGCTGCTGAGCCCTGCTGGGATATCAGGAAGGTACCACTGTGTGTAGCTTGTCTCATGTAGGGGGCATTAGAAACCTTACTTAAATGGAGTAAAGATGATCATTCAAATACCTTGGGCCATGAGTAAATTTTGAGTAAGTGTGTGGTGCTGTAAAGAAAAAAAGATAGTGGTCAGAATGGGAGAGCAGAGTTTCTAAAGGCTGCAACACATCTGGAAGTCTGGAAAAGATTAAGCAGCATTTTCCTCTGTGTTTGTATGAGCTGAGCTCTGCCACAGAGGAAGATGGCCAGAGGGAATGTTTCTTGGAGTGACAGCCCTGATGCACTTCTCAGGTTTGAATAGTGCTCCAGTAAAACAGAACCTGGTCTGGGGCAGAGGTTTTGGGGATGCCATCCTAACATGGCACATCTCAGAGAGGACGATTTTGAACTGAAGGGCTTGGAAGATGTGTGGAGCTGCAGCAGAACTGATGAGTGAATAAGGCTGAAGCATCCAGCTGGAAATGTTGGCAGGACTAATGGAGTTTGTGACGAGAGACTGGATTAGGACTGGGATCTGGAACAAACCAGCCTGAGATTATCTGCTGGAAGATCTTGAATTAACCTGTGATGTGACATTCGGCTTCCCGTGGAGCACAAGCTGCCGGTCTGACCTCTCCCACTGGGCAGGTGACAGGGTGGGTGTCAGCAAAGCTCGGGGGCCCTGCGGAGAGGAGGTGATGTGGGGGATCCTGCAGTGCTCAGTCACAGCCTGCAGGAACTGCTGCCTGCTGGCTGCAACAGAAGCACTTCAGGCACCATCGTGGTGTTGCACGGGCGAGGACAGCCCGAGCTGCACAGGATTATCCATCAGATTAACATGATCACTGCAACAGAACACGAATGGGCTGGGAACCTGAACATGAAAGGGACATGTACTGAGTTTAAATTGAAAATTGATACACAATCCCATGTATTATCAGAGACAAAATCTGTACTACTGAAAAGAGAGTCATATGGGGTGGAAGGTGAGCAGGTAAAACTCTTTGGTTTTTGGGAATCAACTAAAGGAATTTGAGCTAAAGGAGGCAGGGGTAAATAACTGAAAAAGATTTTGCCATGATAACATCCAGGAAAAGTGCTTGTTATTGTGTTGAGTATATTCAAGTCCTTGGTGTTTTTAAATCTGGGAGTTAGTTCACTGAAAGGTCAGTGACTGAGTCGGTGAGAGGGAATTTAAGGATGTCTCCAGGGAATGAGAAAGTCTCAACAGAACACGCCTAGAGCTGAGAAAGCCCTGCTGCCTGAAGCCATGTCTCAACAACCTTTCCCTTCTGCTGCGGCAGGAATGAAAAGATGAGCTGAATTTCTACTGTTGGTGTCAGATACTGATAACAAGTGTGTTCACTTTGGCTTTTATTGGTTATAGCAGGGGAGAAAAATGGAATATTTAGCTCGTGCTGAAAGAGGTAAATTAAAAGTGAAAACTCTCTACTGCTGCTAAAAAACCTGAATTGCTGGCTTGAGAGGAAGCAAAGCAGAAAGGGCTGCTGTGGGCAGCGCTGTTTTATCTCCCTTGCACCAGACTGTGTGTTCAGCACTGCCATACCTGCAGCAAAGCACCGGGATCACTGAGGCTCTCCTCCCAGAGGTGGAAGCTTGGGAGCTTCCCCGTGGTTCTCTGGGGTACACACTTCACAAGATGGGATGGGGAAGGGCTTGCAGGGAGCTCTGAGGGTCAGGTCAGCAGAATTGGCTGTTCTTGATCTTTAAAGGCCTCGAGACCTGGATGTGTGGTGCTTTTAAAAGCAAGGAGAGTCCCAACCTCTTGCAGAATGAGCATCATGTGCAGGGTGACCATTTGTTAGAGCAGTGACAGGCAGCGTGTTCCTGGATGCCCTTTCACATCTCACAGTTGTGTGTGTTTGAAAAGGACACAAGCAAGAGCTGCAGTCTGTTGTACAGACCAGAGCAGATTGGATCAGAGAGCTCTGCAAGAGGGAACAGCAGCTCCAGGGAACAGGGATGCTGCATGTGATGTTCTCTGGTCTTTGTTTCCCTGCAGGAATGGGGACCAAAGTTCAGCTATTTATGTCCTTGCTGGTACGTGTTGGAAGGCGCTCATCGTAAGGGCAGGGGCTTTCTCAGAGATTTAAAATCCCAGTAAAATGTTCTGCTCTTTCCATCTTTGAAGGAAGCAGGGACAGAATGAACTCACATATGCAAATGAGGATCTAATTTAGTGACAGGTGAATTAGCCAGGCTTGCTGTGGACAGGAGCTACTTGTGGTCTGTCACAGAAAATACGTGATTTCCTCTCACACTGCTCATCTGAGTGCTCGGACAGGGTGTGAGAGGGAGGATTATGTTTTCGTTCTCTTTTTTGGGGTTTTAATGATTTAATTTTTTTAGCACGACTGAATGGGAAATACGTTTATTTCCAGAAATGGGTTTGCAGGAACTCCTAGGAGGCATTGCAAACACTCAGGCATTCAGGCACACCCCACAAAGAAAAAATGGGGAATTGATAGATGTGAACAGACTGTGGGTCTGAATAATCGTCCTCCCAGATTCTCTCCAGGGAATACTGTTAGAGTCTGAACATTGTGGGAGGAGAACTAGGATTTATTCGGTGAAGATTCACTTACCATAAATAAATAAAAATAAATAAGTAGGCTAAATTAGTAATGAATAGTTCAGCCAGCTCTAATGCTAAATAAACATACTGAATTGTAATGAAAATACTAAAGCCTGTTTGAACTGGAGCTGGAAATCCAAGGAGAAATAACTGTGTGGCACTTAAATTAGCACTCACCATAAAATATAAATATATGATTTAAAATATAGATTTTTTTTTTTTTTTTTAAATTTTTTTTACCTCATGAGATTTTAAAGATTCATCTGTTCCCTGTGTTTGGAAGGCTCGAACCAGACACTATTCAGTGCTACAGAGTGACATAAATCAGTGAAGAGTTATAAAATCCCTTGATGTATGCTCTTGGACAGTAACTGTATTTGTAAAGGCTCTCATGGGGGTGCATTTATACTGATAGGAGGCTGTTTTAAATTCATACAGTTATCTCCATATAAAGCATTTTTATAGGATTTTCCACACTGTGGGGGGCTGTGCGACTTTAATTATACATCTCAGACTGTATTGGTAAAACTTATAGGCAAAGATAAGCCCTTTAGCAAGGCAGACTCCTGCACTTGAACTTAAAAGAAAATAATTTTCTTCTTGCGAGTTCCCCCGAGAACAGCTGGAAAAATCAATAGCTGCTCTGGCAGGAGGGAGAGGCTGTGTCTGCATCAGCCCAGGGAGCGGCGTGGCACGAGCGATTCCCTGTGCTCCGAACCCCTGTGCCTGGGGCCACTCACCTCGGAGGGGCTCCAGGCTGCTGAAGGGCCACCAAGCACTCATCAGCCTTTTGTGGCCGCTTTAAACCATTTATTAAATTATTTTGCGGAGCTGCACCGGAGCTGCAAGCTGTAGCATGAGTCAAAGACTTGAGTGTCTGAATAAAACCGTGAAGTCGAGGCAGAGGAAAGCAACGTGCAAATGGAGCTCTCAGAAATGGAGTATTTCCTTTGGAGAAAGCGCAGCTGCCCTTTCATTGAGGGCAAACCCCTCAGGTGATGGGGTGGGACTGGCTGCAGGACTGCAGGGGCAGGTCCTGGTTGATGGGCTGGGGATGACCAGCAGTGCTGGTGTTTAGGTCCCACTGGCTTTTTGACCAAGAGAAACCAAAAGGCCCTACGGCACTGGAGCTCAAGGGGCAGCTGGAAACTGATATCAGGATCCCAGTGGTGGAAAGAAATATCTCACTGTGCAGACTGGCAATTATGTGCCTCTGAGGGTGTGGCCAGTTTCTGGCAGTGATGGGGAAAAGAGCTCCCAGGAGTGAAGATTCAGTAGTTCACTTGATAAAAATAGGATTATCTCCATCCCTAAGTTCAGCAAAGCAGCTTTTAGAGGCAGAATATATCTGCACTCTCTGACTGCATTACACAACAAAAGGAATGTAAGAACTTAGAAGAAACTAAGAAGGTATGTAGTATCCCAATGTGAACTGAAAATGAAAAAATGAGAGAGCTCTTTGCTTTATTATAATAACATGGAGCAGAGTGAAAGAATGGATCTGCATATGAAATAGAGTTAGGAGGATAATCAACCCAAACCTCCTGTGATCCTACAATAGAGGCACCAACACTGGAGGCAGGCAGGAGAGTTAATAAATTAAGGTGCAACTAAAATAGATTCATGGTCATTTAACAACGTGTCAGGGCTCCTAGAGAAATGAGTATAATGTATTTAAGTCTAACGCGCAAACAACTTTAAGCAGGAAAGAATGAGGGAAGGAGAAAATGGGAGAAGATTTATTGCAGCAAACAGCTGAGGTCAACTTGCTTTCACAGGAGAACAGGAGAAGAAAGTGGCACAGGCGTGCCTGGAGGTGGCTGTAGCCGTTCCTTCTTTCCTCAGTAGGAAGTAAAACAGATTGAGGAAGTATCTGAAAACCCTTGAGGTGAGTTGTTCAAGTGCCTGGGAATGGCCAAATGGGATTTCCCCTTGAACATTCCTAGAGCAGTCACTTTCTGCTGAAGCCAACAGCCTCAGTCATGTCATAAGGACCAACCCCAGCCCTCCTGCTCTGGGTATCGGCTCTGGGACTTGGCTGCCCAGCCAGCATCCACAAGGGTTTGAGGTATTTTGCTTTTGTTGATTGTTTTTTGGTGGGCAGGTAGAGTAAGCCTGAGCCATCGATTCATTTATTTTTGGCTCCCCCTGCATTGCTCTCAGCTCGTGAGAAGTCGCTGTGTCTCTTGGGTTTGCTATCGAAGGATGATCATCATCAATCCATCCCAGACAGGACAGATGCAGCCAGCGATTCTCTGGCTGCTGGGAATCCATCTCTGGCTGCAGACCCTGCCTAGGTACTCTAAGAAAAGTATATACAGCAGTATAACGACATAAATCGTTACTTTTAAGCTCTGCCCCAAAGAGAAGTGGGAGGAATTCACCTGTGCAGATGTCCGGGATGGTTTTAGGTTCACCGTGGGAAGGGCTGGCTGGGTGCTGGGAATGCTCTGGGAGATGTTTGTGGACAGAACACAAAGCCCCTTTTTGCTGAATGAGCAGCCACGGGCTGAGCCCTCTCTGAGCACAAAGCTCTGCTGCTGTTCGTGGTGAGGAAAAAAGGGAATAATTCTATTTCGTACGGTGATATTACTTTGTCTGCTCCTCTGCAAGCATGTATGTGCCTAAATAGGCCCTCTAAGGGCTGCATTTTAAATTATATCTAAGTGAATACTGTAAAAAAAACCCCTCTCCTTTTTTTTTTAATTTTATGGGATTAAAATAGAGACATTAATTTCAACATTTAATGGTTTTACTGTGGTGATGTTCACAACCCTTCCATGTTCATTTTTTGTGACTTGTTTAGCGCTTACTGTCAGTGCTGTTCACTGGAACAGCACGTTATAAGTGAGCAGACTCCTAGATGACATGTGTGATTTATAAATACTTTATACAGTCAGAATGTATTTATTCAGGACAACAATTTGTTTGGTTATTTCCAGAGGCTGAGCCACTAACAGTTACATTAGAGAGACAAAAAGGACTGAACTTGCGCTCAAGAAGGGCTGCTTTGGGCTGTTACCCTACTGAATCTACTGTTGCTAGATAAAAAAAGTTAAGAAGTTTGAGCTTCAGGCTTTGTCTGCTTCAAAGACAGCTAGGAAAAATGAAAAATACCTTAGAAAAATGAAATATAAGGTCTTGCATCTTCTAAAGGTGATGTAAAACTCCACTGATGTCAGCAGCGCAGGCGTGAGGCTTGGGTAGAATTACAGTGTGAGAAATATTCTTGTTCTTTGCTGTATGAATCAAGTGTTTGATTTAAATTTGTAAATGTACTTTATAAATCTCTGGTTTAAATCTCTTATTTGGAGTGATAAGGTATCTAATGTCATAGAGCTAAGCCTAAAAATAAATGTGAAAGAGAAACAGATGTAGACAAATGTAAGCCTGATCCTGCTTTGAGATCTCAGCAACCAGACTGGGATCCCTGGGCCAGCCAGGGACCCCTGCACACGGATCCACCTGTGTAAATCCCTCAGCAGAACCAGTTTTGCTCTCAAACCCAACAAAAACGTGCCTAGATCATGTTTCAGTGGTGCTGCAAATCTCCTCTGACTGAGTGTAGTGGGAGCTGTAGTGCCCAGGATGGCAGCTCATGGCTCTGTTGGGGCCGGGGCGTTACTCTGAGTTTGAGAATAACCTTTGTAGTTCAGCTGTGAGTGTAACGATACAAGAGATTTGTGGGGGAGAATTTTGTCTTGATCTACCGTTACTCTACCCAGATGTAGCTCCTGGAGGTGTGTGCCAGACCTTTGCAAATCCTGGGAGGTTTCTGTGTTGCCAAGAGCAGAGCTTGCTGCAACATCCGGGAGAATCTGCAGTGTTGCTCTCTACACTAGGGCAAAATTAACACTATTGCAATTATAAAAATATCCCTTTCACAGTCCCTGCCATTTCCAGTCCCTCACTGCAGTAAGACTTCATCAGGATGCAGGACAGGTTTACAGAGCCCTTTTCCCTCCTGCTCCATCATCCCTGAAACTGCCGCAGATCTTCCCCGCAGCTCTGCTGGGTTTGTTTGTTTATTTACCTTCCATTATCCTCCTTGTTCCCCATACTTCGAGGTCAGTAGATGACCGGCAGATCTGCCCAATTTATTCCTGTGTATGACAAAAGAGACCCGGGTCATCCAATGAGCCGTGAACTTCTATTTCTATTTCGCTGCGGTTGTACGGCCGCGATCTGCTCGCTGCCAGTCATCCACCATATTGATGAGATTAGCTGGTAATTAAAAACCCAGCCAAGCCAGGCAGAGGAAGATGACTCAATTAGCAGAATGTCACTGAATCTAATTTACTTTGCTTATCATAGACTTATTCTCTAATGAATTAGAAACGAAGAGCAGGACACCTTCAGAGGGAGATCGAGGGGCTTAAAGGCTTAAATGCTTTCTAACCCCGTTGTGCTCATGGTTTGGGTTGCAGGGAGTGTGCTGATGCTGCTAATCACACACCCAAGGGCTGCTCCCCAACACCTGTGCCCTGAGGGAGTGTATCCAGGGAAGCCCTGCTGCTGGCTGTTTCATGTGACAGGCGCTGATTAGGTCAGACCTCCCTTTCTTTATAAACCTTCATGTATTTATAAGCTGGGAGTAAGCAGGGGCTTTGGATGCCACGTCACTGGAATTGTGCTCCGGGATGATCTCTGTGACTGTGGAACTGACACTGACTGTGGTGTTTGGCCAGTGAGAGTACGAGGGATTTCCTGGAAACAAAAGCATGTCAGAAATAGACCTTTCCCACTGTAATGAGTATTTTAAGGCACTTCTCAGTGCTTTTCTCGTTTCAAATATGATGTTTGGATGATTACCCATTAGAATAACGTATTTTACCGGAGCTCTTTGGAAGTACTTTAAGAGACCATTGGACAGATGTAGAGCTGAATTTGTATGTAAAGTGGAGACTATAAACTATTATCTCTGCTGCTCTCTTCATAGTAGATAACAGAGCATATTATGGCTGATTTAAGTGAGGATATTACTGGGCTCTGAGCTTTTAATCTGATCTGCATGACAAAGCCCACATGGCTTCACGAGCCTGACAGGGCTCACGGGGAGCGTGTGGAGGTCTGGATGTGCTGGTCACACCTCGGGATCAGGACTGGAGGCTGGGAGTTTGTTACTGTCACCTGAGCTTGGGTAACACTCATCAATAGCTGGCCTTCCCAGCCTGGGAAAATGACTTCTGCCTTGGCAAAGGAAAAACAATTGGAGCAAACCATCTCATTCTCATAACTTTGTGCAAGTAACAATAAATATAACACAAAATATGAAGATTTTAAAGCTTCTAAAACTACTTATGGGAATCTCTCTCCAGAGGCTTAGTCCAAGCTGGCTTCTCTAGCAGCCCAGTGAACTGGTCTGGAAACTGTAATGGGCTGTAAGCTTTCCTGCAAGCACATAGGTAAATGATTGCAGGAGGGAGGGAAGAGTTGGTAATGAGAATGGATGGGATGGGAAGCCTTCTCTATTTCTGTCCTGAACCTGTTACCAAGGTATGAGAAATGTTGCTGCAGTGACAGTAACTGTCCCTAAAATTCATGACTTTCACCAAATTTATAATGCAGTTTCTGCACAGAAGAAAAAAAACATTTGATGTAGATTACTGCGCAGAGGTGGACACAAGTACTTTGCAGTTTTACGTTTTGCGTGCCCTGCTAAATGTCCTCCCATTTTCAATCCCTGTTTCCTTGTTTCTTTTCCCGGTAGTTCTCCATTTCACAGAAAGCAATTTCTGTAGCAATGTGCAATCATTAGAGAGCTGCTTGTCTGCCACATCTGGGTTCAACAAGCCGTTACACAGAGGTTTGACCAGTGCAAACACACCTCTATAAACTGTCCCAGAGAAGGCAAAACTCATTAAGATATTCTCATTAAGCTGATAGTGACAAGGAAGCCTTTCTCTCCCCTGAGTCCCTGGAGCTGTAGGGCCAGGAGGTACCCTGCCATGTTCAAAGGCTGCCTACAGCTCTTGCTAAGCAGGAATTTCGTACGTGTGCAGTTACTGCGATCACAGCTCTGAGACTTCTGTTGGACTAAGTGAATTATATACATTTATGACCAGGTGTAGCATTGATACTAACAATTATTAATTCCATTCTAACTCTGCTGTTAATAGGTTGATTATCCTTGTTATCATTAGTTGTTCTGTTTGGTATCTGGAGAACAGTGTTCACACACATTGTTCCTCTCAGGCATATGAGCCACAATGCCCAGCTCAAAGACCCTACAGGGTCAGAACTAGATCTGATCTCCTCCCAGTGAGCAGAGCTTTTCCCTAAGTTGTTCTGGTGACTTTCCTGAGGGAAAATGTTGTGAATTCCACAGTGGCATTCCAGTCTGGCTCCAAGAAGAATAAGATAGGCAATGAAAGAGATTAAATAGACATTCATTTTGCTTTTGAGTTTAGCAGCTGCAGAGACTGGGACTTTTCCTGGTTTCTGTCAGTGAGCAATTTCTTGCAGGTTTGGAGCAAGGATTACAAAATTCAGATAACTTTAGCATGGCTCTGTTGTTGTAACATTGGAGTTGGTGTAGTGTTAAGCAGAAGTGTTAACACAAAGAGGTGGGAGGGAACAGAAGTGGTAGAGAAAGCTGGGAGCTCCTCAAGGATCCGAGGATAACCTCAGCGCTGTGAAACTGAGGGAACAAGCGAAGCTGACGGATGCAATCAGCAAAACTTATGCTGGCGAGGATGAGGCTGGGCTGGAAATGTGAGGAAGCCTGCAGGCAGGTGTGCTGGGTGACGGCTGGGCCGTGGCTGGGTGCTGCAGGTGATGTGTCACAGCACAGGAAGGAGCGATCCTTTAGAGGAAGGTGTCAGTGTCTGAACAGGTATCAGTTAAGAACAAAAGAAAGATGTGATTCAAAGCCGCTGGTATTGGAGGAACTGGTGGTTTTACACAGAGGAAGTCTCAGAAGGGGCGGATCAAAGGGGAGGGGATCCCGGGATCAGGAGCATCCGACAGGGCTCTCCCCTGAGGCGCTCTGGCTGGGAGAGTCGGTGCAGGTATCACTGTTCCACTCACAAGCAGAACCATGGAAAAGGCTGCTCAAACACTTCCTAAGCCCAGTTATGAAGCATTCCTCGTCCCCCTGGGATCTCAAAGTGCTTTATAAATCAGATACATCAGGAAAAGGTCTCTGCCAATCAAATATATATTTTAAGTGTTATTGCTGGCAAATACAATTGATAAAAGGAACTTAAACCTCTCTGGCTTCTGTGTGAAGCAGTGGCAATCATCTGCTCTGATGTTCTGGTGTATCTTTTTTTAGATTGCCATCAACCATGCATGGGTCTCCCGTGGCCCCTTCAGGGAGTCCATCCGTGGTGCCTCCCCTCTGCAGTGAGGCAGCCACGGTTCATTTAGCTAGAGAGCATTTGGGGGCACACAGAGGCTGTGTGGATAAGGCGGCACAGGAGGGCCTGTCACCGCTTCAGTGGGAGCTAGAGATGAACACAGCAAGGAGTGCTTTCCTTCACACAGAGCAAACCTGACACCACCAAGTGTCACTTCTGAGTCTCCACTTGTCAGAGGTGACAGGGGAGCTCAGGCTGGGTGTAGTGCAGGGTGTGCAGTGCTGTCCCCTACTCCCAGCCCGCTGTCCTGTGGCAGCTGGGGCCCACAGCTTGGTGTGGCAGCTCATGATCACCACTGCCACTCGTCCTGTGAGTGCCAGCTGGTGGTGCTGGCACGGGGGCACGAGGGCTCCGAGAGCCCAGCCTGGAGGCACTGGTGAGGAGGAATATCCGTGTCTGCTTCTCTAGAGTCACTTCCTGGCACAGCACGGCTGTGGAGGAAGGACAGCAGTGTGAGGGGGTGGGAGCGGAGCACAGGGATGGATACAAGAGGGAGCATCTGGAAGAGAGGAGGATTTCTGCCACCTGCAAGAAGAGGAGTGAAAATTTGGAATTTTGTGTCTGTAGAGCTGAGGGCCTACTTGGATGGTGCTGAGAGTGGCCAGGGCAGCTCAGTTTTCCCTAGGCTCACCTGCCAGGAGGCAGCTGGTGCTGCCCAGCCGTCGGGCTCAGCAGCGTGGCTGGCTGCAGATCGCATTTCAGCTGGGGGTTTTCTCTTCCTAAAAGTGTTTCCTGACATCTGTTTGCCCTGTCCCAGTGCCGCTCCCTGCACATTTGCATTGATATATTTTACTCCTGAGCGTTTCAGGCGGAGGCTTGTGGGGCTGGCCAGTGCCTCTGCCCTGGCTGGGGCTCACCCACTGCCTGGCCCCAGAAGGGTGTCGGGGCACTGAGGGTGCTGGGGACGGAGAGGGGGGACGAGGCATTCTCTCAGCACAAGGATGTGCTGTGCCAAACCCAACAGAGCGAGTAGGAAGGCACCGAGCAATTTTAACAATAAATAATAAAAGCGCAGCCTCTGCTGCAGCTGAGGAACCTGTCCTGCAGCTCTGGGGAAAACCAGAGCCCCGGAGCTGTGGGAAGTGAGCACAGAAGACACGAAAGTGAGGAGGGAGCTGGGACACCTGAGGGCCCTTGTCCCAGCTCTCCCACTGCTCCTGTGTGCTGGGACCTAGAGGTGGGAGTGCTGGAGGCTGCCTGCCCCTCCTGCCATGGCACACTGGGGCTCAGCAGTGCAAATCCACAGAGGAGGTCTACCAACACCCAGAAAACCAACAAAAAAACCCCAAACCCACGAAAAACCCTCGCAGAAGTTGTTTTACTTACCATGTAGAGAGTTAATGTGGGTCTTGAATGCAATAATATTACGAATCCTTTAACAATGGTCTCTATCTGTGTTAGCCAAATAGCATTTCTGTCTTTGACCCGGCCTCTCAAGGCCCTCTACAGATGAATACCAATGACCCAGGCCTTCATTATCCCGTCATTACACAAATCCTGCTGTTAATTTATGTATAGGAAAGAACTAGCAGCTACATAAGGCTCCATCAGCTGTGTAATTACTGCATATATTATAAAACTGCAGCAAATGCTGCCTGTGAATACAAACCATCTCTGCTCATTAGAAACCTTGCAAGGATTAATTAATGAAGGTGTGATTCTGCCACTTGAAGCCATGGCTATTGTCCCAGTGTGCCTCAAGATTCTGTTACCTTGGGTTTTCTGGTGACTTTGATGTAGACTCCAGAGAAACCAAGATGTGCACGTGGCCTAAGCCAAAGGTGAAGGAGGCAAAATTGGGTGCTGGAGCCCCCAGCAAGCCCCACGGCTCCTCCCAGCCTGATCCAGGGAGATTTGCGTGGCCACAGCTGCTCTGCAGAGCCGTCTGTCACGGGGCAATGCTGGTCCTTCCCTGCAGGGATGTGAAGGGGCTCTGTCCAACTGCTCTGGGGCTGGATGCATTTTCAGTGTTCAAGCTCTTGGAATGCAGGCCTGGATCCAACCTTTAAGACAAATGAAATGATGCTGTGATTTGAATAGAAGAATGAAAGGATTCAGGAATTTTCCACAGTGACATTTGCATTCTAAGATCAATTTGCCAGCACGGCTTATAACTTCCCGGCTTTCTGTTTGCTTGTGTACGAGGAGAATGTCCTCTGCTAGGCTGGCTGTAGTGATCAGTTAAATTACTCAGGCACCCGTAATTTTTAAAAACTTCTATTCTGCTCTGCAACTGTAGTTATGTAGTGCCAGCTGATATAAACTTCCTGCTCGAACGATGGCTGCTCATTCTGTGTGTGGCTCTTGAACGTCGCTCAGCAAACAACTGAAACCCAGCTCAGTCCGGCCGGCGAGGGGAGGGATGGATGTTGTCAGGGTGGGGATGGATGTGTGTTTTCACGATTTTCTGGGCTTTTTTGTTTCGTGTTTCCATTTCATGGGTTTTCTCTCCTGTCATGGGAAGGGGAGCTGGGCTTTGCCTGGTGTGTGACCTGGTGGTGCAGATGGTTTGGTGCCTGTATCAGTGAAAACTACGTGGAAAATATGTGTGAAAGGGGAAAAGCTCTGCTGGTGGGAAGCACTGGCCAGGAATTCTGGGACAGAGGGGGTGAGGGATTGCTTCAGCTCCTGATCCTAGTTTTGGAGGAGCACCGGGGCTCTGGCTGGCAGTCAGACACAGCGACACTGATCGTGCATTCCACGTGGGCTTTCTAACCAGCCTTGGGAATAGCAAACCTCCTTTGAGTCAATTCTGGCAGAAAGGGCGGAAAAGCTGTGCTTCCCAGGAAGGAGAGCACTTACTGTTTTCAAGAGGATCAAGATATTTTGAGTTTGTTGCTACTTTTTTGAAGCAAAAGGCATGTTTTGAACAATTAAAAAAATCCAGCTTTGACACTGAATATGCTGCTTTTGTTGGCATTTTGCTTGTGGACACATATAAATAATGTCTGTTTATTCATACTTGAACTATGGCCATATTCCTGAGTCCATTTTTCCGGGGAAAGGCCACTTCTGCTTTCCTGCTGATGGACATTGTGAGAGCCATGGTGCCTCTTCTTCCAGAGGGAGCCTGTGAAGGGCTCCAGAGTGGCTTAAAATACTTCAGTTTTGAAGCAGCCACAAAGGACCAAAGGCGATCTAATCCATCAGGCAGGAACATTTTCAGTTTGACTATTTCTTCCTCTAAAAGAAATAAAGCATGTCCTCATTAGAATGAGAGGGATGCATGAAAACTGATCAAATTTGATTTGATGAAAAAGATAAAACATAGATAAAACTTACGTATTACTGATCTGGAAGGCATTTACATTTCTTGATGATCCTCGTTTTTCAGGGAGTGTGTTTATTAAAGATACAGGTTGTGAGTTTGCACCTGTATTTATTTTTGTTTCTCTCTCACATGCTCTCTGGCTGACAAAGAGTCTTCATTTCAAATGCCTGTTGTCTTTTAGAATTGTCTTCTCATTTATTTACTTTCATTTGCCTGCTGAAGTTCCTAGGAATAGTAAGATAACAGTGCCATGCCAGCGTGCCTTTATCGGGGGCTTTACAGAAGTTGTCAGTTTAATACGACAGCGATAAACTCAGTTTAGTGTAAAGCAGGACTTTCCCCACAGTATCTTTAAGTGGTTCATTTTGTCTTACAGATGTAAAGGTCTTGCCTTGTGCTGGCTTGCCATGGTGAAATATTTCAAATACGAGATATAATGAGGCCTTTTTGTTGTGTCTTAGGCTTCTATGCTGTCAAAACGTTGCTTCATTATCAGTTCCCCGTGAATATTTCTGGGAAGGAGAAAAGGAAAACTTCTTTACAAGTGTTGTCACTTCTCCTGTGACTCAGTTTGGGTTTTTCTGTGTATCAGGTGGGGTGCAGGGGGACACAGAATTTAATTTAAAATCTTTCATTTATTCTCTGTAGTCTCACCCCAGCATTTTGATACCTCTGGTGTATTCATTGTTTTAAAGGGTATGTAAACACAATAAATTTTACACTGCCAATGAAACATATTGGTGAGCTCACAGAGAAATTCCCAGATCCTGGAAGGCCGTTAATGTTTGAAATACATAGTAACTTCTTTATTGCAACATTTTACACATCTACAAAATGAGGTTACCCGTCAGTAGCTAGCTGTAAACTGCAGTGCTGCAAGATAAACCTGAAATGGTAAATATTGTACATTACACTGGATGATCTTTTCAATAGTCTAATTTTCGAAGGGGTCTCGGGGACAAAATGTGTGCTATTTCCAGCTTATTCATGAAATACAAACAGTGGAGATACATAGCTTATTAAATGGCTCTCTGGCATGTGGTAATTATGCTGATTCTAACCACGGTTAAAATCTAGCTCCAGCTAAATGCTGATAGGGGTAGCAGCCTAATTAAATCCACATTTAGATACTGCTGTTCCTGCTTCCCAGCCGCCAGAGCAGAGCTCCCAGTTGCTGCCTAACCAAGTTAAGCGAGTTGGGTCCCTCAGGACGGCATCCGTGCAGAGAACTCCCTAGTGGCGGTCAGGGAGGGGTGGTCCTACGTCCTGGGACCCAGAAATTGCCAGGGCATGTTGTGTAGCCCGTGTCCTTGATGGCAATCCTGTGATCTGGTGAGATGAGCGCTCCCTGTTGAGAGGCAGCACTGGGAAGTTTGAGGTAGAAGTTGATCCAAAAGACCACCTGGTTCTGGTTGCTCTGGCTGCACCAGGGTTTTCTGCCAGCACAAAACACCACTATGGATTTAACCCTTTGCATTTAATATCCTTTTTTATCCTGCAAGAATTCCTTCCTCCACAGATCTGTTTTCAAGCTGCTCCAAGCCCTTCAGCATTGAGGTGAGATGTTGCATCTCAGATACTCACTCTGATGGATGAATTATTCTCAAAAGAGTTTAGATACTACTCTCAGGGAGAGAAGGCTGTAAAGGAATTTACATTTGCATGTTCCTTATGTTCTCAAAGAAAGTAAATTCTAAATTTCATTAGAGAGGGTGGTGAATTGGAGACGTGTTCGCTGTGCTGTGTAGTCAGTTTGGAGGGAGCTGGTGCTTAACTACTCCTCTGACCTCTCTCCCAAACTGAGGGCATCCTCTGCTTTCCTTGTAGCATTGAGCTCCTGATCATTCACCTCTCTCAGTTCCATTTAAAGAGTCAAACTGCTAAAATGGTTGGGGAGGACTGTTTAAGAAACTCTTCACATCACAAATTGCACAGTAATGAAGTTCTTTGCAAGATATATAATGAAGAGCTTGCAGGTTTCTGTCGGTAGCTAAGTAAATCTGTAATTATCAGCTCTGCAAGGTAGAAATTTAGGATGTAGAAGGCTGATCTGGTGCTATAAATACATCGGTTGATAGTGTAATATAGATCACATATGCCTCTCTCGAAAATTAAACTGCTCACATTATTACTGCCTAAACTGTAAAGTCTTAGCCCAGGAGAGCTGAAAACGTGCCCTGGCTTGCTGGTCATTCGTGTCAAGTTCATACAGACTCTTCTGGGTTTTGTTCAGTGGAAAGGCAGGGGACCAGTGAAAACTGAAAGCAGGGTCAGACCTTTACTCCTTCCAGAAGGCACTGACAAACAATTGGTGCCATTCAGGGCTGCAACAGCCTTTTGGCAGAAGACTTCTTCCTTTTTCTTTTTCTGTATCACTGGCACTAAGGCATTCATTCTTGATATTCCTGTCTAGTTAATGACTGCTTGTAACAGCTCTCTCTTCCTGAGGAAGCTCAGAGAGGCCAACCTGAGGCCAACCTCAAATTCATCGACAGGGAGGCACTGTTGTATGGGTTTGGGCCAGGACACAGAACATAAATAATGATTTCCTGATCCTGATGGGCAGACGGCAGAAATCTAAGACCTTCCTTTGATCTTCTGCAAACTCAGCCACAAAAAGCAGATATTGCTGTTCTGTCAAAAAGGGAAGCAAGGTCCAGAGATATCTAATAAAATAACTTACATACCTTGTTGAGACTCACCTAAAAGAAAACCTTTGCCCCTCAAGTGCTGAAGCCATGTTAAGAAGTCTGTCTTTTCTTTTTTTTTTTCCCCAGTGATATTCACCAACTATTTTCAAAGACTAGGTAAACATACAACTTTACTTCATATCACCACATCCCTGCTCTCCATCTGACTTTTCCTATAGGTGACTGAAGCAAGGCATATGTGCTGTCGGTGTCTAACAGGCTTTTTATCATCTCTACCTGGAAAAAAAGCTTTGTTCTAAACTACCTTGGGCTAGGTAGGGTTAGACCCTACCACACAGTGCTGTAACTTGCCTGTGATTGACTGCTGCTTCGGGCAGGACTGAGAATCCACCCTGAGCTTGCAGTGCAGAGGTCGAAAGCTCCTGCAGCACCTCCTTACTCACTCTGCACAGTCACTAAGAACCATGCTCCTTTTTGGGGTGTTTTGGCTTTTTCCTCCCAATTTATGCAAAGAAACTTTCCTCTGTCCTGTAGGACTTGCCAAGCTCTTGTCCCAGTTCTGGCAATCATGGATAAAGGGAGATGAATGCATCATAAAATTTGTGTGGCTTGGAGGGAGTTTTTTGTCTTTTAAAGAGGTCTGCTTGCCTTCCCCACAGTAAGGCACTTTGAGCTCTGCGGATGAAAAAGCCCAGCACTGTGAGAACAATGAAAGCACTGACACTGTCTGGGGTAAATCCTACAGGATTAGGCAGGCCTGAAATAATTATCGTTCTCCAGCAGAGGGAAGAGGCAGCAAGCTGCGTGGACTTCTGAGTTTTATCTGTTCTCTTTTTGCCATCAGAGGAGGAACTTTCATGCTCAGTTAGTATGGAAAATATGTAATGAAACTCTGCAGCAAGTAACTTTAAAGCTGAATAACTCATTAGCACTTCTGTCCTCCAATTATGTCCCAATTTGCGCACCCCATCAGGTGCTGGTTAAATCCTCCTTTATTTTGTGTTTCCATCCCCTACACCAGTAACCACTTGGATACCTTTGAGGGTTATCTGGGCTGCTCTCACAGTGCTGTGCCTTGCTGGGAGTGCAGACCTTTGGACACAGGGTCCTGCCCACAGCTGTGTGGTTTCAAAGATTGCCACCACCAAAGGTTGTCCTCTCCCTTCCCCCCAGGGTTATAATTAGCAGAGAAGCAGTGACAGAATCACAGAATAGCTGAGGTTGGAAGTCACCTCTGGAAACTGCCTGGTCCAACACCCCTGCTTAGAGCACTGACCCCTGGTCAGTGTTGCTCAGGAGACATTCAATATGATTCAGTGCATATAAATCACCATTGTTCTCTTTATCTGGAAAAAGGTTGCTCTGATTTATACCAGCTCAGGAGCTGGCATGCTGTTTGTGTAGGAGAGTGCTTGCCTCCCCTCCCGAAGCCTGTGGCTGTGTCTCAGAGTGATCTGTATTCCACTGCAGCGTAGAGTTTTCTCAAAATTTGGGAGCCATTTACAGCTTCAGTGCCATGCTGTGACATGATGCATTGCTTTGTAAACAGGGCCTTAAACAACTGAGGTCTTAAATCCATAAACTGACTGAGGCTTGGCAACACTTTGAAAATCTCTTTGCCAAATAACATGCATTACAGAACCCTCCAAACAAGATCTGAATGAAATGTTCAGGTTCCTTTTGACACTCTACCAAGACATTATGAGACTACCTAGGGCTTATTTCCCCTAAAAATAATAAGAAAAATGTATTTGTGCTATGTGTAAAGTGATGCATTTGAAATACACGACATGCTCTCTTCCTTTGATGTTTTATTTCCTCTAGGATAGAATCCTTTTTTAAAAAACCAAATGATTGCTATCAATTTTGCATTTGGAACCTGCTTGCTAAGACATCCCCCAGACGTAACATCCTCCCTGAGACACTTCAACATTTGTGCCTCTTCTCTTCCCTCTCGGCTCCCGGATCTCCAGATGGAGCCAAGTGGGGATGGTTGCTGTAGGTACCAATACGTCTTCTGTTATTTTTGTAGACACATTTCAATTCATCTGCTTTCAGCAGTTGGGGTTGTTTTTCCCCTCCTTTCACGAAGACATGGCTATATTTTCCTGCAGCTTTACTTTTCACTGAGGCATCCATACGACCGTTCTAATTTATCATTTCACAGCACTTTGCTGCTTTTAAACAGTAAGCTGTCCAGGAGCACTCCTGTCTGTCAAGCGATGTGGCTGCCTCACAGAGAGCTCTGAGTGCTGTCCAGGCTCTCAGTAATGAGCCTTCTCCAGGCTTGATTAGTGTGGTTACATGTGCTGCTGCTCTGCATTCTTCTTTAAGACACGTGCTTGTGTCTTAAAAGCAGGGGGGGGAAAAAGCGAGAAGTGAAGAAGCAGAGTTCTTTGACACAGGTTTGATTTGATTTTTGGCTATAAAATCCTTAGTTCTGTAAATTCTGCTTGTTTCAAAGACACAACACTGAAATGTTCAGGTTTCTGAACAAGCTGACCCTGCAAGTGCACATGGCCACACCAGCCCTGAGGTGCACGCAGCAGTTTGGTTTCCCTGCTGCAGCCACTGGAAAAGCAGCAGTTCCTGAGTGGCCATGCCCAGTAATGGTCTCGTTGTGACCACATGCCAAATTGAAGTGTATTGTAAAATCTGAAAGAAAACAGGAATTTTAGGGAGGCAAAAGCTCTGCACACTGGCTCAGTGTTTTCAAAAAATAATAAAGAGCATTTTCTGGGTACACCTGCATGTCATTCAGAATGGAAGCAGTTAATAACCCAATTACTTCACAGCATCCTCTTCGGCTTCAGTTTCCATTCTCTTTTATAGCAGTCTAAGGGCTGTTTCCAAAGTGCCCAGACATTCTTAGAGCTACCTGGTGGATCATAAATCTGCAGACAACATTCTCTGAAAGCCAGCAGACACAAATGATGTCAAATGAACTCCGGCCTTTTGCACCAACATCTCTCAACATTTATGTTCTTCCTTAACTGACTTTATGGAGTTGAGGAAGGAGTGGTGTATTTTGGGATTTTTGTTGGTAGGCTTCGTACTGCTCATTACACACTCAACTTCTCATGTAACAGGAACGTGTTCTTCTGTGGTGGTTCAGAGACCACCTGGCACTGGAGGAAAACCAGGAGGTAATACCCAGAAAATACAGAGCATGTCTGGAGGTGGGACAGTTTCAAACCTTTGTTAGGGACACAAACTCAAATCCATCATACATTATTTATCTTATGCTGAGCAAACAGAGAGAGCAAATCAAGATCTCAGCCAAGTCACTGATGAATTAGGCTGCCTGTATCATCCCAGCCAACCCTGCTGACTGAATGACTGTAAGAACCCGTCTGTGCTTGGGGCCACCTAATTGTGGAGGTTATTGGCAGAGCACGATTTGGGGCCAGCACAGCAGTGCCCATCCTGTCATTTTGTCGTTCTTCCTCTCAGATCTATCACCTGGTACTTTTCTGCACACTCACAGAGTGAGCCTTGTCTCAAAGGGGAAAAAATTATGTTCAGCATTACATCTCTTGGGTTCTTTTTATTCATGGACTTGTGGAACCTGAGTGGTTGTTGGACCAACAGTCAGTGCCACACGACTGGAGATGGAGACTTTCTGGAGCTGTTGTTTAATTTTGCCATGCACTACGTGAAAGGGCAGCAGGGGGGAAAGGGTGTTCTTCCCTCCCGCCATTCTTCCTTCAGATTCATCTCTAGGCTTTGATCCTTGGCTGCCCAGGATGTGATAAACGACCACTGCAAGCCTTTGATAGATAAGCAGGAGGTTCTTAGGGAGGAGGATATACTGAATGGTGAGCAAGAAAGGCTTTATGAAAACTGTTTTTTTGCTTCCATGTCCCCTGGGGTGGGCTCTACTGAATTGCTTCTCCATGAGGGCCTCTGATGCCAAGCTATGGCTAACCTGGAACATTTCCATCCCTTCCTCAAGCTGCACAGTGTTTGCAGGAGTATAAAAGCACCTGTGGCCTCTGAAGTCCTGCTTGCTCCCAAGGCTCCTGAGCAGCTCCAAAGGTCGGCTCCTGCCTGTTTCACAGAAAGCTGAGATGCCAGCAGCCCCTCCTAGGTCTAAAAGCAGGGGCTGTTTAGAAAAGTTTCCTTCCTTGGGTCAGGGAGGGGGCCTGGTGTGGCCCAGAGGATTTGGCCACTGGTACTGCTTGAAAACGCAAGAAGTGTGTCAAGCAGGCAGATATCTGCCTCCTTCCCAGGCTCTGTTTCTCAAAGTGTACAAACCTGAATAGAATGATAAAATAGCAGGAAAATTTACAGACAGAGAATACAATAACAGAATTACATTAGGAAAAAAAATATGAAGATTTTGTAGAAACTCTATAATTTGCCTGAATGATGTGAACAAGCAAATCACCTTCTATCTGACTCATTATGTCTTATTGAGAACTGAATTGTAAGTCTTCCTCGTTCAAGCATCATTAAGACTTCCATGTCTCTTGTTGGCAAGATTTCCTATTGAGCAGAGTAGCAGCCAAAGAAAATGATGGTACAATTTTATGTGATTAGGACAAATCCTTAAAAAATCTGGGCAATTTTCAGTAACTATGTCAAGACAGTAACTAAAACAGAAACTTTGACACTTGTCAAAGCTTCATTGTTGGACCAAACAAATGTTTCTAATTGGTTGAGTCAAATTGTGTTTATTCATATCTCTGTGTTTTCTTCAGTTTTGGTTTTTTTTCTTGTAAACATCTGTTATTTTTCTGTTGTTGCTTACGTAGTCTTTTCATGCACATTTCCAAGAGTGAAAACATAGTGCATTCCTCCTGATCTTCATTAGGGGGTCTTCTGACCAATTAATTTTTTCTTGTAATTTTCTTTTATTACTTCTCAAATAAATTCACAATAACAATTGGGAAATAATTAGGATAAACCAATAGGATTTACAAAAAAGCTTTGCAGTGGCAATCTTGTCAAGCGTGGTGTGAGTGTTCTGTACATCCCAGAGACAGAAGGAGAAAAACAAAACCAAGTCTGCAAATGAGGTCTTAAGCTATTCCCTTCTGCAGCAACCGGAAATGTTAATATTTAGCTCAAGGAAAAAAATAAAGCAGACACTAAAGGAAAGGAAAACAGAAATAATTTGTAGGTTTGCTAATAACCTTTGAAGGCATGAACAGCCAGTGGAAATGCAGAGAGGGTGGTTTGTAGGTGGTTAAGCCAGGGTTCAGGCACTGTCCTTGTCAGTCTCTTCTGGTTTGCGATGAGCTCACAAGGGTGTGCTCTGAAAGCCTCAGGCTGTTGAGTTTTCTGTATTGTAACTTATGTCCATTGCTGTGAGTCCTTCTGCCAAGATTTAGCTCTTTCTCCTGGCAAAGTTGAATAAACAATCAGTGGTGTGTTACTGCTGCTACTCCAGTCCAAAGAATAAGCAGAAGGGCTCTTCTTGAGATGGAGTTAATTAAAATGAGCTCCTTAAAGGTATTATCGTGCATAAAGGCGCGAACTGGAATCTACAAGCACTGTAATCTCTCGAGTAGGTGTTTTGAGCTCCCCACCAGTCCCTCTGCAGAGGGGGGTGAGCCTGCTGCAGCAGTGGGGTACGGCTGCAAGGGAAGCAGTGGTGAACGCGGCGCACTGTGCACTACAGGGTGCTTTAAATAATATGCAGAAGGCCCCAAGAAGGAAGTTAAAGCTGGAATTCGATTACATGTGGGCATTTCCACAAGACAGAGGTGCAAAGAAGTTGACCGCAAATCGAGGCAGGCTGTTCTCAGGTGCCCTGAGGAAAGTCCTTGGTGTGAACGAGGAGCAGTAAATACAAGACAAGCAGTTTCAAACTGGCTTTTCATTATGGTTGGCTCATTTTAAAAAGCTGAGCTGGGTTTTCCTGGGTGTTTGATGTTTGCAGTATCTATTGATTTCAGCTGGTGTTGGTACACGCTCGACTGTTTCAGAAGTGTTGGGGCAGCTGCTGTGCCGAGCCTGCTGCACATAATTGCTGAGCACAACAATCTCACAGGTTGTTTGGCTTCCCTGCTCTTATCCAGCTCGCTATCTCTTGCCTTATCCTTACATTGTAATGCCCTTAGGACAGGACTATCTCTTGTGTTGTGTGCAGCAACTGAGTGATAAAGATCCTGGCTGCGCCTGGTGCTTCTAGGAATTACTGCAAAAAAATCCCATAATTATTTATTAATATGATATGCATCAATGCAAGGCATTTCATTGGCTTTAATAGGATCAGTTTCCTTAGTACCTCTGGCCTTCCTGGGTTCCATTATTCATGAGGGAGCATGTTTAATTCAGAGTTAGGGACTGCCAGTGTAATGCGTGCACCTTGTGCTTTTATCCCTGGGTACAGAAGTTATCCCTAAGCTTGGACCTGCTGCATGTGCGTGCACGAGAGCATGGCAGAGCGCCTTCTGAGGATGCTCGTGTTTGTATGAAATAAAGGGGGAGTTTCTCCACCCAGTGTGGATGGTTTTCTCTCTTTAGCCCAATGATGGGCGGTGCTCACCTTGGGCCTAAATGGCAGCTTAGCCCATGGACTGCCAAGCCAGCAGAGCAGTTTAACAGGTCAAAGCAAAGGGTCATGCTCTGCTCCATCCTATTCTCATTCAGGGGCAATCTTCTTGTCAACCTTCCATTATCTTTTCCCCAGCTTTTACCTAAAGATAAAAAGAAACAGCTTATAATTCATTACAGTTCATTAAAATGAAAATAAAATTTATTTTGCATCAAAATGAAAAAATATGACTTGTTCATTATTAGCATATAAATGGTATTTTTTATGTCACTCTGCCACAAAATCACTTACATTTTCAATGATCACAGCACACAAAATTAATTTTTGATAGCCTTTTGTGATTTGGTTGAAAATTCTCATTTCTTTTTGTGCATTAACAGCAAACTGTATCCACTGCTATTCACACCAAATTTTAGATAATGAAGCAATTAAAAATACATGGATTGAAGATCTTATCTCATTTTTCCTCTGGCCTATTTCTGCTTCATTATTCATGAAGGAATATGTTTAATTCAGAGTTAGTAATTGCAGATATATCTAGTATAAATTGTGCCTTATATTCTTTTACCCAGTTTCAATTTATTTTAGCAAATAGATCTATGGGGAAAAAAGAGCAGGAAAGACAAAAGGGCAAAAACTACATCTCAGTGTCGCCAAACAAAACCTTACAGGTCTATTGCTTGTAAAGTATGTCTGCAACTCGGGGAAAAGTTGATGCAATGAAGCTCTGTACTTGGCATATTAATAACCTGGCATTCCTATCAAATGGCTGAATTAAATTATTCTGATTTGAGGCAGTTTGAGAGACCTCATGACTCAGTGTTACTGTCGTTCTGCTGCTTTATCCACAAAGTCAAAAAGTCCCAAATCAGTGAAAAGCAGAAATAACAGAGATATGAAAGTAGAAAACAGCAGAGTCAAAATAAAATTAAGGTGTTTTAGGCGAAGTAGAGGAACCTTCAGTTGCCAGAAAGTGAAAATGAGTTTGGATGGTGTGTTTCCATGTGCCTGGAGTGAGATGTGTAACAGCTTGATAAAATATTCAGATCCTGAACACAAAAAAATCCTGAGAGCTGTCGCCGGGTTTGGGATCCAAGGAAATAGAAGCCAGTGGGTGCAGCGGAGGGGGCTGCCAAAGGCTGCCCCTTGGCCAGGTGGCTCCTGCCTTCCCCTGCCTGCAGTCTCAGGGGCTGGCCAGGGCTGGGACGAGGGCAGCGAGGAAATGGCAGCTCACAGGGCAGGACAGGGCTTGGAGCAGGCAGCCAGGACAGCCCCGGGGCTGCCCCTGCAGCTGACCCCAAAGCCCAGCCCCGCTGGGCCAGGCCCGGTGCCCGAGCTGGGGCACGGCTGAGGGTGTGGATGGTGCCCCTGGAGCTCTTCCTGGGGAGGGCTAACAGGGTTAATTTTAACCAGGAATTGTAAAGGTTGGCTGTTGGCTGCTGCACTGCCAGGGTCCTCTTGTTGGGCCGTAACACAACAATCCCCTCGTCCTGAACCGTCTGCAGGAGGAAAGAGGGGCATGGTATGGGCGAGGTTCCAGCCGTTCCTCTGACCATGTGTCAGAGTGCTCTGGAAGAATCTTTTATTTTAATTGCTGAGGACACAGCCCCAAACCTTCCTTTATAGCAGTGGAACTTTTTGTACAAATGTCTCAGACTTGAAATAGAGTTTGTAGAATTAACAGTTTGGATTTATTAAACATTGTGATCAGCACTTTCTAGTGCAATTATTAATGCAAATATTTCTGCCTGGTTATTTGATTAAATTAATAACTTGCAAAGTGATGCATAGCCTTTTCTGCGTAGTCCTTGATTCATAATTTCAATAAGTTAATTAATTACAATCTTATTTTCTCTCTTAATGAATACTGGTTAGCTTTGATGGCTTTGGAAGACTTAAACATGTTGTGAATGATTCTCAGTTAAAGTTTCAGAGAGTTTTTATGTTCTGCAGGAAATAGCTTTTACAAACTATCTATTGCCTTTCAGTACAGAGCACTAACAAAAGTCCTGCCTCCCTTCTGCTCCCTGTGCCCTGTGAGGAAAATCCCTCCCTCCACAGATGAGTATCCCTGTTTTTCCTAGATGACACTGGCAGGCATTGCTTTCAGAGACAGTGCATTGACAGTGCATTCAGCAAAAGCTGTGCTGCCCTGGCTGAGCAGCCATCGGGAGCCTGTGCCCCCAGAGCCCTGCCGGGCCACGCAGGGTATCTGACCCGCCTTCGTCTGCAGCATCGCCCCGGGGCACCCTGAGCGTGGCCAGGCCTCGTGTCCTGAAGCCGCCCACGAGTGCCTCGACTGCTTTCAGAGCCTGCACGGGCTGAAACTCGCTGTTGGCTCACCACACGCTGGTGAAATTAAATATAATTTAATTTCACGTCCAAGTGCATGACATCTGTTTTCCTGGAATCCTGTCTCTGCTGGGTTCACCAGAAGCAGATTTCCTGGAAGTGGAACTGGTGCACAGAGAAGGAGTTTCCAGCAGGGTTGTGCTGTGGAATGGCCGTGGCTGTGCTGAAGCTGACCTGCTGAGGGCTGCTGGGGACAGGGGACATCAGGGTGCTACCAAGCCGGCAGTGGAGCCTCTGTAGGAGGAGATGCCTTCTCACCAAATGGCCCATGCTTTTCCCCACTTTGGCATGGTGATTCACTTGCTTCTACAGTTTGACCTTGATTTTCTTCCCCTACCGTGTCCTGTTTGGATTTGGTCCTTTATCTTTTACTGTATCTTTCCAGACTTAGGCTGATTTTGGAGAAAGGAGGTGGCAGGCCATGTGTTTGGAGATTATTCCATTATCTCAGACCACATCTCCTCAATCTCCTCCTCCTTTTCTTGTCTCCTTTTTTGCCACATGAGTGTTTCTGATCTCTGCCTTGCCCCTCTATCACCACAGTTTACTCCCTTTCCACTGTTCCACTTTCCTCTATCCTTTTGTGGGAGGGTGGCATGAGAGAAAACACCACTGAGCTCAGAGCAGTCATCTCCTTGCCCTCCACCAATGCTGCAAAATAGGTGGCAAGAGCAGTCCCAGCAGGCGTCCTTGAGAGAGACCTGGAGGCTGGAGATAGAGAGGCTCAGACACTGAGCTAATAACCATCTCTAATTAAGAACTGGGTAATTCAGATACCCATCAGACACACTATCTGATCATAAGCATGAGCTTGGCACAGGCCTAGATCTTCCCTCCTCAGTGTCCTACTCTGCTATGAATGGTCATCTAAACAGTCCCACAAAGCAAGGCTTCATCAGCTTCGCTTCATTAGAAACTAATTAGAACCATCACCCCAAGCTGGAAAGATTCCTTTGAAGTACAAATATTTCCTCAGCTTTTCTTAATCAAGGCTTTCTTTTTATGCCCCTCTATATATGCTGGTTCCAGCCAGCACATGAACTAGAAATACTGGAAGGCTGGGAGGGAAAAACTCCTCTTGCTGTATTTCCAATTGGATGGAAACCAAAAATCCATTGGAAATCTCATGATTTCCAGAAAAATGTACTGGCCAAGAAAATCTGGAGAAGTTGCAAATAAGCATCCAGATGTCTGGATAAATCCCTGAATTTAAAAAGAAAATCTTTGAGGTTTTTTTGTTCTTAATACAGAGAATAAAACCTTATTTATCAATATTGGTAAACTCCTCAAAGCACATGGTGCCTAAAAGGCAGAGAATTTGCTGTGTTGTTGTGTTGATAAGCTTATGGGCCTGAGGGCTTGTATGGCTTGGATAAACAAATATTCTAATAGGAAAGCAATTTGTGAAAGGCAATTTACTTAAGAAGGTAACCTGTGCAAAGGAGAGAGGGATGTGTGCACAGTTTTCTCACCTCTCCCACACTGGTCAGGGAATGTCCTCCACACGCAGCCCAGCACTGGCAGTGTCAGGAACAGAGGGCAGGGTCACCAGGGTCCCACACCTGCCCCTCCCTTTCCCTCCTGCAGCGCAGGGACACCAGCTCCTGTGCCACTGTCCCCTTTCTCTCACGCACCAGTGGTCAGGACAAGTGGGTGGCCACGTCTCTCCTGCATTCCACGCTGCCCTGAGCTGTGGTCGGAGGTGGAGAACATTACCTGAGGTGGAGATCCAGGATGGGGCCTTTATTCATACGTTTTCAAGATGCCTCCCATAAATTCACTGCAGAGTAGCCCAGATCTCTGAAGAGCAAGCTTTGTGACGTGGCCTTGCTATTTCAAATGCTTTTGTTGTTTGCTCACCGCATTTTTATTAAGAGCACTCTGCCAAGGCTGTTGCATGGAACATCGCTCTGCCTCGGCAGTGGGAGCAGGGGTGCAGGTTGGAGGGCAGGTGTCAGCCCCCTCCAACAGCATCCCTTGCCCGCAGATATTTAACTATTTCTTAGGCTCCCAGGAAAGACACGTGGAAAGTGGTGCTGGGATGGCACAGAATTGCACTGCTAACTAAAGCACTCCTGAATTTCGTACCTGGAAACCCGCCAAATGAGAAGGAACCTCAGCCAGCCTTGCTGCTCTCCTGTCGAGGTACTGTCTGCTCGTTCACATTTACCAGGGGGGAGCTACTTATCATTTCATAGCAATTCTGCAGCCTGAAGCCTACTGACCTGTGGGAAAATTACTCAAAGGGCATTTTATAGCACTTGAAGCTTCATCTATGCCTAGTGATGAGCTCACTGCTCTGGTTTTGAAGGTGCTTCCTGCAGTGATTCTTTCATGCGATTGCCACTTCATGACATAGTTTCAATTTCTAAACATTCTGGGATCCCCTTGAAATAGCCTTAAGGGAAGTGGCAGGTTCTGAAACTCTTGATGCCCTCTTGAAAGCAATTCAGATGTCAAATGTTGGTCTCAGTATTGGGAAAGGAGCAGAGGGTACTGCCTGGCTTGGTGGTGACTGATGGAGAAGTGGTCTGACCCTTGAGGATGTTTGAAAGGGAAAATACGAATTGCTGTGTTTCTGTGAAGGGGTGATGAGAGACAGATGGGCAGGGCATTTGTTTCTTCGGCGTCTTGTTTTTAATTTAGCTAAAGGCACTGGGAAACTTCACTGGCAGATAAGAAAAGAGCTACAGCAACCTAAGTGAGCCACGTAACCCTGCCAGCTGCCTTTCTGGATATTTTAAACTTCCCACTGCAAAAACTCACCCCACCTTCCTAAGCGGGGCAGCCTACCCCCAGCCCGGGTTCACTGGGGTGCTCTCAAGTTTTGTAGCTAAGTCAAAGGGCCATGAAATACCAATCTCCAGTAACTTCGTTCCTCCTGAGCAGAGGCGTTGCCGGAGGGCCTTTCTCTGCGGCTTTCCCCCTGCGTTTCTCCCCAGGCCTGCCCAGCCCAGGGCGTGTTTCGGGTGTGAAGATCGCTGTCGGGGCTGTGTGCGGTGCGGTGCCCCGGCAGCGGGGCGGGAGCCGCCGGCTGCGGGCAGAGATCCCGCGGGACGCTCCCGCTCGGAGCAGGGCATCCCTGCCACGCCGTCCCTTCCCTCAGAGCCCCCAGAGCCTGCCCCGCTGCCTGGGGCTCCGCTGGAATGCCCCAGGTAAAACCCTCCCGCAGCCCCGCTACTCCTTCCTGCTCTCCTGGCTTCCTAAAGCACCTGGGCTTCAAGGTACCTGCTCCGTGCGTGTACGAATTTGCCTTGAACATCTGATTACTTTTGTTTGCAGGTTTTAATTTTGGCAGGGTTTATGTGTGGGTTTTTGATTTTTTTNTGTGGGGTTTTTTGTGGGTGTTTTTTTTTTTTTTTTTTTTTTTTTTTTTTTTTTTAAATCCTCTGGCTAAGGAAAAGTTTGAGGCTTAAATTACACGGTCACATTAACAGCAGTCTGTACGTTAACTACAGTAGTTGGTGGGCTTTGAAAGGTTTGTTGTAAATCACCCCAGCTCCTGGCATTCACTTTCAGCCGCTGCTGCGGGACAGCCTGGCACCCAGGGTTTGTGCCCTGGGGGGGGGGGGGAGTGGGACGTGTCCCATTTTGGTTCAGTCACAAATATCATATATTTTTTTCTCCCTCTTCATCAAGGGCTTTTAATATGGGAGCTAAGACAGGCATTTGCAACTTTTCTTTTTCCCCAGAGTTGAACTTTTCTGTTTCAACATGAAATTTTTAATCCAGCAGTAATGCCTGGGTGTTGCCTGGACCTCCAGGGACTGCTGGCACGTGTTCCTCCAAAACTGATGTGCCTGTTGCACGCAATTGTTCTCTGAAGTCTGTTCAAGCTCTCAGCTTGTTCTCCACAACCCCCCCAACAACCTGACGGTGCTTCTGTGATGGAAATGCTCGATGCACGTTAATTAATGCGTCACCTTGTCAGTTCTTTGTGGCCTTCCATCTGCCTGGCCCTGCCCTTGTCTTTTCTCCTCTCTTCTCTTTGGGTGGTGGCCCCTGTGGGTGGCTCCTGCCTCCGTGGATCTGTGTGTGCCCCAGTCACGACACTGCTCCTACAGAAACAAAGCTTGTGGAAACACGAGAGCGCCCCGACCACGTGTGCCCTGGGACACCAGCTCACTTCCAGTAGGTGCTGGGGCAGTGAACAGCACACTCAGCTGCCTGTTCCCTCCTCTTCGTGTCCCTCACCCCCACTAACAAGTGAGCATTACCTGCCCACGGTGTGCCCATCCAGAGCCCCGAGGTCCCTGAATGTGTCACACTCATGAACAATTTCAGCACTAAGAGACCTTCCTGTCCAGTTTGAGCTTTCTGTCGCTCCAAGAAGAGCTCAGGAAGGATCCCATGGAGGTTCTCACCACCGTGGGTATTCTTAGGTCTCCATCAGGAGCGGCGCTGGAATCTCTCCAGGCTCTTACATCAGCCTGGCAGGTGACTCACGCCGGGTGTCTGCACTTTCTGTTAGTGCTGAGGAGACAGCTGGGCTGGGGAGTTCTGCTCAGCCCCATCTTCCCAGAGTGAGAACAGAAGGCTGAGCAGCTCGTGGTGTCACTCCAGTGGGCTCAGGAGGGTGTATCAGTGTCCCAGGGGATGTCTGTGGGGTGGATCTTGTCTACACAGTGTTGGATAAAAGACGTGGTCAGACATTTTTCTTCATCCCCTATGACACACCACCTCCCACCTTCTATTTCTTCATTCATCTGTGGAAATTTAAAAATCTCACTGTTAGATTTCAATGAAAGCAAATTGATTTTTCCTAGAGTCATAAAAAATGGAGGCTAAAAGGGAATTCTGAGGTCACTGTTTTCAACCCCTTGATCAAGGCAGGCAATTTTAAGTGTCGAACTCTACTCTTGGCACAGAGCTGCAGTGGGGGAGCTAAGAAGGCTTGAAAACACTACCAGGAGATTTCAGTGACCACTGAAAAGGGTCATAAATAACTAACTGATACCAACTTTTGAATGGTCCTCCCTGGGCCAAGCTACTGAGCCCTGCTCCAGGGTCTTCTGCTGTATAAAGGGGGTTGTGATGTTTTCTGTTGTCACCAGAATGGTGCTGGGGTTTGTACAGGTGAAGTGTTCAGTTGACTGCTGCTGGTCACCCTTTGAAGCTGCAATTATGCAACAGCCCTTTGAAAAGCTGTTTGGGGACAGGGTATTTTCTCCTTGAATCCCAGGATCCTTTAGAAAGGTGGTGTAAACACACTGGGCACCTCCTACTTCAGGCACTGATTCCAAAGGAGAGATTGAGTTTTTTATGACACAAGCTATTTTTTTATATTCCATTGTTATTCCCTGCTCCATTATTAGCTTGACCTTTTTCTGCATTTCTAATTTGTTCCCAACCTTCCTCTGTAAAAGAAAAAAACTCCTCTATAAAGGAGTTACCGTGATTAAATATGATTTTTCTGCCCACAGCCGCTCTCCTTCCCCTGAGGATGCCGTGCTGAGAGCCTTGCCATGGCCTGGCACGTCTGGGCTGAAGGTCTCCATGGCAGTGCTGAGACATGTGCTTGTGGTGCCCCTGTCCTGCCCTGGGTGAAGCATTCGGATGGGTCTGAAAGAGCATCTGCCACTTGAGCACACAGAGGTACTCATTCAGGAGGCAGGCTGCAGTGCTGTTTGTTTACAGAGAAGCCTGGCTTTGAATCCCCGAGAAATATCCCTGCCAATGGCCTGTGGCTGAGGGGGGAGCTCTGTGGACACTGATCCGTTCCCAGTGGAGACCCGTTGAGGTGATACTTATTCATTACCCCTGGGATGTAGGGGGTGGAAGCAGGTGCACTTTGACATCCCAGCTAAGAATACTTTTTTTTTTCTTCAGTTTAAAAGCGTGTGTAACTTACCAGTGTAAATGAAGGACAAAACGGAGAAAAGGCTGTGATGAAATATTTAAGTTCCTCACATCTCGGTGTTTTCATCTCTGTGCCTCGGAGGGACAGCACGCTCCCGGAGGCTGGAATCGTGGTGCCGGACAGCAGCAGCGCTTGGCCTGTGCTCGCAGCACCTCCCCAGCCCGCAGCGCTGCCGCCAGCTGCGGCTCCGCTGCTGCCCGTGCTGCATCCCAGCGCTCACAGCGCAGCCACTCGGTACCAGCAGCCCCAGCTCACCGGCTTGGAGAATTTGTTAGGTTAGCGAGGAATGACAGTGACCCAGAGAATGAACTCTGGCAGAAGGGTTGAAACAGAATTTGGGCTTCTGCTTATCCCCGGGAGAGTCTTGAAGTGTTTTATTCAGGAAAAAGCCTGCAACAAATGGCACCGCAGAAATGTGGGGACTGCTTGGGGGCTATGAACTGGTGAGTAGTAAGGTTGGATTTCCAGGGACATCTGTTTATTCCATCCTCGGTCCCTCTGTAAAATTCAGTGGAGAGCATTTTACTGGTCCAGCTTTTCCAGTAGGTGAAAGAGAGGGTAAACAGGCACACAACCCTGTGAAAGAGAAGCTTTTAGGGGACTACAATGGATGCAGAGACCCCTGTGGCCCCACTTCCTGCTGCCCTCACCCTGTTCTTCAGCACAGCTGCCCAAAGACTGCAGCAGCCAGGTCCAGTGAACATAGATGGACACTCTTTGCACAGAAGTATGATAAGATGGGAGAAAGGAAATGATACCTTCCAGCCCCTTTTTCTGCAAAGTCACAGAGGCAATTCAGAATATGTCTGAACAGTCTGAACCTGAGCTTTATTTTCAGACGCCTAAGAGAGCTTTTCTTTGGTGAGGTCTCTACATGTGTGCATCTTTTCTTTGTCTTGTCTCTACACGTGTGCATGACTGCCAGCACCACAGAAAGGGTTTGCCTTGGGAGCCAGCAGAGATGACATCCCACACAGTACACATGAGATGCTTACACAATTCCCTGATGTGCTTACAGAAATTCACAGCAAAAAGCTTTCCCTCCCTGCCTCTCCCACGTCAGCCTGCAGTGCAGGCTGAGCCCACAGACTGGGTTTTGAACTGAGGAGTGCCCCTTCCAGCCCACTGGGCACTGCCCATCCTGCAGCTGCCCTTCAGGCTGTCTCATGTGTCTGGCCTGAGGATGCCAGAGCAGCTTCCAGGCATCTGCCAGACACAGAGATTCCTGCTCTTCCTCTGGAGGAATGGACTGCACAGCCTGAGAGGCAAAAATCTGTTTGCTGGGATTCGTGTAGTATCAAGAAACATGAGAATCTGAGAATTACAGACAGGAACAAAGAACAAAGACATTAAGTTCCCAGTCCTGGTCTTTTTCTGTGCTATTACACCAGGAAAAAAACCCACGGTGACAAATGGACAGTTGAAATAAGAAATGTCATTACACCAGGCTGCTCTATTACAAAAACATGTCTGGGCAGGTAAAACAAAGACATGTGGCTTCTTTATCTTTGGTGTAAAATAGTCCAACTTTCACCTTCAAGGTAAAGTATTTCCTGGCTTGTAATTTGTAGTGGGGTTTTGATTTCTCAAATCAGCTGGCTTTCTTCCTTCATTATAAACATGAGTTTAAAAGCAGAGAATAAAACCATCTAGGGCTAATTAATTCCTGGAGATTTTTTATCAGGAGCTGCAGTCTTCATTATCTGAATTTTCTATTAGTTGCTGGAAGGTGTGCATTTCTCATAGAAACTACCACATGAAAATGTGAATAACACATAATAGAAAACTGAGGAGAAGAAAAAGGCCTCTGACTGCCCCCTCAAATGGAGTTTCATAGCAGGAAAAAAGCATTTCCTGGTGACAAGCTTCCGGTCTGCTCAGCTGCTTCTGTAATATTGCCATAGATTTTGAGCTTGTTTTTTTCCTTGCTTCAATATTTTATCCTTGTGCCACCCGCAAGCAGGTTCTTGAGTGACTTTTTGGGGGTGCCCAGGGTGGTACGGGGGGCAGCCAGGGTGGTTGCTTCTAGGCTCCCATGCCCCATTGCACTGTGACACACAGTCTCACGTGTCCAGAGCTGGGTGACACTTTGTGTACTGAGCTCCACGAGGAACCAGGGAATGTGGGCAGGGGTGCAGCTCACCCCATCACCCACAGCAAGCACAGGGCTGCGAGCACTGCTAGGGGCACGTGGTGTCCGGCTCCTCTGGCAGCCACAGCTGGTTGTGCAGACGCCTTTTGAACGCGGGTGAGAGTTGCACCACGCTGGGCTCTGGCAGTGGGGTTTGAGAGGATCCCACCCCCCTGGACAATGCAGCGCCCTGCTCTGATGCCAGGAGAGCAGGGCATCGCCAGCCCGTGCTGCTGGCACTGGGCACGGGGCAGGGTGTTGGGGCAGGATGTCACTGTGGGTATGAACTTACAGAAGGGTGCTGTAAGTGACCCCTGGCACGCCCGGGCTGCCGGGCACGGCACCACACACGGCTGAGCACTGCAGGAGAGGGAGCCGGTACCCAACCTGCAGAGCAGGGCAGCCTGAGCAACCCCGGGCAGGAGGACTTCTGTCCTCAGTGTATAATCATGAAAGCATAGCCTGGCATAAGGGAGTGAGTGGGATCTTCGGAAAACTCTGGGAATTTGAGCAGTGTGGGGCTATGGAGAAGAAGGTGAAATTACGGTGTATCAGAGTGTGCCCGTGGTCACATCATAGTGGATGAATGGCTCTTCAGGAAGGAGATAGGTGTGTGTTATGTGAGTCCTGAGGGTTTGTAATTGCAAATATTTATGGGTATTTTTATTGCATTAATATATGTATTAATATATCACTGATATATAATATATTAAGTAATTATATTACTATTGAGCTGGCAGGTGAGAGCTGGATGTAGAGATTAGTTCCTCCTCACTCTGCTATGTTATGCAAACCCATAGGAAAATTATTATCTCGTTAACTTAATAATATATTGAATAATATCTCATACTCTCAGCTAATTATACCTGGGACAGGTGTGTATAAATTAGCTGCTGTCATACATAGCAACCAGGTCTGAAGAGAAACAAATGTCTGATTTAAATCTGATTTAGTCCTGGCTCTGCCTCTGCAGGCTGGCACAGCTGCAGCCTGCAGCTTCACATTGCACCTGCAAGGGAGTGATGTTTCCTCCGTCCCCATGGGGAGCTGTGGGATTTAATGGATGTTTATAAGATATTTGTGAGCCACAAAGGCTGGGTACTGAAATGAGCATTGTGATCAATGCAAAGCTGATAGACAGTTAAAGCAAATGGAAGAAAAGGAATCGAAATCTCTGTGAGAAAACTCCAGCCTGACCCAGAAAGACAGTATCCTCCAGACTTCACACGCTCTCGGGCACTTCCACTGAAAACATTGACTGCAAATGCCTCTGTGCTTTGTATTAATCCTCAAGGCAAAAGTAAGGTCAGTGCTGCAGAAGAAGTGGTAGCATTTTCATCTCAAAACAAGCCTAGGGCTTATTGAATCTTGCTCTAATTAGGAGGTCTTTTTTTTGTCTCTGTTCTCCTCTCTGCTGCGTGCTGCAAGGCTGGCTTGTTTCCTTGGCCTTGAAGTGGGGGGGAAAGCTTTTGTGGGAGATTTTTAAACTTCACAGATCTTTTGCTTCTGGCTGGCGTTTGATGGCTGTGCACAGTTCACAGGGAGCAGGCTGTGCGACGCTGCTGTGGGGTTTAGGAGCCCCTGAGAAGATGTGTCCTGCGTCCCTCTGTGCTCCACTCACACCGTGGCCCCTCGTACTGCTCGTGTTACCAAACACCAGGAGAGTGTGGCTGAGAAGGGTCCCTGGCTCCCTCTGATAACACGGTGATGGTTCGGAGGCAGTCACTGAAGCTTTGTGATTCAGGACATTCTTTGGGTGAATCTTGGCTTTCAAGGCTTGAGATTTAAAAACAATGTTGTTAAAAACAGGAATCAGAGGCCAAAGGAAAGCAACTTTACCAGTTCCTGCAGGCTGTGGAGTGATCAGCTGCCACAGGATAAGCCCTCTTCTGCTGTGGTAAGAGAGTCATCGCTCTGGCTTGGGCACTGGTGGGTGTAAAACTGAGTTTCACTGGTGTGTTGGAAGCTCAGTTATGGAGAATTGTGCTTTCACCACCCAGGTCTCAGGCTGGAGTGAACTGGGTGGTTCTGGGACAGTGCTGTGCTCACGGGCATCTCGGGGCATTTCTTCTCAGGACTGGAGCTGATGTGGGGGTGGGACAAGCAGGGCAGGAGCAGGGCTGGCTGCAGCTGGGCTGGAGGGCTCGTGGGTCACGAGTGCACCGTGACTGATCAGCTGTGTGAATATTGCACCCAGCCAAGTGTGCAGGGAGGGGGCTCATTTCTGTCTGGGCTACTCCTTTCTCAGCCCAGAATGAACTTTACGAAGTAGGAAGAGGCTCCTGTTTGGCTATCACACTGTCACCATCTTCTCTGGGTTTTTAATTTCCTCTACCCCTGTCCCATTAGCACTAGATAAGTGTGCTAGGAAGATAAAAATCAGCTAACAACTTTATGGACAATTGATTGGACGGAAAAAACCCAGAGTGCTGAGCGTAGCTGGCTCAAGCCTGCATATAACCTCTTAAAAATTATTTACTAGATACTCAATAAAGTTTGCCAGAATAGCCTGTTAAAATTGCGGAGGCAAGAGCCCCGGGGGAGATTTCCCTGCTCCGCTCTGTGCCAGCCCAGCTGTGGCTGTTAGGAGTATGCTGTGGCATCAGGAGTAAACACAGCTCCAATCGACACACAGTTGCTTTCTGTTTGCAGCAAATTTAACTATGATATTTATAGGCATCTCTGATCTCTTTTGATCCATTCTATCCATTTGAAGAAGCTGTGCTTTGAAAAAAATCACCGTATTCCTCTCTTCAGTGGCAGAATTAGAGAAAAATGCCAAGACACCAACTTTTGAAATGCTTCTGATGCCTTTAATGTTTATTTTAGCGCCTAAAAAATATCTGAGGGCCTGATCCAGCAGCAGACGTGGGCAAGGAAAGCAGCAGCAGATCTCATTCCATGTGAGTTTATGGCTGACATGTCTCTGTAGTGCCAGGCTCGGAGGTTATCACACACACTCCCACCTAGAACACCAAGTCCCTGCTGGAGCCCATCTAATGTGAGTACATTTGTCCCAAGCATGCTCACCCTGCCATGCATATTCATGGTGTGCCATAATGCTCTGTGCAGTGAGCACCATTATCAGCTCTGACAAATGGATTTCTGATCTAGTGCATGTATGTCACACGTGGATCACAGGAGTGTGGAAGGCAGATGCGTTTTTGGGAGCTGAGCTGCTTTTGTTACAGCACAGCGTGAAAGCAGAGCGGTACAGAGTCTCCTGTGGTTGGGTGGCACTCAGCAGCTGATAAACAGGAGACAAAGGCAGCTCCCTGTCGCTGGAATTGCTGCCGGTGTCTGGAAGAGGAAGCTGTGCTATGAGCAGGGGAGGCTGGTGCCTCTGCTTGGCTCTCCCAGGCAAGGTACCACAGGCAGTGAGGGGAAGGAGCACAGCACTGGGTGCAAGAGAGATGTTCAGAGAAGAAAATAGCGTGGTGCCCTCTGAAATGCCTTGGCTAAAGCCTGGGAGAGCACAGACTGAGCAAGGCTGAAACGGAGTTTCTTGAGCACATGGTGCTTATCATGCACACAGTAACCCAGGTTCTCCATCCCCATCCAAATGGTGCCTTCACACCTATTCTGTGCAGCCACACCACGTGCAGCTCCGTTGCCTGTTTTGAAAAGAAAACATGGTCTTGAAGGCAAAGGTGTTCATAAAGGATTTGTGCTGAGAACAAACCAGGGCATGCTCAGGGTGTGGCTCAGAGGCAGCCAGACCATTCAGCTGGTGCTGGATGATCAAAAACTTCTCAGCTCACAAACCTTTCCCATGCTGCACGTATTTACACACCCAGAGTGTCCCTTTGTGCTCAGTACTGAGGCTGAACAAGGCATAGCACAACTGGTGCTTCCCTCTGTGTAGTTCCACAATCCCGCCCAGGCAGTCGCGGATAAGAGCCACAGGTAACACAGAGCCTGAAGAACCCACACCAGCCTCATATTGATGGTGCAGCATGAAAAGCCTTAATGAAATCATTGTTCTATTGATGCAATCAGACCATGGCACGTTGTCACTGCCTGCAGAGTTTAGCAGTTAAGAGCAATCAGTTAAGTGTTAATCTTGTGCAGCACAAGAGCATGCTTGTGTTCTGAGCTGAAGAGCAAGTGATGACAGAAGCCATACAAACAGTACCCATAAGGGCAGCAATAATAAATAACCTGGTGCAGTTTTTTCAAGATTGTGGTATCTTCTGTAGCCCAGCTTCTTCATCCAAATGAAATTCTACCACATGAAATCCATTGAAAAGCTCATGTCAACCCTGAACTCACATAATTGTTGTGCCTCATTAATTTGGTGTGTTTATTTAAATTGGCTGGTGTGTTCCTCAAATACGTAATCTAGCATTTAAAAAAATCTGATTGCTTCACGGAGCTTTGAATGGCTCTAAGTGACAGCTGCTCTGTTGCTCATTTGTCTTCCTCATTGGAATGCAATGGATACCTCACAAATGAACAGGACTGGAAAGGTGTTTAATTTATGAACCAAGATGTAGTTCTAAATAATGCCTAATTAAATTCATTCCTGACCTGGCACGTGATGCCTAGCTTAGCCTGGGCATTGCAAGCCATTAGTAAACACTTTAATTGTAATAATTGCCACTGGCAGTAATTATTTTCAGGAAGGCAGCTAATTTCAATCAGCAGAGGGAATCTGAAAGGTGAGGAGCACACGTCCTGTCCTTTTGAAGTACCACTAAAAGCAGCTGCACACCAGAGTGACAAATTCCGGGCATTGCTTTGTAGGAGCGAGGGTGAGGTTTGGAGAAGCTGAGGATTCACTCCCAGGCCCTTGAACCCACCTCCTCCAGCAGCAGCCCCAAAGGCAGGTGGAGAGGGAGCGATGGAAGGTGCTGCCGGCCCAGAGGCTGCAGGGCAGGCTGCTTTGGGAAGGTGTGGCTGTGAGGCACTGACAGGGGGATGTACCCACAATATCCTCGCTGCTGTTGCCGTGGCTGAGATGCAAGGGCTGCCTGGGCTGTCTGGTTCATTATCCGGGCCGGGAGCCAGCACCCTGCCACGCTGCCAAGGAGGCTCTGCCAAACTCTGAGGGAGCTGCTCAGGCTGGCCTGAACCACCTCCATGTTTGATTTCTGGAAGATGGAAAAAACTGGATCCCTGTCCAAAAGTTGAGAATTGAGCATAGGATTGTCGTCAAATGCTGTAATTAGACACAGAGCTGTAGACAAGGAACAAAGTACACCATCATTTCTTTGTTAAATTAACTTTTCCATCATAGGGAAGATGTCACTTGTAATTTTTTTCCCCATGCACTCAGCGTGGTTCCATCTTACAGGCACTTCAGCACTGAATTAATTACTACATTAATGGATGTCTATAGTCCATTAGTAAATTAAGACCTGATGCTAATTCTCTTAGGGGGAAAGAGAGGGGTGTCCATTTAGTACCAAATCATTCAGTTTGTTGCCAAAGGACTCTACATGTTCAAAGGCAGAAAGAGAAGTACATCAAAGACACTTTAATTTGAAAAGCGTAGGGGAAGCTGATCTCCAGGCCTGTCTGTGTTACAGACTGTACAGCAGCAGATAAATTAGCTTTGAATTTATAATCAGCCACATCACTACGGAGTGGGTAGGGTGAACCTCTACCACCAGGCATTTTCTTGAAATAGCACCTGACCATGCAGGTTTTGGAAGGGTACAGGTAGCCTGTAAATTTGTGGAGATATCAATTTAAATGAGTGCGTTTGTTCCTGCCCGCTCTCCAAATCTGACAGACTTGATCAATCATCCTTGAACTCCAAAATAAATTTAGGAGAAGCCAGGGACACAAGGGCAAAGAAAACAAAGACAGAAGTAAACACAACATTGTTATAATTGGCAGAGGTCTGCTTTGGGCCCTGCCCAGAGGTCCCTGAATGCTGAGTTTGTCTGTGCGGGTCAGGAGTGCTGCTGTTGTTCTGGTGGGCTCTGAGGTCACCCCATGGCAGTGGCTGCAGTGAACGTGCCCAGGTTTGTGTGGCTGTGCCCTGCTCCATCCCCTCTCCCTGCCTTGGGAATGTGCAGCCCTACCCAAGGCTGCACTGCTTCCTGCTCAGGAGATCCAAATAACATCTCCCTGCTCAAACCCACTCCTGCCAGAGCACTGCTGCCTTCCTTGCACTAGGAATGCAAGCCACGCTTATGCATTTTACCTTTAATAGTATACAAAAATGAAATTTGTTCCATAGGGGAGGCAGTCACAGTCCAAAACCTGTTCATGTGGGTTTTTCCTCTCTGCCAGCAAAAATATAACAGTTAATTAGGCTGGAAAACCCAAAGGAAAGTGAATTCCGATGGCCAATCATGAAGTGGCATGGAAAATATCTCCATGACAACAGAAATTTATAGCACTTCAATTTTAATATATCAAAGGGTAAGGGTAATTTTCACAGGCACAGTGCAGAAGATATACCCCTGTCTCCTTCTCTTGATAGTCCCTGGATTAAATGGGAGCCATGTTAGCGTGGTCCCAGATGTGACAGTGAAAACAACATTATGAAACCTAAAAGTTCTGAATGCAAATACACCACCAAGATGAAAACTGGCTCTGCTGTGTAGAACAAACGTTTGGGCCTTTTTCTGTGAGGTACGGCAGTACATCAAAGAGATTTCTGCACGTATTTTAGTGCTGTGTACCTATTACCAACAGAGGGCTCAGCTCAGTACACACGGCACAAGGAGGTGCCAGTTCCCATCCCAAGAGCACAGCCCACCTCTTGCAGAGGTTGTCGGTAATTGCCATCTGCTGATGTCACTGTCATATCCCATAATGAATTCCAGGGTGAAAAAGACAAAAGAAAGGAGTAGATGAGTTCAGAGATCATCGATATTTATCCCAAAGTCTGACCTACAGGCTCTGCTCATGATGAGCAGGAGTATTGTGCTTCCATCTTCAATACTGCATTCAGTGTATTTGTAAATGTATCCATGGGTGTGAATGTCTCTTTTAGGAAATGTCTTGTAGTATTTAGTAGCAGGTGAATCATTCAGACATCCATGGATATTTCATTGGTGATTTCACTAAAATTAATCTATTTGTATTTTAATTTAAGAATCAAACTTAAGTATGGTAGTATTGGCTGTTGGGAATATTTACCTTTTTTGCTTCTAAATCCTAACAGGAAATGCATCACTTTTGATCAGATTTGGTAGGATGCTCCTGTCCATAAAAGAGCAGCTCACGGCTTCACCTACAAAGAGCCCATCTCTCATTTTCACACACTTGAGCACGTTTTGTGTGGCTCCTTCCAACCAGCCATGCCTTGGACGTGGCCTCTTGGGCAGAGCTGGCTGGGAGTGCTCAGGGAGAGATATGTGTCTACAAATATATGGAAATGTCAGGGTGAGGAATCACAGCCTTCTGGTTTGTTTTCTGTAATACAATATGGAAAGCACTAACAGCATTAGCCTTTTGTGATGAGTGATAACAACATATTAAAAACAAATGTTAATAGGCAGCATGAAATGGCTAACAAAGTAGAAAATTGTTAATAAAATTCAATGGACCTAATTTAAACTTTGATAATGTATCTAGCCTTGAGAGCCCTTTTCTACAGAGCCAGCAGTGGGATGGTGAAAGAAAAGGATTTTCGGTGCAGAGCCCAAGGCTGCCATGCTTCTGAATAATTCTTACACTGCTTTTCCTGCTGCAAAGTGACCCCTGAGACCTGGAAAGTGAAAATTGCCAGGCTTTCAAATAATCCAGGAAGGGCTGAACACTGTCTGAATGTGTTACCTGTGTGGAAACCAAGGTGAGCAAGTACCTACCCAACCCTCCCCGAGACACGGGGCTCTCTGGTGGTACAGTGACAACAAGAATGGGTGGGAAATTTAGCTTTGGGGCACATCTTGTTCACTTCTGTGTATTGCTCTGGACAGCTCTAAAATTATCCAGGCTCCCAATGAATCTGCAGAGCTGGGAGGAGGAATCAGAAATCTGGGTGAGCTGGGGGTGAGGAGACTGGGATCAGAGCAGGGTGGGGCCCAGGAGAGCAAATAGCTGATGGCCACCCTGCAAGACCGTGGGTTCTAGCTCTGCAGGGCATCTGGGCTGGCTTTGTCCTCTGGCCATGACATAACTGTTTCGGTCTTCAGAAAAAATTTGGAAATTCCATTACTAAAAAAATGAATAGATTCACAACAAGCCCATGTGGGAAGGAAGTGAGAGCAAGGGCAGAAAGACGAGACAATGCATGGAGGGAAAATTGGTAAAAGCAGACAAAGGAATCTAAAATGCAGAACAAATAAATTAATTGGATAAATAGGATGAAAAAAGGCAAACCAGAACAGAGACCCGTGTCCTGTAATAACTCTTTCAGAACTACTCAGATTAAAGGAGAAAGTAGAGATCAAATGAGCTAATTTAAGCAGATGCCAGGCTCAAAGGATAATGTGAACCTTAATTACTTACTCTTACTCTTCCTTCTCTCCTTAACTAGGTGAATTTCCCAGACAGTATTTCTGAGTTTTGCCAGACAGGAACCCAACTGCACATTTCAGCCAAGGGCTTTGGCGAGGTCCTCTTCCTCAGCACGTTCTTCTTTCCTTTTTTCTTTAGACTTAATTGTTTTCCAGCCTGGCCTTCTACCTGCTGCCATACTGAGAATCACTTTAAAAGGTATTTATGAGCAGCCCAGGGAGTGGCTCAGAGGCTGCAAGGCCCTGCTCCTCTGTCAGTCGGGATGTCCTTTGCTGTTCCTTCGTGTTCCTGGACCTCATCTCATCCCCCTGGCTGTAGACAAAGGTCCTGCTGCTGGTTCTGCTGCACCCAATTGCTGCAAGCTTTTGAAAGCACTTAGCAACAATTTCCCACTCATGTTTGAGCTCTCATGTACTTCCTCAGTGTGGGACGCTTGTGAACTTTGGGGTCATTTCAGTGGGGTTTGGATCCCCTGGGGCGCTCCTTTTCCTGCACGGTGAGTTCAACATTTGCAGCTGTGGGGCCGCCCACCAAGGACTGGGGGAGTTCATTTCTGAGGAATGTCCACTGCCCACATCACACTCGAGACTGAGCTTATTTCTACCCCATATGAATTTTCAAGATGTTAAAGAGTCACTGCATCTCCATGGGAGTAAATGGGAAATGTATGTCAAGTGAGGTAGGACAGAAAATTACATTTTTTTAATTGGCGTTGCAAATGAGTAATCAGTCCGCTGATAAGATATAATGACTTGGGACCACAGAAAAGATTCAAGGAAAGGCAGCGTTTTCCTTTTGTCTCACAAGTGACTCTCAGCTGAGAGAAATAACACTCCTTCTAGAACAGCAACTATAGCAACAGGAGGATTTGACTGGGTAGAGGTCAGAGAGTATAAGCTGTTTTTCACTGCTGATTTTAACATGCCATCCTCACAATTGGCTATTACCTGTGGTGTTAGGAGCCCTTTGTTGCGATTATATTTCATCCGGTGCTGAATAATTAAAGCTGTCAGCACAAAAATGAAGTATCTATACACCTTTGAGAACAACTCCAAAATAATTTGATGTCCCAGTTATCACAAGAAAATTATTAACAAAAGAAGCTATCCACAGGGCAGGAAAAATTATGCTTTGAGAGCATCTCTGAGTATTTTCCACATCATATTGCCTAGAACGTTGTCACCAGTGGCAGCCACATGAAATTCCCTGGTAGCTGCAGGTGTGTGATTTCTCTAAGTGTGTTGGGGGTAAAATTTATGCACCTCCCATCAGCAGAAGTGCACAAAGCAGGGGCTTGAAGGTGAGGCAAAGGAGTGTTCCTGTACCCAGCCACAGTGCTCATTACCCCACTGGTTTTTAGGAGGGAAAAGGTAAATGATGCATTTTCATCTTTATGTCCCAAGCCATGGCCTGACCCGCTGTGCTGCTTTGTGGGTGTTGTCAGATCCATCAGTTCAGAGCCACCTGTGGCCCACCAGCATGTGGGCTGACAGAGCAAAGGCTGAATGCTGTCCCTCCTCTCTTCTTCCCCACTGTGAGCACCTGTGAGCGCCCTGAGGTCCTTTTCTGCTGTGGTGGGAGTGCAACCACCGCGCTATTCTGGAGGGGTGGGACTGTACTGGGAACACTCAGCTTGCTCTGCAGCCACAGTAACAATTAGAGTTTACAGAACATTGGCACAGGCCTCTCCAGACAGGAAATTCAGCAGGAACAAAGCGAAGGCAGCAGCACTGCATGCAGAGTGTGGAATACAGGGTACATGTGCACGTGTCTGGAGTCTGGAGACAGAGAAATGCACCCATATATAAACACATGGAGCTCTGAGTACAAACACAGAGCCAATCTCCTGGTAGGGGGATTCAGCTGTCGCGAGGCCGCTGCCCGTGGTGTCAGTGTGTCCTGTGGAGAGGCAGCACAGCAGCTCACAGGGCTTGCCCGGGGCTCCTGTGGGCACACAGCACCGGGATGGAGCCCCAGGCTCTGCTGCCTTTGCTGGGAGAAGCTCACGGGGCTGCAGGAGCTGAGCCGTGGGGATACGACAAATCCCACGTCCTGTTCCCAGGGCTGGGTGCTGCTGGGTGTGCAGGTAAACAGGACTGAAGAAACCCAAGCCATGGGACTCGCTGGGCTTTTGGACTGTTTCAAACAATGAACATTTAAATGTTGGTTAAATCCTTATGCAGTGGTGTGGAGCCAAGTCCTGTTTCTCTGGATGGGAAAGCCTCGAGGTTCGTGGAGGAATGCAAGCTGTCAGTATTTCTTTAGGTATTTCTTCCATCCCTTTTCTTCAGGATTGGAAGAATTGATATAGATTGGACTACTTTTTGTTCTGCCCTCCAAAAAAAAATTTTTTGTAATAAGAAATGCATTAGGTGTGTGAGCTCAGTGATGCTTTGCTACAAACATCTGCCTACAAATAATGTACGGAGGGTAAAAGAGTCCAGCAGAGTTAGATGTAGTGAGATTTGATCTAGGGGACTAAAACATCCACAGTTACCAGCTCAAGAAAAAAATAATCCTCTTTTCCTGCTCTCTGCAGCCTCCCAAAGCTTTTCTGGGAGCCTTAGGGGCACTGCTGGTCTTAGGGGCTATTCCTCAGGTGTTACACAGTGGAAAGGACAGATTTTGGCTATCTGAAGGAATCCAGGACTGATTTATTCCATCTATAAGAGTTCTGAGGTGTGCACAGAGCAGAGCTGAGCTCTTGGACAGCGCAGAGCTCCAAGGGGAGCATTGCTTCTCCATCTCCTGTGTTCCTCCATCCCTGCAGGCACCCAACCCTGAGGCTACTGGGGAAAAAAATTTAGAAAATGCCGTTCTTCTTTGGGGAACTTTATTTTGACTGTGTCCTTACATGGAAAGATTTTGAATCAAAGCTATTTCCACAGGAACCAAGAGTTCAGGGTGTTTATTTATCTCCTTGTCACTAATAAAACCCAATTGCCTGTTAAAAATAGTCCTTGTGCCTCATGCAAACAGGCAGGGGATGATGCAGCAGGCAGGGAATGAGACTGGAAAATGAGTGATCCCAAAATTACTTCTCTGTCTGCCATGAGGTTTGGGGAAGGTCTCAGGTCTCTGCCACGTGAAGCCTTGGAGACAGAGCATCCTCCTGCCAGGAGATGTTTGCTGCTGCCTGGGATGTACCAGCCCCATGGCGATTCCAATCAATCAGGCTGGGAACCACTGGTGCTTTTCTGCAAACCTTGTTAGTGCCAAAGCCTCAAAGACGACTTGGGGTCCCAGGATGGCAATCTCCTGAGGAGCTGACCAATTGACTATGAGAATTCCTGGGAAAACCAGTCATTTATTTCTAATTAGATGTGATTTTTTTATACCAGACCCTCCCATCAGACCCAACACAACGTACATATCTCAGGGAGTGCTGGGGCCACTCCTCCTTGTGCAAAGAGCTGAAGAGAGGAGCCACAGAGCTCCTTCCCTTGGCAGCTGCACCCTGCTAACAACAGCCACTGTGCCTCCAGTGGGAGAAAAACCAAAATCACCCCGTGTGCTGGAGCAACCTAATGGGTTATTCAATATTTGTGTAACGAGCTGCAGCCAGGAGAAGCAGCAGGGCTGTTCCATCAGTCGCAGGAGATGAGGATGGATGGACTCCCCTGGCAGTGGGAGCTCAGCCCAGCCAGTGCTGGCCCCAAGGAGGGCAGCGAGGGCACCTGTGGCTGCGAACCTGCCAGGCTGCAGATCAAAGGCAAAGCTCCTGGTGGGTCAGAAGAGGAATGAGGCTCAAAGTGCAGGAAGAGGAGAAAGGATGGGACAAACCTGGAGAAACAGCATGGCCTGAACCCACGCATCACCTTTCAGCTTCTCCCACGTAGCACTAATTTTCTAATGTTTCATTCACGCCCAGCTAAAGTAACGCAGGCCCCTGCGGGGACAGACGGGAAGAGGCAAAGCTGGAGCACTGGGAATACACGAGGGAGCTACTACACAGGCTTGCATCTGCAAAATGTTTTTAAACTGCATATTTGTCAGCATATAAATGCAACACTGAAAATCATTAGGGATAAAACAGCAGCAGGAAGCTGTGGACATGACCTACAATTGGCCTGGGACGACAGAACCCTTCATCTTTATCCACTGATCTCTATCTCTGATTGTATCCATGTCACAGAGATCATCTGAGGGTTTTTCTCATGTGACACAGGCATCACCCAAAGGACTGTCATCGTTTCAGAGACACCAGTGCCTTTTCCCCTCCATGTGTGTACGTGTGTGTCCCCAGCACGCTCCAGCTCTGGCCCCACTGCAGGCAGGAAAGCCCTGAGGCAGCACATGGGGCACGTGCTAGCATTTATCACTTTGCTGGTATTGATTAGTCCCTCAGGGACTTAAAATAATTCAGTCTGAATAACAGCATCCAGAGAGAGCAGCTGCAGGGAGGACTGGTGATGCATCAGACCTGAGGGAGAAGGAAAGAGCCTTCCCTGGAAATTTTTGTTCATGGACAGGTGCTCTGCTGTGTGGGTGGACATAGCTCACCACCCTTGCCATGCAGTGACGGATGGGTGACAAAACACCTCCAAAAAGACAGAACAAGAAAGTTACAGCACAAAGAGCTTTGCATGAGAGTTCCCTTAATATGAAGCAAAACCCAGTGCAGGACGGGGTCACCACCCTGGGCTCTGGCTTTAGGAGCACAGCTTGGGGTCTCCAGCCAGCAAAGGCTCCTTTCCCTTCTGGCACATTCTGATGCTGCAGCTGATTTCCCCGTTAGGTTTGGAGATGACAGTGCTGTCACTCAGCTGTGCTTTCTAGCAGTAGTTTAAAAGTCAGACAGTAAGCAAAATTCCCAAGCTCCTGATGACACCTGTCTCGGGAGGGAGTTTTCTCACCAGAGTATTGACTGGTGTTCTGCTAAAAGGGATATATTAAACCCCAGGTCTCCAGGTAACTCTAGCCCCAACTTTGCTGAAATCCAGAAGAAAAGGAGATTCCTTGGAATTACACGTTGCTGAAATATTCTGTGGGGTTGAGGTAAGTGAAAGGGTTTGTCCTAACGTGATCAGAAATGTCACAGAGAGAATTTCATGCCATTCAAAGTCCTTCAGCTGAACAGCACCTGCACAAGAGGGGGGCTGAACCCTCATCCACGAAAAGGTGAGACCATACACCCTGTATCACCTTTTCCCACTGAGCTCCTAGAGGAAAAATATTAAGAACTAGAGGAAACCAAACTAAACCAAAAATACCCCAGACTTACAGACCATGCTCTCCCTCTAGCAGGCACTTGAGGTGATTTTATTAACCTTTAAGGAACTGTGTCTCATATTTCCCCCATCCCTCCTTATTTTATAAATGCTCTAGAAGACCTTCAAGGGTTGCTCCAGAGCCCTTCCTCAGCCCTGTGCATGGACAGGAACTTTCACGGCTCTGTGGTTCTTCCAGCATGTCAGAAAAAATTCCTTTAACCGTCCCCCAGTGCAACTCATCTGAATTAGTCCTGCTGCTGGTTGTGGGAGAAGAACCACTTGCAAAGCAGGGAATGAATCACTTGAAAATGAATATTAAGCTTGTTTGGAAATGAAACCAGAAGAACTGAGTCAACACAGACTCTCCCCCCGGTGGCAGACAGAGCTGCTCTGGTACCCTTATCATAGCCCGCACACGCCGCAGCACCCTTGGTGTGTGCAGCACCCTTGGTGTGTGCAGCACCCTTGGTGTGTGCAGCACCTTTGGTGTGTGCAGCACCCTTGGTGTGTGCAGCACCTTTGGTGTGTGCAGCACCTTTGGTGTGTGCAGCACCCTTGGTGTGTGCAGCATCTTTGGTGTGTGCAGCACCCTTGGTGTGTGCAGCACCCTTGGTGTGTGCAGCACCTTTGGTGTGTGCAGCACCCTTGGTGTGTGCAGCACCCTTGGTGTGTGCAGCATCTTTGGTGTGTGCAGCATCTTTGGTGTGTGCAGCACCTTTGCTGTGTGCAGCACCCTTGGTGTGTGCAGCACCCTTGGTGTGTGCAGCACCTTTGGTGTGTGCAGCACCCTTGGTGTGTGCAGCACCTTTGGTGTGTGCAGCACCTTTGGTGTGTGCAGCACCCTTGGTGTGTGCAGCACCCTTGGTGTGTGCAGCACCTTTGGTGTGTGCAGCACCCTTGGTGTGTGCAGCACCCTTGGTGTGTGCAGCACCCTCGCACAGCCCGGCTGCAGGGGAACCACACTGGGCTTAGGGGCTATGGCCACCCCTCGTGGGCTCTCTTGGCACCAACTTGCAGGGTTGAGCTGAGACAAAATGCTCCAAGTCTTCCACTCCACCTCCCAGGGGCCGTGCCCCCACCTCCCTCGCAGGGGGAACGGATCTTGCCCCTTTCCTCTGGCTGCTCCAGAGCTCCCGTTCATCCCCGTCCAGGCGCAGTGGGGCAAGGTGGGATCCCACGTGCTCCAGGGAGTGTGGGATGGCTGTGCTGCTGCCACCCTGCCAGGCGTTCTGGGCTGCCCAGGGAGCTTTTGGCAGTAATTGGTGGGTTTCAGTGGGAGCTACTAGATAATGCTTGGGTTTCTCTGTAGAGTCACACTACAAAACAGAGATGAACTTGTCAAAAGGCACAAACTATACTGCAATGTAATATAGACATGGAAAGGGGCCAGGCTCAGCTCTTGTTTTCACAACTATTTGAGTTATTTCAGTGTATTTTAAGTAGTTCATGCTTTTTGCTGTTGGTGTCAGCTCAATCCATCTACAATAACAAAAGAATTAGAGGGAGAAAAGGAAGTTAAATGTGGTCAGAAATCCAGCCAAAACATTAGGCAAATAAAGAAACCCTGCCTGCCTGTGTGTGAGCAGCAGTATTTGGGGTTAATGACACTTTTTGTCCAGACTGGAGCAGAGAAAAGGAAATTCTCAAGACTTAAAAATATTGCTGTAATGTGAACCGCAGTTCTCAGCCAGCTCTTGTTCTGAAGTTATTTATTTGCCGTGACTAATTTGGGGTTTCAAATGCGGTCATCGCCTCACACGTGGCAGTGCCTGGGCTCTCTGGGCACCGGGACTGGAGGCACTTGGAGCCCAGCAAAGGAACTCTGCCGGTTCCCATGGGCAGTGCCAGCCCTGCTCTGCAGCCCAAAACCAAAACCCATTAACACTGAGTTTCTAAAATGCATTTCCCAGGCGTGCAGGGAAGCTCACACACCAACATTAAAGTGCAGATGCAGACTCAGATCACTGCCTCACTATTTCTCATCTTGCCCTGGTTTTTTGGGTTTTTTTTTTCAATTAATCAGCCCAGAGATGCAGAGAAGCCAAGTGTCTCGACAGCACAGAGGTAATTTGGGAAGGGCAGATGGGCTGCGAAGCTCCCAGCAGCAGGACCAGCTCCTGGCTCAGCTCTGCTGCTGCCCCTGGTTTACGGGTAAATACGTTGTTAAGTTCGTTCAGCCAACCATCATTTCCCATTTTCTGTGCCCAGAGAGCAGGATGAGGCAGGCAGCACTTCAAACACAGGGGGTTTAAGGGTTCTCCCGACCCTAAATCTTCTCTGTGGGGTGAAGAGACTGTGTCCTGATGCCCCCTTCCCAGCACGGGCAGTCTCTCCATCTGCCTTTGGTAAGGATGAGAAAGGGGGGCTTGGGGGGATTCCGGGTTCATTGATGGCAGTGCCACTTTCAAATTCCTTTAGTTCTGTGTGACGCACGCTGGGCATGAGCTGAGATGCACCAGGCAGGGAGCTGGGCTAAAAATAAACCCGCAGTGTCGCTGCTGTGTTTGTGTCCTGTTGATATTTCTTGGTTTGTTTTAGGACATCTTCAAGGCCAGTCAAGCGTGGGGGAAAAACAAAAAAGAGAGAATTTTGGCTTTTTGAGGCTGGATTAAGAGTGAGCTGGTACAAATCACATCATTTCACTGAGTGGATACAGAGCATTATAGTCACTGGTGCTGGTTCACACTCGTGCAGATGCATTCTAAATAAGAACTATAGAGCTTGTGCTAATTCTCAGTGCACTATTATATTGATACCAATTTAACTGACATTAATTAATTAAAGGAATGGGCAAAGTAAATCAGCACTTACCTCTCCATGTGAAAGAAAGGGGCTGCACTGCAGCTTGGAGTCAGCAAGTGCTGAGTGCTGGCACCCCAAAGAGAGACCTGGGGAACGTGAGGTGCTGATCCAGCGGGCCTCGGGTTAGGGACTCACTGGGTCTGTGCAGAGAAGGACTGAATCTGACAAAAAAGCTTCTAAACTGGGAATTCTGGAAAGAAATGCATGCTTTTAAATGCATTTGGACACTGCATCAATTGCCTGGGGGGGCTGTGAGGTCTCTGCAGTGAGCAAGGCACAGCTGCATCCCCACTCTGGGATGGGCCAGAGTGGTCCCTGGACTGTCCCTCCCCAGGGACACTTGCCTGCCCCATGGCTTGGCTGGTCCTGCTGTGGTTGGGCTGCTGGGAAGTAGCTTACAGCACTTTTTCTTTTTTTCTTGAGGCAAAAAGTAATTTCTTACTCTGAAGGCCAGGGCTGGAGCCGTCCTCTGCTAATGAATGCAAACCATCAGTGAGCAGTAATGGAAAATCGGGGATGACGTGGCAGGCAGTGGCTTGCTTTCAAGGCACCAAAAACGCCCTTTTAAATTTAAATTTAGCAAAGAATTTAAAGCACATATAGGCAGACTCTATTAGAAAGTGAAATATTTGATCTTGGCTATTAATCTGTTATAAGAATACTTTCATTTCCTTGCCATGTGTATCCAGTGATAGACTTTCATAAATGAGATCACATTAAAATGTACTTTATGTTTCTAGTCAAATCTCTTTTATTATTATGCAAGTCCTAGTTAGGGGGAAAAGAAAAAACAATTACAGAAGCAGACTAAGAAGAGCACATTATTTTAACTCATTTCTGTAAGTGAAATACTGCTCTCCTGCTTGAAGGCTGTACATTGTGCACTACTAAATACCTTGGGAAGAGGTTGCTCCATTGCAGCCATGCTACCAGATTTGGGATGATTTACGGGCAGTGGAAATACAAATAAGAGTCTAAAACAGCTCATGTGGTGTGGGGTACTGCTACATGTATATACACACAGATATAAAATGTATTTTTATATGAAGTACATTTATGTCAAAGTATTACATTCATATTGAAGTATTATATTTGGCCTCTGTCTCACTGAAATCAAATCTATTTTATGGGTGGTCCATAATTAATGCGAGCTGCCACTCCTGCCACAGTGCACCACAGGCAGACGTGTTTTAGGAAGTTTCCCTGTGGCCAGGGAGGCTGGGAGGCTCTGCTGCCCTGGTGCTACCTGTGGACACGTGCAGGGACTGTGTCAGCCCAGCCGGGCCAGCGGCTGAGGGCTTTGCAGAGCGGCTCTGCCGGCTCTGGTGGAGGCATTAATTCAGAGAAGAGACCACTGGCAGCCTGGAACCAGCACCGAGCATCATGATGGGTGTTTCAGGGCAAGAAGGAAAAAGTGCTTTACATCTTATAACTCACTTTGGCTGATTAGGCACAAATGTCTGTTTTAAACCTTCGGATCTGGGCACACAAAGCGTGTCATATTCCTGCCGCTTTTCAAACATCTTTTCATTTCCATTCAAGCAGCCTGACAGAGACCCAGCAGGGGCCACAGCATCTGCAGTCACGCTGCTGGAGCAGAAGGCTTTGCCTCCAGATTCACCAGTGCTGTGGATCCAAATGCTTCCCCAGGATGGGGCAGCCCTGGTGTACAGTGAATGTGTACATTGACATCATGCTTTAGCTGAAAAGTCCAATCTGGTCTCTTCCAGAAGAGGGTGCAGCTTGAGGCTTGAATCTGCAAAATGCAGGATACTTTCAGATCATGTTAACACTATTAATAAATTAACCTGAAACTCCTTGCTCATGAATTGAGGATCCTGGCATGACTCTGCTTTGATTGAGAGCTGGCCAGAACAAACTGGTGTTTGGCAATTTACCCCAGGACATGCAGTGTCTGAGCCTGGTCCCCCCAGAGTCCCCCAACTCCAGGCTCAGCCCTTCCCCATCCGGGTGGGATTCACAGTTGGTGCCTTGGCTGTGCCCAAGCTCAGAGTCCTGCAGGCAGGGCAGGAGCAACCCACGCCCAAGGGCTGATTTGGCACCAGAATAGCCAAGGTCACCTTTCCTAGAAGAATGAAAAATTGCCATCCGTGTCTGGTTTTGACTATAGTGCAACCTCACGCATCTCCTGTTTTTTAATCATTCATAGACAGCGAAGATTTACAACTGTTTGCATTTGTGAAGCCTCAGATTACTAACAGCTTCTGATTTTTAGAAAATAGGTTACAGATTCTTTAGTATCAGACGAAGAAATGCCAAATATCAAAATCCCCATTGTCAAGGCAATTAAATACCTCGTTCCTGTTGCACTCGGTTTACTGTGCAGCTATTGGCAAACTGCTCTGCCCCAGGTCTCGTGTCACTGTGTGAATTAACCATGTTCTAGACTATAAATACTTACAATAAGACACCTTAGGCATGGCAGAGGTGTTTCCAGCAGACAGAGAGGCACAGCCTTTCCTGCCAGCGTGACACTCTCAGACCACCCTTTCCATGGTGAACTGGGATTCCTGTGCCTTACAGAGCATATTCTTACTGAAGTCTATAAAACAAACAAAACACTTGAGCACCTGGCAGCCTGATTTTTTTCCCCCCCTTTTCTTTAAAGTAGTGGCCAAATGACACACTTGGAGATCATTAAAACAAAGGTTGAGGGTTTTTTAATATGCCATGGCTATTAGCAGCTGGATTAGGAATAAGCCAGCACAAAAGCAGCATACTTCTTATACCAGCTATAAATAAAACCAGGCTTCAGATTTGAAAGCAGGAATTTTTTTCCTTTTTCCTCTCCACAGAAAATCTTTCCTTTGTGCCAAGACTAAAATATTAGCACTGTGTTCCCTCCTCTGTTTAAACAGACCTCATCGCATCTAAGTGCCAAAAAAGTGGAATTCCTGAACAGCAGGTGAAAAGAAAACACAAGATCAAACACAGTTCCGGCTGCCAAGAGAACCTGCAGCACGGCTTGGGGGTGCATGAAAAGTCATGCAGCTCCTGGTGCTGTCAAAGACTTCTGGAAGGTCATCAAGGAGTTTTTTTCAAGCATCCCACATCAAAAAGCTGCACAGAGAGACAAACCTGCAATACATCATGAGGATGGTGCTAAAGATACCAATCACCCACTTTTAGGAGCATTCAACTTTCCCCCATCACATCTATGGAAGCAGCTGTAAGAAATCAGTGCTCTGTGTGGAGACCAGGGGTATGGAAGTAAATGTAAGTGCTGGCACTGGGTGAACATTAGGCAATGGCTGGTTTGGGTCCATAACCCAGCAGGGGACTATGGAAGAAATGTGTCTTTCTGAGCTCATCCTTGCACTTAAGGCAAAGGACACGTATTTTGCTGCTCTTGGAACCAGCCAGCCCTTGCATTAATTCGAATTTCTGCACCCAGTTGGACATCCCCAAGCCCATGACAGAGTCCTTTCTCTTTGGCTGATGCACCTTTTGGGGACACAGGGAAGAACTGCTCCAGAACTTCTCATGGTTAATGGCCTCCAGAAAACAGACTTAGGCTGAGCTCCTTGTTAATCCCTTCTGACCCTTTGCCTACCATTCCTTGCCACCACTGGAAAAGGCAAGGAGGCTCTGGCCCAAAAGCAGACACCTGGGTTTGAAAACAAGAATTTGGACGTGTCCCTGCGTCCCACTGTGCCGGCAGTGCTGGGAGCCCTGCAAAGTTCATCCACCTTCCACCCCGGCACTGGGGACAGCCCCCAGGTGAGGCTGCAGCACTGCCTGAGAGCGAGCTCTGACCAGCGACACTGATTTCCAAAAGGCACCCATGAATGCTTCCCCCATAATTGCTAGGGCTGAGAAACTGACCAGGCAGCAGCGCTGGGATCACAGGTTGGAAGTGCTCAGGCCCATTTTTCCTCCTAAAAAGCACCAAGCAGCAAAGCTCTTTCAAATAAGACACATTGGTGGGCTTGAAAACAATACAAGGTGCACATGCGCTCCTAAAGACAGCCTTTTTTAAAATTTTATTTTAAAACTCTGCATCTGAAAACACCGTATGACAGAAAGCATTTATATACACTGCAGCGTTTTTGGTATAATACAGTATTTCATACATCCATTTCTTTTTCTGCAAAAAAATTTGCTTTGTCGGACAAACAACCAAACTCCCATTGACAAAGAATACAGCTAAGGCACATTGTTTCTGCTAAATGAAAGACAAAAGGGTGCAAAAACGGGTAGTGCAATAATTGCTGAAAATCACATTCTACTACAAGAAAAGCATTCTGACTTTGAACTTTGATTACCGGTCAATTTAAGACATTTCGATATCTCATAAAATACTCCTTTAAATAAATAGCAAAATATCTACATCTTTCAGTGTGTTCCATTTGAATTTCCAATTTTTTTTTAAACTTTCCTGTATATACATGGTTTTCTTTTTTCTTATTCAATAGATTACAAAATATTTCTGTACAATTTTATGCATATTATGATCTATAACAAAATAGTTATTTCTTAAAACTATATTACCACCAGTCTTTGAAAATGACAGAATGGGAATAACTTATTATGGATTATGTTAGGCAATAGAAAAATCCAATCAAATCAAAACAGAACCAAAAGGACAAAGTCAGAAAAATAATTTCATTACATTGAATTAATTATTTTAGTTTCACAAACCTTGTTTTATATGTAAACCCTTTTCAGTTGCCTTTGGGTTGTATCCACATCTGAATACCAACACAGGACAGGATTTGGGGTTCCTAAAAGCCCTGCAGCCTGCCGGGAATATTGGTGCTACTCACTGAAACACGACAGTTCTCATGGAGAAAAGGGTTAAAGAAACCCAACACACACAAGCCTTAGCAGAAGTCATTGGTTTCTGCTGACTTTGACACCTTTGAACAAAGCTCCAAAAGCCAGATTTTCGGAAATGCATTTATGACTTGGACAAAACAACCAGACTCCACTACGTTCTAAATGTACTGTTATATTCCCAACCAACACCCAAAACCTGGCCCCATGTGGTGACGTTCTCCAGATTTTAAGACCATACCATTAAGAGGATATTTTGTCTCCGAGCTACCAGTACAAATCTAGGAGCAGTCTGTCCTGTTGTAGTCTGAAGATAAATTAAAAGTTACTAAGTTTGCACTTTGTAATTAAACCAACCTTCCTTATCTACAGTGAGTTGCAAAGGACAGAGCTCATAATTTCCTAAGGTTTATATGAATGCGAGACTTCCTTTTGCCCGAAGGGAAGGTCATTTTCTTTCCTTAAAGACTGCATTTGTAAGCAATTTCTATTGTATTTGTGAAGTGTAAGCTGACAGCAACACAACTGAGCTGTAATAGAAATCTCAAGGTGCCTTTTATTCATTCCACAACAAACAGAGAAAGTGAGCAAGACACAGACAACACCAAAGTTCCTAACACAGTTTAAGGCCACATTTAGAAAGGATGGAAGTAAGGCTTTCTTTAAGGGGCAACACACTGGATGCCACAATGGGAACAGACACCGAGCGACCCAAAGCTGATAGGATTCGCCCACAGAAAAGCTGAAACAACACCCTAGTTTTGGCCAGCAGGTCTGTGCCTTTTTTTGGAGCTATGCAGGAAAATGAAATGAAATGCCATAGACCTCTTCCTCTGGAATATTCCCAGCAAACTGAAGGTGCTCCCCAGCAGGAGTGCTCTTGTCTCAGTCGAGGGTGCTAATTACAACAGAACCAAAGACAAGCCGAGTCATTACAATATACAATGCAGCGCCATGAACCGCGCCTAGAATTGTCACTCTGGTATCAGAGGCACCTGTACAGTATCTTGCTGTTTATTTGGCAAGGTTACAAGTAATACTTCTAGGTTTTAACAAAGTAGAAAGAGAATTTGCATAGATTGTACATTCAGTTCGAGGAGATTTCTGGTACCTTTTTTTTGTTGTTCTCAGGTAAACGTGTTTGCAGACACAGTGAGGTAGCAGCTGTGGTAGCACCCATGAGCAAAAGAAGGTAACCAAGGCAGAAGCAAAGAGCAGAGTGATCAACACACTACTGTTAGTGAGAAGGAACGGAATCAACGTGGTACCTGCAGTGTCACATCATGAAGGGTAACTGCTCCCAAAGCCACACCTAACTGAGACACCCTAACGCTGCCGTGGTCCTGGGTAACACGGGCTGTCAGGTCTTGTAGCCTCAGTTTTAAATGCTCTCAGCCTGATTATTCTTTGCCTTACTGTGACGATGGTGGTGAAGGTTTTGAACGTCAATCTCTTCTACGATACACCTTCAAAGGGAATTACAAATCAGTGTTTGCTTGCTTTTGAAGATTCTGCAGGAAAATGTGCTGTCCTACAAATTCTTCCTTGCTACCCCTTAACCCTAATTCACATTTCTCTGGCTCCTCTGTGCCTGGCTGCAGCAGCAGCTGCCCTCAGGGCTCTGCAGCAGGTATTCCTGCTCTCAGGAACTCCTCCTGGGCCTCTGGAAGGGCAGTGCTCTGTCCTCTCTAATGCTGCATCACTCCCTGCTCTCTCTGTGGGCATCACCCCTGGAGCTGCCTTGGCAGAAGGCTGAGGGTTTGGTTTGGAAAGGCTTTTTTATATGATGTTTTCATCTGTCATTTATTACGGGCTTAAGGTAACATTCTACTAATCCTTAAGACTACACTGGAGGTTTGAATGGTAGAAATAAAGACACATACGGATCATTATCTTTTCACAACTGAATTGAAGCAAAGGCCAGTGGGAACAGTTGCCAACCACTTCCTACCAGGTCTGTCTTTGTTGCTGAAATACCAAACAACCAAGTCTCCTCTGACACATATCAGATTCCCATGCCTGAAAATCAGGACAAGGTAACTGCTGGCTTTCACCAACTCCCTCCTGTGTGCATGCACTGAACTGAATGAAGGCTGCTCTGAAGAGCAAGCTTCGCTCATCTGCAGCTGGGTTTCTGAAGAAGCCTAGGGGATTTGGCTCACTCAAGTATAAAACTTCCTGCCCTACAGAAAGTGCTGGAGTTGGCCAAGGTTTCATGTGCCCAGCTCCTGAAGCTTTGGGAGCTGAGAAGACAAGGAGGAGGGTGTGCTAGCCAGCGGCAAACTGGCAATTCTCTGATGGCTGTGATGACAGAGAACTAGAGAAATCAACAGAAAGCTGGTCCTCATTGCCGGGCCACAAGAAACATCTGGATCTTTTTTATCTGGGAAGTCAAAACTGAGATCTCAGGGCATTGATGGTTCTCAGCCCTGCTGTGCAGAAGGAGCCCAGTATGTTCAAAGGTTTGTTACGACACTGTTGTGTCAAACTTTTGCAAAGTTTCAGCATCTTCTTTACCCTTTCTCTCTCCCTTTGGTCAGGTTTACACTATCCCCGTTCTGATTCACTGACTTCACTACTGTGCTCACTATAATTGCAGCTAAGAGTGATGGAGGCTTCATTGGGGTGGCAATTAGTGCTGCAGGAGATGGAGGGAAAGCGAATGCACATTAGTCGGTACTTTTGAAGGTGCTGCAGGATCACTGTTAATACACCATTAAACAACTGTGCAGGCATTGTGCACTGAAGCCAATACCCAGGAAAGTCAATTTGTAACACACGAATGCACATTCCTGTATCTCTAGGCTTAGCAATAATGAAGGCTTAACAACAGAGATACAGAGGGACTTTCTTGTATAACACTTGCTATCATGAAGGAATTGTTAAAATTCTCTGCTTGCCGAGAGCACAAAAAATGAAGACATAATTTCAATTCTAAAAAAACCCCCTTGAATATCAGAAAATGAAAATGCAAATATTACTGCTCAATGTCCAAATGTCATCTAAGAAAGAATTGGACAAATCTGAAAATAAACTGTCATTTGAGCTATTTCATTTAGCCTTGGGGTTTAACATTACCATATAAACAGGTTTGCATAATGCTAAGACTGACTTTGGACATAATTCATGAAATCACGTATGTAGATGCTCTCATTTTGCCACATTCCCTTTCTGTGTAGCACGGATTGGTCGCAGCAGTGTTACATGGCTGGCATGCAGAATGGACAGGGAATTTAAACAAGCAAAGCATTACACACAGAGGACTAATGTGTGCTTATGGAAATATAAACCCCTCCCACTGAAAGGAATTCTGATCAAAGCAGGCTTTCAGCTGGGATCTGTTCAGCAAGGACTGGCCAGTGTGATTGGAATAGAACACCTGCACATTCAGATGAAGATGTGTAACTCTCTTGTTTTGTGCCAACTGTGGGCCCCTGCTCTGAATTCTCCTTTTCACCAAATGTAGCATCTGTGAAGTTATTCTCTTCTCACCATTGACAATGTTCATCACAGGCTCCCAGTGCTGCCACTTCAAACCACAGAAGCTACTAAGCAGGACTAAGTTGGGCTTAGCAGCATCAGCTTGGAGCCAGCTCTGGTCCCTGATGCAGAGTCTGGCTTTACATGTTTTTTATTCACAACTACTGGACTTTGTAACTCAGACACAGAATCTCACATATATCTTTTGGATCCATGTCTGCATGATAGCAGCTATAGTAGAGATGGCTCTTTAGGTCCAAAACTTGACATTGCCCCCAGAAGGTGTTCCAAACATGGCAGCTTATCCTTTGATGACTTCAAACAGACGGCATTTACGCCTAGCATACTGTCACACCTTTTATTTATGCTGGACTTGACTCTGAAGTCCTCATTTAGCACTAGCACTCTGTGGAAGTTTTTCCTAAGAAAGGACTGCAGGATCAACCCCCTCAGCTCTGCATCCTATATTTTAACAGCAGCACTGGGGTTGCCAGCTTGCTACAAAACTTCACTGTTTAAATGCTTTTTGCCTTTCAGAAAATAAACTCATATAAATTTTCTTTGAGATATTTTAAACCTAGCATATAATGCAAATGGATATATCAGCAACCATCTGTTTTCTTTCCCTTTTTTGTACTAAAACAAAATAATTTGCACCTTATATTTTAAATGATAAAAGTGGCAGCTTTTTTCCTAACGGCAGAAGACGTGACCGTCGTCACCTTCTGCTTGGTCTAGGTAATGAAAACTTACCAAAAAAGCACTTAAAAACATTCCTGCTTAAGAATAAAAACAAGTATCAAATTTAAAAACTAAGTTATCTGCAAGTGTGTGCGTGGGTGCACCCCTACACATGTGCTTATGTGCAAGACTACCCCAGGAGTCTTACTGAGAACAAGCACTGCCTGGGCTTGTTAATGAATTTTGTTGTGTGCCCTAAATATGATGTTCTTCATTTAATCTGCAGGGCTTGAACCGTGCAGTTGCCACTGCATCAGTGTGACCAAAGCCCTGGACTTCACAGTGAGGATTGGAGGTCCCCAGAAAATACGAACTTCACAAAGGAATGTTATATTAAAAACAAGCACTGCTAAAAACCCCTACTGAATAAGTAATAACACTGTGATTCTATTACATAAACCTGTTGGCAACCCTGGTTTCACACATGCTTGCCTCTAGAGCTGGTTGAAAAGCTGGAACGTTACCTTGACTGGAATATTCCAATCAGCTCTCACTGCTACAAACTTTCCTAAAGCTACCTCTCGTGACTGACAAAATCAAGACAAAAAAAGAAAGGGAGGTGTGAGGGGAGGAAGGCCTTTTCTTAATAAAGGCAGCTTCAGTTAGTAAAATAACATAATCTTCAAGCTGCAAAAGCAGCACCTACTAATTAGTCATTGACTAAAACATAAATAATAAATACCTAAATTGTTCCTTCTATGCATCCATTTTTGTGCCAGATAAACATTTCAATGCTCTGCCTTAATGCCAGCACAGCTGACACCACAATTTCAAGTCCAAAGCAAACTGAAGTAGCTTTAAACCAATACGACAGAGATACTACAAGCCACGGGGATCTGTGTGTTACAGTCCTCCTGCAAGTGTTTAAAAGGGAATTCAACCTTCCTGTGAGACGTGACTATGGAATGATCTAAGGGTCTGTTTCCCTCCTGATGTGGACACTTAACTCTCAGCAGAAAGTTATCCAAGCACACAGAAGGGTGAACAGATACCTTCCTTTATTACAGCAACAGGACTTCTTTCCTAATTAACCCAATAGCTTTTAATGGTCTCTTTTGGTTCTGTTGCTAACTGGAGATTAACACAGCAACAACAACAAAGTGCATGTTTCTGCTATGTAAAATGCATTAGTTGGAGGTGAGTTTGCATATAAAACCTGTATTTTAAAAAGTTCTTGGAATGTAAATGAATTTCTCCCTACTGTAGAAAATGCAGGTTGAAATGATGCAAAACATGCCTATTTAAAACAGGATGCAGCCTGCTAGGAATTCTGAAGACAGGCAAGGATAGACTGTTGACAGAATAAAGTAAAAGCACAGAGAAACACGGCATTGTTCTCCTTCGCCTGGCTTTGGGCAGAGACCCACATTCTGCACAGCCTTCCAGATGCCCTGGCAAAGCCTGGAAGGATCCAGCTTTAGGAAGAGATGGAGATCTGAGACCAAGGGAGGGAATTAGTGTTAAGACTTACCAGCCACTACTCAAATTAGGGAAGAAACCTGTTGTTGCAGATTTAGGTCCAAATTTTACTGTTTTACTGGTTTACAACTCCACTGCCTGAGAAAAAAGTCAGCTCAGCTCATGAGCAAAAATCAGCAAAGGGTGTGAGCAGACACATCACAACCCACCCCATCCTACACATACACGCCTGCTCTACTGGCAATCTGTGAAAACACTCAGGTACTGGTGGCTTCCAAAAATACCTGCACATTTGAAAGGGCTGAAATTCAAAATACTTCTTTGTTCTTTAATAAATACTCTTAGTACAGTGACCCTGAACCAAACTGCATGAGACATAAAAGGCTACTAGAGCAAAACACTGGTTTCATTTAGAGTTTATCATGAAATCAGTCTGAAAAAACCTCTGAAAGTAATCTGAAAGTTTCTGCTTTTGCTCATTTTCGCTAACTAGGATAACAGACATCAGCTGTGTCCAGAATTACTTTGTGTTATTAATAACTCGAGTGAGGCTGTACCAGAATTACTTCGCATTCTCTGAGGCCATGTGGCCATACAGGCTCCAGCCTGCAGGAACCAACCTCCCCAGGAAGCGTAAGTAGCAGGGAATTTTACTGTGATTTATTCATGATAGCAAAATAAGGAAAGCCTATGCAACAGCAGAGGTACAGACAAATTATTTAAAAAAAAAAACCCCTTTAGCAGCTGCTCCTTCACTGCCCTCTCCATGGCTTGGTGCTACTGTTTCCAAGCCCCACGATGGTGGGTGCAGTGGCACCTGGAATGGCCGGGTCCCCACCGGACAGCACAGGCTGTGGGATGAAGGAATGTGCTCCCAACAGAGCGGATGGAGAGGGCAGTGCCAAAGGCCTTGTCAGAACTTCAGAACTTTTTTTTTTTTTTTTAAAATGAATTCTATTGCAGTAAGTAACAAAAAAAGTAACTTTCCCTTAGGTTTCTGAAACCTGGTGCGAGACTCACAGAGAAGCGAGGTTCAATTCCCTTTTAAAAACCTGTGCCGGGGCAGAGCGTACCGGACGCTACCTCAGGCGGCCGTCGGGTTTGACGGGGCCGAGCTCGGATTTGGGGTCGGGGCTCAGGGAGCTCCAGGCTGTCTGGGCACAGCCCTGCAGGACGGGGCAGGCCGTGGGACCCACGCTGCAGATGTCCACGGCTGACCAGACGCTGCTGACCAGAGAGTCCACCCAGGCCTCCAGGCGGGCGCCCACGAGCGCCGCGTTGCGCTTGGCCTGGTCGGCGCGGGCGGCGCTGATGGGGATGTTCAGCACGGGGTTCAGGCCCTGGAAGCTCTGCTCCATGTACGCGTTCTTTGGCGGCCCGCTGTGCAACTTGATGGCTTCCTCTGGAAAGGCAGAAGCAAACGCCAAGGTTAGTGCATTAAAGTAGCCACCACTAAGGATCTAAAGGTGCAGTAAACAAAAAGACCAAGGTTTAGGGGTGAGCTGTAGCCCATTTCCCACACACTGCATCCCAGGGGTTGTGCTCAGCCTTGGCACTCCTCGTGCTCAGCACTACAGACGCTGCTCACCGTGATTCTCATGCTGCAAGTGCTGCCTTAGGAGGCAAAGCTCTGACCCTGAAAACAGAGTCACCCTTATTATCAACATGTACAACCGGCATCCTCAGAGCTGCAGGGCATCCAGGACTGGCTGCACCTCGAAATGAGGAAACAGTTCAAGGACACCTGGCGTGAGAAGTCTGCCAACCCCTGTAAGACATCCAAATGCTATCATAGATTTGTCTAGGAGAAAGAGCCAAGATCTCAGCCTGTTTTGCTGTGGGTTTTTTTCCCTAAACAGATGAACCTTGCCCTGCTGTGGAAAAGCCACAACATTTGTCAGCTCTATCTGCCTACAAAACCCAGGCAGTGCCATCTGTGGCACTAGAAGGACACCACCATGGTCTTGGACAGACTAGACCCACAATCAAACAGGTGTAGCCCCAACATGATTCCTGGGAGTGCTCCAGTCTCACTGGGAAAGTATTCTCTCATGACAGTTATATTTCAAGCTCCTGTGCTGAACAGTAGATCAAAACCATTCCCTAATGATACTTTGCATTGTGGTTGCTTTCCATACAGTAACTCTTCTATCTCAGCAAAATACAGTACAATACCCCAAATTTGCAATATTGCAGTAAAAATCAGTATCAGGCTGTGACAAGTCTTTCAGAGACCTAAACTGCACACTGTGGGTCAGGCCACCCCTGTCAAAGGTTGGCTGACTTCTGAGAGCCTGAGTGCACCAAGGTGCTGCGCATAGAATCACCATGGGACCCTCCAAAAATGTTCACCGAGTGCCTGTCGGGAGCAAATTTCCAACCACTTCTTTCTGCTCTCAGCTGCCTTCCCCAGCATGCTCGCTCTGGCAGCACGGAGGATATGTTTAGCTCTGCCAACAGACACACTGTCTAGAACAGAAAATGGGCCCATTCAGGGCGCTGCAGGCGAGGAAAGCCACCGCGCCCGCGAGCGTCAGAGGCCAGGAATTACATATTCACGGCTCCAGGAATTACATATTCAAGGCTCCAATTCCTTCCACGTGTCCTTGCTGCTCACGCTGCAGCCTGACACTGAGTCCTTTCTTCCACGCAGAGGACAGTATCTCAGGTGCTGGAAATAAATCTGTGCATTTATTTAGAGGGAAAAAGGGACGTTTAATTGGAGCTTTGCTGTTACATTTGCAAAGTCTTTAATGTCAAATACTGTGCAAGTCCATTACTTCAAATCCCCAATTAAAGTGGTTCAGCACATGCCCATCACCATTACACATCATTTCACTGTTCCTGCATTTATCTAAACCTCTCTTTTTATTTTAAATGGTAGATATCCACAATAACCTGTAGTCAAAATGAGCTCAATCTGTGCACATGTGCTCTGCCGGAGCACTGTAGTTTAAGAAACAGAACAAGTACACATGATTAAATTTCCTCCTTTGGAAGCAATTAAATATGGAAGACTGTTTGTCAACATATTAATTAAATAGGAACATTCTGAGTAAAAATCCCCAAATAAATAAGAGTTGGCATTACTAGCAGGATCATCTGATTGAAACAGGCAATTCAGCGAGCTTGTTGAATCAAAGCCTGTTGCACATGTGTTCGGTGCATGGAACAAGAGAGATCTTTATTCAGACAAGAAACAGGATGAAATGGAACTTGCTGTTCTCCCTGGCTCAGCCTCGCACTTGTCCCAGGCCTCAGGACTCGCTGGATTATCAGGACTGGAAAGAATGAAACCTGCAGAAACTGCAGGACTCGGTGCTTGGCAGAGCAGCAGAGACTGTGTTAAGGGCTACCACTGCCCACAGTGAAAGGCGCTGCTCCAGTCAGGACACACAGAGAACCCTGACCTGGTACTGGTGGGGACTGTCTGGCCCCACAGCAGAACAGCACCCCAAGTCAGGTGTCCTAGAAAGTAAAAGCTGTGTAAGAGCAACCTGAGTGCAGAGTCACATGTACTCATCAACAGGAAATGTTGGGGATTGGACCCAGAACCCTCTCCTGGAGCCTCCAAGTCTTTGTTAAACAGTTCATAGGAGAAATAGGGAGGATGCTGCTCATCCGAGCAATGGCAGATGGGCTGTTCCTCTTCGCATTAAAGGAAAATGACAGAGAACCATCACTCCATAACGTACTGAGCTGGTACAGAAGAGAGACAGCGAGGCTCCCAAGCCCTGAAATGCTGTAAAATAGGAGGCTGGAGCTACTGGGTGCACTCTTGAAGCACTGACACTTCAGTCAAGTGTAAGGAGAATGAGCTCGTGAAAAAACAATGAAGAATGTAAGGCTTGCCTCTAAATGTTTAGACATTTAAATCCGTATGGTTAGAGCAAACAATTCAAAATTAGCTGAATTGCAGACATTTAGCCAGACTTTTTTTGCCAGCCCTTTGACTTCAGGAGGACGTGTATCAATGCAAAATATATTCCACTGACTCAAAATAGAACTTTAAAAAACTTGGTTATTTTTGACCCCTATTTTTATTTGCTCTTCACTCACATTTCATTTGCTCTTCACTCACATGTAAGGACACATTTCTCAATTGACTCTTCTTGGTCTAACTTCTTTGGATTAAACACACAGCCTATAGCCAGCCACACAGGCTGGGATCTCAGCATTTTTGTGGGGGTTTGTTCATCATTTTGCAGAAAAAGCAAATTAGTTTAGACAGAGAGTGGGCTAAGGAATGAAAAATGTGGTTACTTTGGTACACATTACGGCGCTAGACCTGTGGGTTTTTTAAAGCAACACAGAACGTACAGCTTTATTTCTTTACTTGAATTGTGTTGAAACCCTCTGGCAAAGAGGTAATTTTTTATTGACATTTTGTTTGTTTTCTCTTGCAGCAAACAAGACAGTGCTGCATTTGCTCATTGTGGAGCTAATCGACTCCTTGTCAGCTGGATCTGAACTAAATTTCAAAGCAAATCCCTGTCTTCAGGGTTTTTCTCGGAATGATGATTCCAGGGCATGTCTGCTCTTCTGCAGCCATGAGCCTGCCTGCTGCTATTACTGCGTTTATCAAGAACATGTCATGTTACCTCTGGTTAATTTAAAGAAATCACAGCAGTTCTGACACAAGTTGCCACCCACTTTATAATCCGTACAGATGCAATTAGAATTGATTGAGCCACTGCAAACAACCAAGGGCAAAACAAAGGTTTCCCAGTATCTGCTAATTGAGATGATCTATAAATATGGATTAGGTTAAAAGGCCGTTGAGGTGCCTGAGTGCATCCATGTCTGCTAATGCTGTCAGCCCTTGAAAGGGGTGGCTGCAGTGTGGGGGCACAGGACCAGGCGCTGCTATTTCAGGCTCCATGGCAGCAGCAAAGATCAGCAGCCCCATGTCCAGGACACGCCATCAAGCTGGGAACAGAGTGGGAAAGGTCTCTCTTACAGCGAAAAAGGAGGTTGCTCTTTTTCACTGCTCTCCTTGCTTGAAGGAAGAAGGGCTTTTTATGTGTTCATTTATTTACAGTCCAGGGTTTACTATCATCTTGAGGTTTTGGGGCTTTTTCTGCCCCAGAAGTGGACCTGCTACTGGCTCACAATAACCTATTTGGCTGTAATGGAACGGGTACTATCCATTAAATGGGTGACAACTCATTATCGGCACTCCAGCTGGGAGAGCGCTGGGGAAACTTTGCTGTGAATATAAACTCAAATTTAAAAACGAAATTGCTTTGGCTTTTTCTCTTCTCCTCACTGTGACCCTGGGAGTCAACCACGCTTGGTCTTTAAAGAGCAGGGAAGGGGGGAAAGTGGGATGATGGGGACAACATCTACTGAATTTGCTGTTTTCTTAGGACTTGAAGTCTGCTGGGTAGCTTGGATTATAGTCTGTGAGCTGCTGGCTAAGTGCTCTGAATGATACCTGTTGTTCAGTTCTGCCTCTGCAGCCCCTTCACAGGGGAGCTGGACATCTGGCCTCGAGCCTCCAAGTACTCAAATTCCAGCTGCCTAAAGCTGCCAGCAAGAGCACCCCACTCCTGCGTGTCACCACTGCCAGTGATCTTACAGGGATCTGCTCCCTGTTTTGTCTTCTCCACATCCCATTCCCTCTTTGTCTTGGCACAATTTTTCCTAGAGCATCCTGCTGGTCCTTGGCAGCCCTCCTGTGTCCTTACAACGAGCATGGAGTACTTGGCTTTGACACACTCCACCATATGGTGAGAACCTCAAAATTGTTGTTTAGAAGAATAAACAGGAATCCGTCTGTGCAGGAGACAGAGGGAAGGAGACTCTGGTGCAGAGGGTGAACCTGATTTCTCCAAATGATTTATCTCACAAATTCACCTAATTTCCTCTTCTTTTCTTTTTTACTTTCTCCAACCAGGCAAATCCCTGGAGGCACTCCTGAGCCAGAGTATCTGCTGAAGGCAGAGCTCATCAGTGACACAACTCAAAGTAGGGAAAATAGACACAGATTTGGATAACTGGAGGGGGAAAAGGAGCAGGAAGGAATAAGTAGTATTAGATTATAGACTCTCCACCAAAATAGCTTAAGGAGCCATACCTATAGTGGAAATACCCCAAACAGTATACTCAGTAATTCCATGTAAGATCTGGTCTCTTACAGATTCAGGTTTTGAAAAGGTCAATGAATCTGTGTTTTTAAAACAATTTACATTCTATCAGTTACTCACATCTGGACACAGCATCAAAAAAACACTCACTCTTGATTTCCCTTCATGGTTTTACTTGCATGCACAGAATTTAGGCCAAAATTAATAAATAAATGGAAATAGAAAAATGAATAAACTAGTGGCATATGCTGTTTTTATAAACTGCTAAACAGAACATCTTTGCTGGCAGCTGACCCATGAATATTTTTTATTTTGAATGCAATTATGAATTCTGAGAGTCATGGTACAGGAATGAGCGTGTTTTACTTTGATTATTCAAAAGAAGAGCCAGTGGCTCCCTTCATGATGCTGGGAAACCAAAACAACCTTTCCTTGTTGCGCTGTGGGCTGAAGTGATGTGTAGATAAGCAGTGATTTAGGAAATACAGGATTGCTGTCATGCCCCTGTTCTCAGGATACAAGATGTTAGTGGCTGCTGCCAGTTTTGTGCAAATGCTTTTTAGAACGGCAAAAGCAACTTGCACACAAGATCATGGAGAGATTTTCATGTCTGAAACTTTGTGGACTCCACTTTCTACATCTGGAGTGGATGAGACAGAGGGGGTCGAATCCTTATTGAGGAAATGACATGCAAAGGGCTATGAAATGCATCAGTCCAAGGCAATCTTTCTGACAAGAGTTGTTTCTTCATCAGGGCAGGGGAGGGCAGGGTGGGGGTTGCTGCTGGTGGTGAGAGAGGATGGTTGGAAAAAGGAAAATTTTAAAGAAATCCCTAATAAAACATATTCCCCTTTTCTACTGACAACTCCTGGCTAAGTCTGATGGATGTTTTATTTTCAATGTTAAGACAAGAAAATAATACTATTCCTTCATTTTAGAAGATTTTTGGCAGTTTTTGCATTGTTTACAGTAACAGAAATCGTTCTTTCAGAAGTTCTAATTCTTCTGTCATACTCTCAAAGTGCCTTTATTTGGCGGAGAAAAATGTATTTAAAGAATAAGTGGTGACAAACTGACAAAAGCTGGAAATCAAAGCTAAATGACGACTGCCTGCACAGAGCACAATAGTGTCACTGAGACAGAAAGCCTTACAAAAACAAACAACAGGAATTTGCATTGTAAATACAATTCTAGCTACAGTGGAGTGTCACTACCTGCCCCTGTAATTAACTTTCTTCTCTGCCTCCATGCCTCAGTCATCTAGAGATCACACATCACATCATCAGTAGCAAATCACTCCTGAGACTTTTTTCCTAGACAATAGTGTTCCCAAGCTTTGTATTTCATTCCTGTAGTAGATTCTGGTTACCATATGAATGAACAGGCTTTTCAGGAAAAAACGTGAGCCCAGTGTATCAATGGGCAATACAGGGAAACGACACAACTTCACTGGAGTTATTCCAGATACAGAGCTTGGACCAAAGGGAGTTTTGCCTTTACACCATGAAGTGTGGGCTTATTTTTGAAGTCTGAGACATGTTTACCTGTCCATGGGGCTCTCACATTGTAGGGAAAAGCAGCAAGGCTGCTGGCTACATGCCACATTTTTTCTGCAATTTATGCCTTAAATGTTAAATTACCAAAGAACATGGAATTCATTGATTTCCAGCAGATGAGTTGGTAGCAGCTGCATTCAGAAGCAGGCTGCCTCAAACTTCGAAAATGTATTCCTTCTACACATGGTGTCTGTTCACAATTCATCATTGCCTATTAGCTAATAACAGCAGTGGGTTGGAGGAGGTTTAGTTTCTGCTTAAGAAACGATGCCACCAAACGTTAGCAGCAGAAATCAGTAAGTTCACTCTTCTGCTGGAAATGTGGGAATCAAACTCCTGTTGAGCGAGATAAGGGCTGCATTAGCTCTCAGCAGTTGTCTGCTGGTGTTTGCATTACAGAGCAGCACGTTATGCTGGAAGGTAAATGCCTGACTCAGTTTATTTGCTGCCTTGTCAGGAAGAAGAACTTCTGAAAACTTAATAGGATCACTCACGTATCTAGCAAATTTAAGATGTCTAAAGTTATGAATATTAATACTGGGCAGATGGAAGCACTTGAGCACTTTAAGAAGAATGGTAAAGATATTCAGAGCAACAAGCCTGTTGTGATCTTACTGAATAAAAGACCAGGTGTGGCTGGAAAACGTTCCCTTTTCTCCCAGCACAGTGTCCTGGGCACTGTCTGCAGACCCAAGCATTCGGACGATGCCTGTGCCATGCAAACACGGGAGCCCGCAGAGCCTGGCAGCCCCAGAACGGCCTCTGTATTTGGATGGCTCAGGGCTGCTGTGGCAAGGAAGAAAATGGTTTCTTTCTAAAAACTGTCAGTGTGGGTCTGGTCCCAGGACTGTACTTGTAGATATTTCTGTAACACAGCTGCTTGGCAAGTACTGAGCAGGTTTTGGCAGATATCAGGCAGGAGTGAATGCTTGGACCTGACAATACGTCAGGTGAGCTCTGGCCTAGGGTAATTTTGTCTAATCCAGCATTTTGTATATTAGTGCTTTTATTGTTAAACACACAGGCTTTGTCAAGAAAACAGTTTAAACACATGTAAGCCTCTAAGAGGAAACATGAAAAGCACCACAGAAAGGTCAATTTTTCTTTCCATTTCTAAATGATGACTTTTACAATAGCTGTTAGATTACTGAGAGTCTGAAGTTCTCTGGATTCTGAACTGTGCATAATTTAAAGATACAAACAGTCTTTTGTTCGAAGTGGCTGTGTTTTACAGACTGGATACAGACACTTCTATGTGCCTTAGTGCAAAAGTTTCTTCTGACTTAGTATCTGTAAAATCCCTTTCTTTAATCCTTTTCCAGTACAGTGCTACTTCATTTTTATCAGCAGCATTTACAGTGAATACAGAAACAATATCATTCCTGTAGCAAATAATAAAACTTACCTTGTTTGATAGGCTGCTGATTTGAGAAGGTGAGAGGAGTAACAAGGAATTTGGTTTCAGCTACTTGTACCCAGTGGTGCAGAATTTTTATTGTCCAGACACCAGGTCGCAGGGGCAAATTCAGAGGTGGTTTGTAGTGAGTAAACTCGGCACTGGATTCAATAAGAATATCGTATGTTGCTGCAATTACATTAATGGGATCCACCCAAATGACAGTCACGGTGACATTGGGGCCTTTCCCCCATTTCTGCATCCCAACTGGCTCATCTGTTGGCCCAAGGAGTCCCCCGAAATTCCGGAAAAGCCTTTCCTTGGCGTCCCACTCGGTGCCAATCTGAAATTAAAGAACACAGTGCTGGTAGCATCATCTCTGTAAGCATCTGAGACCCTTATGGCAATTAAGGGCTCTCAAGAGACACAAATCATATTTCTCTAATCACATGAATTATACATACGTATAAAAGCTGGCAGCAGCATGACCTAAGATCATAATGTGCACACAAATTGTGAGGCGACCTAGAATGCAAGGCTTGCTTTTTTGGTCCACTTTTGATTGATATAAAGGTATTCTTTATCTTAAGAGTGACACAACAGACTAGAGCAGCTCTCTCTTCCCCACACAGGAGCAGTCAACAAGGGACCCCAGACAGAGCTGTCCTTGTCCCTAACCTTCACCTCACACGGGCCTGGTCAGAACCTGCTTTCCTGAAAGCATAAGAAGTAACTGTAGCTCATTTGCTTCAGAGATTTTTCTTCTAGATTTCGTTTCACTTCATGAGAATAAGTGATTCCAACATCATGCCTAAATCCCCCCAAATCCCCAAAACACAATGATTACCTGACACCTATTACCTGTACTGGAAACTGTCCAGTCTCCAGTCCCTTCTAAATAAATCCCTGTGGTTGGCAGACAAATTACAGGAGAACTGCAAGCAAAAAGCTACAAGGTCAGTAAAATAAAACCCTACCATCCTAAATCCATCTGTCATCACACGAATTCCTCCTACCAGACTATGACACTGCAGAATATGAGACAAAATGAGCCTTCCCCTACTCTGCAATCAACACAGCATTTCTGGTATTGCAGAGGTATTTCACCCAGCACACCAGCTAATCAAACCAGACAGCATAGCCCAGATATCAGACCCAAGCATCGACTGCCTCGAGGAGCTGTCAGTGTGTGCTCTCCTGACAAGACTGACTGAATATGTATGGAAATAAGCTGAGAAAGAAAATTTCCTGACCAGACCTTATTGTCTATTCTGCCGACCTTCACTGAGGTGCGGCCATATCACACCTACCGGTGCTCAAGGGACCTGGAAATAATAAAGTCACAACACGTGAAACAAATCTACACCCTCCTGGGCAAAGAAAACTTTGTAAGGAAGCTCCTTCCACCACATTCAATATTTCTTACTGAAGAACTCATTGCAGAAAACTTACTTCATCCCCAGAAATTAAACATTCATTAAACATGATCTCCTGACATCCAACTATTTCCCCTCTCTTTAGCTTCTCATCCCTGAGAAAAGAAACCAGAAAGTTACAGTCCCCTTGCTCCAGCCTCCAGGTGACACTGCTCCACACCAGGCTGCACAAAAGATGTTCAGACGTGTTCACATGCACAAAGGTTTATTAGACTGCTCTGCAGAAGAGCTAAGGCTGCTTTGGGGGAAAAACTGTAACACACTTGTTGTCTGGTTGATAAGCTTTGTGCAGGCGCGGCATTGGGGTCCCTAAAGCAACCCAAAAGTTACAGCCAGAGGGCAGGGGAAGAGGGGAGGGGACGGTTGTGGTGCTGGTGGCAGTGGGCTCCACGCGAGCCTGTCCCCCCACGGTCAGGGTGTGCAGGGCCAGGGAACAGCAGCACCAGCAGGGCTGCAGAGCAGGCCCTCGGCAACACAAAGGCAGCCCCGGCTCCCCCTGTGCCCCAGGGCTCCCACCAGGGCTCCACAGGCCCCTCGGGGAGGGAAAGGCAGGGAGCTGTACACTCTGTTCATGGATCTGCCCTTTATGTCTGCTTTCCAGCTGGGGACATACTTTCCCCTGCTGCACAGCTTGCAGTCCCAGCTGCTTTTAGAAGCACAATATTTTATAGGGAATTTTACTTAAAGCACTGGTTAGAGGTTTATAACCCTTGAACTTTACACAGCTGAGTTCCCAGTACTGAGATGTCTGATTTTACAGGGCAAGAGATACTACAGCCCTATAATAACTTTCACAGCTCTTTAAAACATTGTGAGTAGGCTTTTTTTTCCTTTTTTTCAAATAGAATACACCAAGTATGGGATGGAATCAAGCAGTAATGAATATCTGATAAATTATGAAGGGATGTGGCACAGAAACTGACATTTCCCACATCATTATTTTAATCACTTTTATTTTGGGCTTCAAGAGCAAGCACTGTGCCCGGGGAACGTTTGGAAAGCTGGAAACCTCTCAGTGGCTCTAAACTTCTGTTTCTATCTCTGTTTGAACCCAAGATAAAATTTTCCCAAGATAAATTACACCCTGATTATGGGTTCGTGTCTCATTGCTCACCACAAACGGGACCATTAGGTTCACACAATGCACACTAATTGCCTGCCACCTAGTTTATTTTATTCTCTGTGATGAATCACAAGTCTTAACAAGACCAGAAATGAACTTAGCGTTCAACTGATAGACGGTGAGCTGAGACTTTTAGTTCTGTGCAGCAAACCAACCCCCTGCCCTCCACGGAGAAGCTGCCTGAACCCAGGCTGGCAGGACACACGGTGTGTGCATTGTGCACGAGCCAATTTTAGGACGTCTGGGAGTTCCATGCTTGGGAATCATCTCTCTTGGATTTCCTGTAAATGTATGTTATGTGACTCGGCCTGCAGGAGCCGTGTGCCATCGCAAGGCTGTCATCAACTCCGCCCCAGCCGTGGGGCAGCCCAGCCGGCTGATGGCTTCCCACTTGTCTTTCCAGGGTGTGGGGTGAAATCCGCTCCTCGGGAAGTCTGAGAGGAGCAGAGGGCAGGAGGCAGGGGCTGGAGAGATCCCACCATCTCTGCTGCAATCTCAGCTGCGCATCAGGGTCACAAATACACTCGGGAGCACATTGAGTGCAGCATATTTGTGCTCTTCCTGCTGGCCCCAGTGGTGTGAGCTGGGACAGAGGAGAAAGCTCCCAGCTAAAATAGCCCCATTCAGTTTTAAATTCCTGCCAGATCATGGGGTGAAAGTCGTTGAAGAACAAGCAGTTCTATGTCCCAATAAGCACAAATCTTATTTTTATTTTCTGTGAACACTGATGCTTCCATCCTAGCTAAACTGCTAAGTTTGTTTTCCACTTGCTGGACCTTGACAAAGCAGTGGCATTTTAATATGCAATAGCAGATCAGAGCTTTCCAGCTACACTGAAGCTGAAGAAGTTAATGCTGAATTTATAGCAGGGTAACTGAGAGAATTATTTGGCTCAGAGGCAGAGGTCCCTGCAGGCCAAGGAAAGGCAGAAAGTAAAATAAACAATTAAAATAAGATTAAATTATTTACTTTGTACCTCTCGGTCTTTTAAAATATGAATCATCTAGAGAGGAGAGGACAATAAAAGAGGTTAGGTGAGAAAATATAATGAAAACAAGCAAGCAGCCACCAAAACTCTTTTTGTTGAGTTTCAAATGGAAGAAAACGTTTCCTTATGCTCAAAAAAGCTCACCAGTGATGAAATTCTTAAAAGTACAAAATAAACAGCAGAAATACCCCTACAAATCACAAGAACTGGAGCTTGTACGAACATTTATCACTGCACGAAATGGCAGGCCTACCATCCGACACCCTGATAAATGAAACACACTTTCCATCCATCTCTTTAATGGCACATTAGTGTCATGGATTTGCCATGCACACCAAAACACTGAATCCCACCTAGGCATTTCTTAATTGCCCAAGAAGATGGTAATTTATGGACTTAGCCATAATGACTGCAACACATTTGTTCAATCAATTTTATACCTTAATTGAAATTTGCAGCTTAACAAGAAAAATCATGAAATTAACTGCTCAGACAGTTGTATCTTTAAAACAGAACACAGATGTCAGGTCCTATTAGTGGTCAACTTTCCTGATATATTTTAGGGTAGATTTTTTATACCCTATGACAGACACTGGGACAAATTTCTAGAAAAATAACAGGATTTGTGGGAAATCTCAGCTACTGCTGTGATAATTTCCTCTTTTGTGTTACAACATCAATATTCTGCTCACATGTGGTATCAGTACCTGACTACCACTAATTTTACAAGGTTTTTTTCAGCGTACTCTCAAGAGAAACATTTAAACACATCACCATTTACATCTGGAATTGCAGAAAAAAGGCATTTTCCCCAGGAGCTGTTCACAGCACTCACAACAATCACAGTCACAAAACTTTTAAGTTACTTTTAAATTACAGAGCCCCTTTGACAACAACAAAAGGCTTCCATTTGTTTTTAAAACAGAAGGGAGTGAGGACACTCAGATTAATGTAAGAAATGAGGGTTGACCACAGATCTGAACTGGCAACGGTATCTCCCTCTATGATGAGGATGTGCACTATGCTAGAAAGCCTCTCTCACCTCAAATTTACATGGAAATACAGTTTCCAAAGGCTGCTGATTTAGTGGTCACTCTCGTGATGCCAGAGGCTCACGACACTGTGCAGGGGTGGCTACGAACACTCACCTCTGAGAACTGCAACCTCCCAAAGTCGCTCGGCGGACTCGCGACCTTGAAGACTTTCTTGGGCATCACCCACGTTTCCAAAGTTTCCAGTTTACTGACAGCCAGATTGGTTGCGTGGTGCCTGACCAGGAAGCCTTGGAAACGGTCAGCAAGGAAGTAAAGGTGGATGGAAACGGGATGGCCCATGGGGTAGTATCTGTAAAACAGCACATGCTCATCAGTTACACAAGAGAGACATGAAATCTCCATTTACTTGGAGCTAATGGCTTAAGAAGCATTCATTTCAACTAGAAAATCCACCACTGTACATTAAGAGATTTCAAATGTGTTCATGACTCATTATCAAATATTCTTAGGCTGTTCCGATTACCCCAAAAAGTAAAAATATGTTACTAAGAATATAGGCTCATTAATTCCATCTGCACAGCTCGGAGCTCTTCAGGAGGTCCCTCTGTGTGCCAGAGAGCTCCTCTCCCTCGCCACCTCTCCTGGTAGAAAGTGGCACCCAGAGACACAGCTCAGGCTGCAGCACTGTTTGCTCGGATAAGCTGTAGGATAAAGGATGCCCCAGGATTGTGCCTGTGCTCCAGAGCTGCCAGGGCCAGTGCCTGCCTGCACAGGACAGCAGGGAATGCTGTGAGACCAGGCACTGACCCCTGGGCCCCCTCCATTCCCAAACCCCTTCCCCAAGGGCAGGGCTCTGTAGGGTGGCTCTGCAGCAAAGGACCACAGGATCCCATCCCCATTTTAGGAAGGAAACTTCACATTCTTTAAAGACTTGAGACTGCTTTTGCTGTGATTTTTTTAACTCATAATTTAAAAAAAAAAAACACCTTGAGAAAAGATCAAACAACTGGGCAAAACCAGTCATTGGGAGATCTGGAAGTGCTCAGTTGCAGTTCAGATTTAAAGACATTGCAGTCACAGCTTCAAATAATTAAAATGTATGGTTGATTGTCTGCTATAGTCTCAGAAACATCTGTAACGATGTTTGGGTACATATGGATGCATAAATAATTAAAAACGTGTTATTCATAGCTCAGAAATCAGATATTTTGCTACTTCAGAGCACTGACATTAACTGCAAAACAAGTTAAACCAACCAGCACCACACCTTCCCAGTAAGTCAGCTACGTCTGACTCCTCAGGCTTGTTAGCACAATTAAAGGATGAGCGCTAAGAGGAGCTGACCAAGGAGGACTTCCCATTGCACGAGGTCGGCAACACCCAGAAGGAAGTCTCTAGAGCTGGAGAAATCAGCATAAAAAGACAGGGTACCAACAGGGCCAGCAGTGATGGACTGAGCAAAAACACTGCAAAGCTACGCAGCCAGTGCCAGCAACAATCTGACTTCTGAGTACCAAGACCTCCTGTTTTATATGTGTGCAGCAGCAAATATTTACAATATCCTTGAAATAGTCTGAGTAAATTGCCTCTTGGCAGCAGAGAGTAAAAATGCCTGGAGATGGAAGAAATGAATTAAATCTCAATCACACATTAATGCTGCTCCCACGGAAGATGCTGACTCTCAATCTCCTTTGGCACCCGAGCAGGCTGCGGGGGGCACGGCTCTCCGGCTGTGAGCTGGCAGCACGGCACTGACTCCAAGGGGGATCCGAGGCGGGAGAGGCTTTCCTGGCAGCGTTAGCTGGGGTGGTGACTGCAGGATCAGCCAGCTCGGTGCTGCTCTCAGCCCCGCAGCAAAGGGAACACTGTCGAGGTGCTCAGCCCAAACCCATCCTTCCATCACTGCGTTAGAGACAGGCAAAACCAGAGAGGGAGAGAGGAAAGGTGCAGATGCAAACACTCAGAAGGACAGCGCAGTATCAAAAGAGAAGAGATGTGAATCATAAACCTGAGGATTATCCATCTTTCTCTGTCTGAACTGGATGCTGACTCACAGTGCCTTGAGGGGGCTCAGGTAGGTATGAAAATGAAGCCTCCGCTCCATATCACTGTTTGCAGTTCCTCCCTGCACTGTTTCGCGAGGCTCCAGCCTGCTGTAAAGGAGCTGTGCTTTATCCTGGAAACAGCTGCAGTCATGGTGTCCCTATCTATAATCTGAGCAAGCTTGAAAAGCACCTTGAGTTCCTGTGCAATGGAAAGTTCCTCAGAAATGGAAGTGATAATTGATATAAATCAGCATCAGAACACTGGCAAAAGGAGTGAGAACAAAAGTAGTTGTCAAATTATTTCAGTACTGGTTATACATAGTGCCCATCCTCTTTGCTGGCTTCACTCTGCAGGACAAACGACCCAGGACTTCCTTAGGTCTGCCTTTATTTCATCTAAGGAAGGCATGCTACTAGCGATTATTTCTATCTAATTGTTATTGATCTTTTATTGCTTTGCACCGGTAACCTTCACTGACAAAACTCTAATGGGAATCTGGAGCACTTATTGCCACATCTTTCTAAATGGGACATTGCTCAGCACTTCCATGACTAATTTAGGAAGGTCAAGGCACATTTGGTTCCCTCTCGAGAACACAAGAGGGGCAACGTCCATCCGTCAAAGCGCATGGAGCATCTTCAGTGTCTGCTGACTTAGGCTCTATGTATTTTCTATTAGGATAAAAACAGGCAGGCTCCAGAAATACATTCAGAGGAAGGAATTAAGAGATGGTAAAGTAAGACTTTAAAAGATGAATCCTCTCTGCTTTGAATCTAAGCAGCTTCAGATGCGTTTGCAGGCAGCAAACAGCCACCATGAAGAGAGCCTTTTCTGTGCAAGTCTAACTTCAGGAATTCTTCCTTCAAATCCCTTTCAGACTGAATTATTCTTAGCCAGGCTTAGAGGTGAAAAAGGAATCTAGAATATAGGGGGAATTTCCTTTTAAAGAATAAGGACCTCTATTTGAGATAAATATATATATATATATATATCTCTGTATATAGATATATAAACACCTACATATATTTTATGTATTTGATGCTAATAGATCTAACCAGTGGCAGCACTTTTGGCACAGAGAGCTGCACCAAGCAAGCAAACTGAGCCAAGCAAGCTCTCTGTACTCCATGTGTGCTCCCAGAGGAACAGACAAGCAAGGACCATTAACCTGCCTGTGTTCAGCTTTGTTCTGAAATCCTGTCCTCTGCTTTTGGTAAGCATAATAGAGGTGAACACGACCTCTGCTGCAATCACACGGAGGGTTTAGGAGCTGAGGCTATAATACACTTGCTGAAATTAATCAAGGGAAACACAGCAGTGGGGGCAGCACTGCCCAACTGGATCCTGTCAGTCTTCATCAGGCTGGAGAGGAGCTCCTTAAAAGGGCAGCAAACAGGTCACATAATGTCAACCCGGAATAACCAACGCTTTATTATGGACATAAATACTCCTGGAAGTAGCGCTGTGCGCTCGCAGCTGCCTGGCCCCGCTCGTGGCCGCAGGCTCCAGGCAGCAGAGCCGAGCAGAAGGAGCCTCCCCGAGCTCGGCGGCCCCTGCGTGCCCCGAGCGAAGGGCAGCACTGACCGGCAGCTGCTGTCCCCGGCAGCGTGGAACGAGGTCTCGGCCCTGCGCAGCCCCAGGCGGGAGAAGGAGTGGAACATGGTGAGGGCCACGTCGCTGAGGGCGCCCAGGCCGTCGGGCTCCTCGTACACGTTCTCCCAGTAGGAGCGCAGGCCCGGCGTGCCCGACGGGTAATTCCCGTACAGGTAATAGTCCAGCTGGCCAATGATCTCCTGATTCACCACGGCTTCAAACTTGCGGGCGAAGAAGGTTGGCCTGGCAGTCTGCTGTTGGGACAGGACAGGAAAAGACACTGAGTTCCCATTCTCAGACACGACACTTTGTCTTAAGCAAAGGGTCGGAGCTGAGGACCTGAACTGTTTCTCTCCATGGGCAAAGATCACTTAAAAGGTCACCTTTGGGACCATTCATCGTTAGGAGTGATTCAGCTAAAAACTACATAATTAATGAAAACCTAGCTGTGTCAATCCCTTCAGACCAACAGCTTGACACAATCTCTATGCTTGACACATATCTTGGGCATATTACTGCTTTACATGCTACTCAACTACCATTACTTTCAAAAAATCTTCGTTTTGCCTTTTTCATATTTGAGCATGGGTTCTGAGGTGCCAAGGAGCTCAAGAGTGCCCCAGATGGTTGGAAAATTCTTTTGAGGAGGCTCAGTTTTGCTCTGCGATGGTGCATGCTGTGGGCTTTGTGATCTCGGCTCGCTTTGTGCCTCCGTGGGAACAGCAAGCCCCAGCCTTCTGGTGCTGGGTGCTTGTGTGAGGGGCTCTCTCACCAGAAAGTGTCAGAAGCTGCCTTTACATCTATTCTCATTTTGAACTTTCCTTTCCAGCTCAGTTTACTTGATTGTTTTCTGAAATATCATTGTGGGTTCACAGCCTGGAGCAGGTCAGGCTCTGCAGTCTGGCAGGAGTTTTTTAAGACTTGCCATTTATTCTGTGCTGGAGACTTCCCTGGGATCGGTGTTTGGGGCAGCAGAGCCTTTCTTAGATAACACCCCATTTGCTCTTTTTGTGAGTGCCTGTGTCACTGACTTCAAGCATGCCTGGTAGGCAGCACATCACAGTAAAGAAAGATCTCTGTTTCAGAGCAGTCATCATTTCTGTGCTGTAGGGTAACACATTCCCCATCCCACACAATGCCTGAACAAACATGCTTTATGCAGGGAACCCCGAGGAGCTGGAGGGATGGAATTGCAAATCTGGTGACCTTGAAACAAGCGGCTGTTCATTCTTAATAAGAGATACAGAGGCCGGATACAGCCTCAAGACTGAGTGCACCCTGGAGCACAGGACTCGTTCTCATGTCTGCCTTGAGGAAACCATCACAAAGGAACCGATTAAACTTTTTAAGACAGTCCTGCCAAACCTGGGTGATCAAAACCTCGTGACTAAGGCTCCCAAAACCACGAGATAAACTTTAATATGATCATGTTGATAAATATAATAACAAAAATGGATTTGCCTTGTGCTGTGTAAGTCTCTAGCAGGCACACTAGTCAACTTCTAAGCTTTTTTAAAAGATTATAAACATTGCTTAACACTGAAAGCCAGGAGTTCAGTGAAATGATGAAAGCACCTGAGCTGGAACACGGGAAAAAAAATCCTTTGCAATAAACTCACAAAAGTTACCAAGTAAGAGTGGTGCAGTCAGAGACGTGTCAAGCTTCCCTCCTTTCTGGCACAGCAGATTACCAGTGCCAGGGAGTCCAAAGAGCTGCTTTGTGACCTTACAGTGGTATATCTCCAGGGCCAGAACGTAGGAGAACTAATCTTTCATTCTCCTGAAATTAACATCAGAAATTAAGATCTTCCTGAAATTAAGACCAGAAATTAAGATCTTCCTCACATCTCTTTCTCCACCTGCCTGATGGAGTCAAAGCTTGCCTTCTCTCTCCCTGCTGCAGCCATGCATTCATCCAGCTCTCCACCCCCAGCACAGCGGGAAGAGCCTCTCTGCAGGTGTGTTCAGTTACCTGGAACCGGTGGAAATCCGCTGGTTTGAAGTCATTGGGTGAACAGCCACACCAGTCAACAATGTGCTTGTACTGGCACTTGCAGCCGAGCTTGCGGTTCCAGTTGGTGATGCGCAGGTTGTTGTCCACCATGGAGTCACAGAACGGGCTGTTCTCCAGCACAGTGTGAAAGAAGGACTGCAACAAACACACAGCAGAGCACCGTATTTAGCTCCTCAAACTTCCATTTTCTCCTCCCCTTCAGCCCATGGGCCCAAACCTAATGCAGGTGACCTATTTTAGTTTGAAATGACAGAATTAACGAGCTCTATTGTTCTGCCACATATGAAACACACTCTATGTGCCTGTATTCCATAGAGCATGGAAAAATCACCACACTCCACAGACCCAACCAAACTGTAAGAACACACAGCTGAGCTCCTGCTCCAATAACCTGGCACAGAATAATTGCACTTCTGCAATGACCAGCTTTGGGCGCTGGGAGTCCAAAGGAGTCCAGGAAAGGCACCAGTGCCATCTATAATTTTATTTTTATTTCAGCTGTATGAGCTATTCTAAGAAATTCCCATTATTTTCCTTCTGTAAGTTACTCCCCGGTCTACCAGATTTAGGACTATTTTTCTGAGCAATGTGCTAATGGCACATTTCAAGTTGTTTCCCAAAACAATTCTCAAAACTACACCATCACCCTGGTTACTCTGATAAAAATACAGTCCCAGACAGCTCTTCTGTGGGCGTCTATGTCCAGCACTCTGAAATGCATTGCTAGTTGAGTGGCTTTGTTCTGAAATACACAGTTCACCCTAGGCACAAAAAGGACATTCTGCCTCCTGCATTTACGTCTGAAATCATAAGTCTTTATCTGCTGACTCATGGCAGCATGGAATTCCTATTGGGCAATCCTAATTATATCATCATAATATCAGCTATTACATAAACCATGTGTAATGGGGACTGATATAGCAGGTGAACAGGTCAGTGAAGGCAGGGCCATTTTACAAAGCCAGCTATGTATCTTGCAAAGAAAACCTTGTAGAAAAAAGCTATGGAATATCATCAAATTTAGCCCTGCAAGAGAGCAGTGACTTCTCTTTAAAATTACCAATAGTAAGATCTATAAATAAACAGCATAACATTAGCATGGCTGGCCCCCAAATAATCCCCCTACCCCTTTTAATGTTAAATGACAGCCCAGTGAATATGGATTTTATGCTTGAACTGCTTGGTTAAACCCATAAAGGCATCCATTCTCAGTCAAGCGAGAGGGGAAAAAAAACCCTACCCAATTACCCATTGCCCTGTGTCCTTTTATAGCAATACAGGAATTTCTCTAGATAATGGATGAAAAGGTTATCAGACTAGAGAGAAAAGGTGATTTTTAACAGAAACGGGATTAAAAGAAGATTATGCAACATGTGTGTGGAATAATAAACCCCTATCAAAAGATAACAATTGCTGTGCTCCACCACAAGCTAACGAGCCCAGATCTGCAAGATCGGCGTCATCCATCCCTCAAAATGTTCAGGAGCCAAGGCAGTTATCGGTTTAAAGGCAGTCATCAGGTCTTCCTTGGGCTGGCTGACTGCTGCAGCCTGTGGGGCAGAGCCTGGCAAGCCAGGGGAGCAGTGTACCCAGGGTGTAGCACAGGCTGCCAAGCTGTGCTGCCAGCCAAGGCTCTGTGCTCTCCCTGCAGACAGCGCGCACTCCTGGCACTGCTGCACGCCAGGCAAAGCCCCACGCTGGTGTGCGCTCCCCTTCCGCATCACTTGCAGCCAGAGCGACTCCTGAGTGATCGAAATGATTTGTGACTGTGCCTTCTAGCTGAGTTTTGAACAGAACAATAAACCTTTGTTTGCAGGGTTTATATTTTTAAAGAAAAGCGCTGGATAATAGCAAGGAAAGCTACTTATGAAGACAATTCGCCATCTCTAATATCCTTCAAAAGCTTTGTGCAGGAAAAATTTGCAAGCAAAGGGCAGCTGGATTTTTGGTTGTTCAGTAACAGATTAATAGGCTTAGAAGTATAAAACAAAGCCACTCTTTGCAAAAAAGTCCCACAAACAAACAAAGCAATAAACAACTGCGAAAGATGTTCTAACCCTAAAGGGCTTACTCATCACAGAAGTAAAATTTTCATTACCCACTGTGGGATGCTCCAAAGCCCACTGACATCAGGTGAAAGCCCCTCTGATTTCAGTCAGATCTTTGGGACGAGCACAAACAGTGCAGGTTTGAACACAGAGAGGGATTCTTTGCATTCACGTACCTCGGCAGGAAGCAGCGTGTAAGAGTAAAACCTCTTCATCTTTGTTACCAGATCATCGTTAGAAAAAGTGACATATTCCACAAACTTCCTGTTCAGGAGGAACCAGTCCGACCCTCCATCGACTGTGATTCCTTCTGGGATCTTGCGGTCCCCCAGGCGCCACATGTGTGTATCACACTCCAGGAAGAGCCGATCCAGCCCTTGTTTTCTGATGAATCTGAGGGAATACAAGAGGAGCCATTAAAATTTAATTTGCATTTTGTTATTATTGGGAGCTTTATAAACAAAAAGCTACTTTCTCAAACAAAAAAGGATCAAAAGGTCACTTGTTTATATTTCTGTTCTACTCATAAATAATGTAGAGAGGTTTAATAAATGATTAATCAGCTATATGTTCAGTTACAGAGGCAAAGATCAACAGATTGCTTTTAAACATCATTTACACCTTCTGCTGTCCTAAGGCTGTGCAGGTGACAGAGCTGTAGGGCAGGAAAGTCCATAATGTCCATTAACTCTGAACAAACCACTGCAGAAGAACTGCAACATGAACAGGAACTAAACACAATCTGTGTGAGAGGCTTCTCTCTCTAAATAAATTCAGTTTTTCCAAAACAGGAAAATGTACATAAAGGTAAAATGACCAATTTTCTCCTATGCTATTATTTCAATAATTTTTCTATAGGGATATAGCCAATTAGGAAGAAATACCATTGTATTGGTCTTTGCTGTAGAATGAACAAGTTTGCTCCATTTTCAGGTCTCTGGGGAACAATGCTTTGTTATTGCTGAACCATGAATAAGAGGAGCAACTGCAGAACTGCAAAGTTATGGAAACGAATTATTTGAGACCAATAAAAGAGAAGAAAAGCTGGGAAATCAATCTGTGTTTGAAAGCACTTTGGACTGGATGCCCAGTCATGTTTGGAGACTGTCTGATCCAGGTTCCTGTTTGTTACTCCGTTTGGGAACGATTTCCCTGAAGGAGAAGCAGGGCAGCCGTGAGTTAGCACCGAGCCGTCCACCCCGGCTGGATGTGAGCACTGGGCACATCCCACGTGTTCTGAGCAGTGACAAATGCTCACTGACCACCCAGTGCAGCAACCCCCAGCCCCCAGACCCCTCTGGGTGCAGGACCTGCAGGAGAACAACAGCACCTGCAGCGAGAGGGGCACCGCGCTCCCTTCCTGAACCACTCAGAGCTGTGCCAGCGTGTTTCAGGTTAGCAAGTCAAGATGACACTCCAGTGGTCCTCAAACACATGCTACTGAAGGAAAGGGAAAAGAAATAAAAGTTAAGGAACAACACCAGAGCTTTTTGGAGTCCTGCATCTGGAAACATGAGCATTAACCCTGTAGGCCAACTCCCTGGTTCAAGTTCTGTTCTATACCAACCAAAGAACTGAGATGCAATTATGAAATGGTGCATATTAATTTTCAAAAGGACCGTAAATGACTTCAGGGTCTATGTCCTACTGATAGCTATGTCTCTCTTCACAGTGTGAGAAGAGCTCCTCTGTTAACACAACAGTGCAGAAAATGTGTAAATGAGAGTTGAGAAATTTTTCTTTCCATGAACAAGTTTCTAATTTCATGTTCCATTATGAAGGATAATAGAAAAGTCTTGCAATTTTAATGCAGTGCTCTGGAATGTAATCTTCAAATTCAATATTTATGCAGTTATCTCCAAATCAAATATTAATGTCCCTGAAAGTTTGGTCATTTATTTATTTCTCTCAAAACTAAATGCTCATTAGAGTTAATTATTTTAGGAAAAAACCCAGAACTTTATCGACTAGATTTAAATAGGAACATAAAGTTCTTTTCCATGAAGTAATTTCTTTCAACTGCTATCTCTACCAATTTATCACCCTTTACTCTCATTTTCAAATATAAGGTTCTTTGACTGCAACAGGAACCCTCAAACAAAAAAACCACCTGGCTATTTCAAAAACTGCTCTACGTAGAAACTCCCTCAGCCTGTATCACAGGGTACAGCTCACAGCTCCCTGGTACTGCAACAGCTTCAGCCTCATTGTCTGAGCGCGGCAGCAGAACAGCACAACCACCCTCGAGATGAGAAGGTCCCAGCAAACCCCGACTCACAGCTTCATGTTCTCCAAAACAGGTGACAGGCTCCTTTTTTCCTACACATGCACAGTTCTATGGTTTTTTGGAGTTAATGGCTTGGAAAAGCAAATCTCAGGGTATGGAGCGAAATAAGGCAATTCCTGGGAGTACAACTGTTTTCACAACAAACCTCAGCCTCCAAATCTTAGACAACTGGGTTATTAGAAGAAAGTAAATGTACTTTCCAATCACTCACCCTCCAGCAAGGCAGCACAGCCCAGCTGAAGAGCTGCAGTGCCTTTGGAGATCTCCAGAGAAATGACCCTTCTGCTTGTGCTCTTTGAAACCTTCCTAGAAACACCACACCAGGTTTCAGATACACAACTGAACAGAGAGCAGGTGTTTTCCAGAAGGATCACCCTCACTGAGCCTCTTCACACACAGTCACTACACCTAAATGGAACAAGGCATCAGCAAAGCAAATCATTTCTGTCACCTACGAAGCAATGATTTATACAAGGGGCTGTGAAGACACAGCTCTCCACTGGGTGATTGCTGGCTGCTCCTTTATGTTCCTTGGGAGCCAAGGGGACCAAGTGTATTTCAGATCTGCTGGAAGCTAAATAGGAGGGGCTGCTGGCACAGACAGCTGAACTGCAACCAAATTGGAAAAGGTGGATGAGGCTCCCTTTTTTCCCTCCAGGCTCTCTTCTAGGATGACTGATGCTCCCAGCTACTCCAGCAATAGCGATTTTGGCACTCAGGCAGGCAAGAACTTACTCTAAGCATACTGAATACTGCCTGAGGGAAAGGGAAAGGGGTATTTGTATGCCACAGAAGCCTTTTCAAGAAATGAAAAACTCTCAAACACTACAAACAGTTCATAAAGATTCTTGACTAGCCATCCAAAAATGCTTGCAGCCACCTGAAAAAAAAAGATAGAAAGATGGAGGGCAAAAGCATGACCCTACTGATTTTTTTTTCTAGTCTCATGCTATATTTCATTAGTTTCTGGTTATGCTCAAGGGAATACCAAAACAGTGCATTTTATAAAGCCAGACCAAGCTTCAGAAAGAGCAATGAAATGCAAAAAAAGGGGTGTTTTCCCCCCTTGTCTTTCTCTCTTGGGTCTCACAGAACAGCTTGCAGATAACTCCCAAATTAAAAGTAGGAAAAAAAAAAAAAAAAGGCTTAGGAATAGCATTTCCTTAATCTTAGTCAATGTGGAAAAATTCAGGTGCTTCCGGTCACCCTGAACATCAGGTAAGACTGGCACACCTGTGCCAGCTGCAAATGCACTGGCCAGGACAATGACATCCAGCTGAGCCAAGGTATGGTTGGCCAAATACAACAGAGATTATCATCAGCTAAAGACAACTGACCTTTCTCCTAATCTAAAACAAACAACAGGAGGAAAATAATAATGAAAAGAGTCAACCAGGAGAAAACAGAATTAAGATAAAACTAGGGTTAAGAAAAGCATGCCATTTTGCCTTATTTCACAGAACACTCCATCTAAGACATCTTATGCTTCCCCTTACCAATTTTAATTCTTCCTAAAGAGCCTCCAGTTTTGAGGGCCTGGGATTACACTCAAAAGTAAGCAGGAAACACAGGATATTATGAAGGTGCCTTGGCACCTGAGCTCAGCAATCACACACTGACACGGGTGAAAGGTGCCGCTGTGCCCTGTGTGGATGCAGCCTCAGGGTTTACACAGTTCCAGAGAGTTATTTTTATATTTTGCTAAAAAACCCCTACTGCCTGCAGCACGTGGTCTGTCACTGAGTATAGATGTCAGTCCAGGCAGCTTGTGATTGCAATCCAGCTCAGGGAACTCCTCTTACTCTGTAGTTTATTTAAATATTTATAAATGCATTTCAGACAAGATTCTAGGACTGTATAACACATAAAGCATTTGTAACTTGTGTAGCACATACTCCTACAATGCCAGTATAAACACAGCTCAGCTCTAATCATATGTTTTAACTGCTAATAAATATTGTTGCACAGTTACTTAATATCAGCAAAACCATCACAATCAAATATCCTCCTTTGGATAGTTTTCTCCAAAACAGTGCAAACCACGGCAACTTGGAGAGACCCCCGCTCCTGAATGCTCTACTTCCACAGTACGTAAGAGAGTTTGCTGTTTTCTGAAGTTTATGAATAAGTAAAACTTCCTAAAGTATCAGAGGCTATCAGATTGCTAAATGCCACTTATCCGTAATTTCATCACTAAAAGGTTTTTTCTGCAAAGAATATCTTTTTTAAGGTGAATAAATGTTTCAATTCCTAAATGTTCCCTGTTTCTGGCCTCTTGCCTAGAAAACCTCCCACTGACATTTCACTGTTAACCAGGTGCACCTACCCACGAGCTCATCATCATTACTCAGGATTTAAGAATAAGACCTATGAATAAAAGTTACAAAACACCAGCAAAACAATTCATCACGAGTCAAAAGTCAATGTCAAAGCAAGAATCTGTACAGCTTGGAGCTCCACTAGCACCATGTCCATGTTTCCCCGAGTGTATGGGAACAAGCTCTGCATGCTTTGATCTGCTCCTCTGTTAACTGTCTTTAGATGAAAATTTGAGGAAAAAAGTCCATTTCAGTGCGAAAAGTCAAGTAAATATTTTTACAGATGAGAAATGTGAGAGTCACTTGCCAGCAGTGTTTGCACAGCCACCCTGGAAACACTTACCAGAGTCAATCAGTTGGGAAGCATAAAACAGTAATTTGCAGTTTAGGTGACCAACCAGAAAGCACAGAACAATAATTTAACAATCTTGAGTGTAGCAGTTGCAAGAAGTAATTTGTGAGCAATCTCTAGGCTACTATACATCTCCACAAACCAGGCACTGAAAAATTCTTTCTAATAAGCAGATTCATGAATCCCAAACCTGTGCAGAGCAGAATTGTTCCCTGCGTGCTCAGGGCAGAAATCCTGGCCTCCACTGAGCACGCTGGGTCCAGCTGACCCTGGCTTCACTCCATTTCCATGAGTAACTCTATTCTGCCAAGGGTTAAACAGTATTCACAACATCTGAAATAATTAACAATTGGCTATTTAAGCACAATGTCTCTATGGTACCAAAAATCCATCTGTTTTTCTAAGGACAGGATCTTCCACTATGTTTCTCGAGACCTCTTCCTGTCATGCTGAAAGCCTCCAGGGCTGACCCCCCACTCCTAAAATGGAGTTGAAGCTTGAGAAGGGGAACAGTGTCAAACAGAAATAGCACTTACTTAGTCTGTCAAGATGAGGAAGATTTCTACCCAGTATGACAGGTATCATCTGGAAAGCACAGAACACACAATTCCTGCTGTTTGAAAAGGCCTTGAAAATAACTCTCAGTACAGACAGAAATGATGGAAGAAAAGAGAAGGAGAAAGAATAATTGTAACTTGCTTTTCAATGTGCTTTAACTGTGGCATCTTAAATGCAGATGTTATGAGGTCAAAAATGCTATCAGGGCAGAATTCTCATCTTTTGTTAATTCCCTTACTCAGAAAAAATATTTAAACGCATTACTATCTCAACAATCCCCCTAAGCTTTAGTGCCAACGCAGAAACAAGCATCAACTATCAGAAAGAATTCCTCTCTTGACTGAATTTACTCTAGTGAGACTGGGCTTATTTCCTGATTGGGTTTATTTCAGGAGCAAAAGCCAAAGCCGTAAACAAGCACACAAATTGAAATGCTTTTAGCAGTTTTGCCACTGTGCTAAACGCTCAGGAGTTACCAAGGAACACAGGGAAATCTTATCTTTAAAAGGTGATTAGTGTTTGTCACCCGTACCTCTGCACGTCCCACAGCAGAGCTCGAGGGGCAGCTGGGCACGGTGGGTGTGCAGGGGAGCGATGGCCACACCCTGCACTGGGAGATCACAGCTGCCCCCGGCTGCACAGGCATTGACTTCAGAGCAGAAAATCCAGGCGGCACAGCCACCAAAAGCAAGGCAGAGCTGAGAGATGCAGTTTGTGATTGCTCCTGGAGTTTCCCTGGGTCTGCAGGAGCTGAACTGCAAGTGATGGGAACAAGCAGATCTGCTGGAAGGATTTTCTGACAGTCCGTGTTACCACAGCTGTTTCCAATGTATGTTTAAACACTTCTGTGTTCAGTGTGCAATTAAACCTGGGCAGACTACTGCTGCCACACACTCTGGGCAACACAGACTTTAGATCACCTACAGTGCAGCAAAAATGGTACAGTAATTTGAGTATCTCTTTCAAGATACAAGTTCACCTTGAAATATTATGTTCAATGTGTCCCTTCTCAATCACTGGCATCTTTATGGAAGCCAGGCAGCCACGGCACTTAGGGTATTCCACATGAGATGCTGCTGAAAGCTGATGAATACACACATTTTATCTGGTCGTTATTCCATCTCTATATGGACACGATTAGACTTTCCAAGCTTACAATAGGTATCTCATATGCGATATAATTTGTTTCTGCTTCTTTCATATGTAATCTTGCCAGAACAGTTATTTAATGTTTTAGTCCTAGCACATCTTTGCATTCTATTTAGAAGAAATTTCTCATGATTCTTTCTTCTTCTCCACCTTTTCCTACACATTAATTTCCACTGGTTCTGAAAAACTTTACTTTCCACCTTCTCTCTTTCAAAGGAGAAGTCTCTTTTTCAGAGAAAGTCTTTAAAAGCCTCAATGTTTCTCAATATTTTAATGCTGCAGGCCAGGGAGCAAAATGAAAAAAACCTCTAAAATTCTTTTAGTTGTAGGAAACTTGCAATGTCTATTTTTTGCAGTAATGACTCTACTAGGAATTGCCTTGTTTTGTCAACAGTTCCATGCAGTGCCTTGTGAGCAAAAAGCTTGAGAGAGGCTTTCAAAGATTTTCCTGTGGGTTTCTTTCCACCACTCTTCACTTAGACAGTATCTTCTAAGCAATACTGAAACAGCTTTTAGAAGGTCAAAAATGAAGTGGCTTCCTCTCACCATCAGGAGGGCCACAACTCAAGTGATTCTATTTCTTTTCATATTAAATAAGCAAAACTGCAAATGATAGTATGCAGAGAGGTAGCATGAACTCACCACAGACAGACTCAATGATATGAAACCTGACATTTTGCCATCTGTTTGTCTCCAATAAATGTCTTCTCTAGAAGGTTTCTTGTCTTCTGACCTCCTTTCTAGTGACTGAGGGCAAGTCCCTTCTATAAAGGTTTCAAGCTACCACATCAGGCCACTGACCTGTGGGTACACCAGGGCCAACACCACCTGTGCAGCTTAAAATTATGTTCCCTGTCACAACCATTTTACAAAATGCCTCAGGACCTCAGATGACAGGGCACAAAAGTTACTGTTTGTATGGCTGTAAATGAATTGTGCAGCTCAATGTTCTCACATAGCAATAAGATTCCTGTATCTCCATTTTCACCTCCTTCCTAATTCGTCCTTGCCCCATAAAGTATGGCTACTTCAAACCTTCTCACTTAAAGCACCTTCCTGACCCAGTGGATGATCTTGTTTGTACGCTCTAAGAACAAAGAACATCCTGCTTAGTCCCACGTCAAGACACATGGCTGGTTTTGTTTCTCTTTGCATTGACAGCTTACAGCACTGTTTTCCAAAACCGAGCAGAAATAAAAGCCCTACAAGGAGGCAAATTGTCAAGCTGAAGCAGTAAAGGCTTTATGGCTCCCCTAATGCTTAGCATAAAGCACTAAGAACATTTGAAAGTTAGCTGTAATGTCTAAATTTTTAAAGTGCAGTCTCTTTGCACAGAAGATGCATGTTGCTATTTCAGTCACTACACTTCTCATGCAACTGTTGGGCTGAGCTACTTCCAAGCAAAAAATAGATCTTAGTCCATGTGCTCCAGAATACTCAAGTGTTCTAAAAATTTTAGCAAAAAAAGGATGAGGCTGAGGGTAACTCGTGCCAAAGGAACCACCAGATATGTTACATGAGCAGCAGTGTAAGTGCTGCTAGGACATGTGGTTAAACTATTCCAACACCAGCGATGATGAATCCGTTTTTTTCTCTAGTATTTGGGTACTTACTGGGCAATTCATCAGTGCAATACACAACAGCATTCATTGTGTGATCCATTTCCCAAACCCCCATCAACCCCGTGAACAGCACACCAACGAACAGCAAGGAAAAAAGGCATGTCTGAAATGGGGGGAAACAGATGTGTGCCAGCAGTGCAGATTTTGGGAACGCGCTCCAGTCCTTTGGAGCTAAGGTTTCCCCAGCCTCTGAGAAGTGGAACGGGATCGTGGTGCTCCTTGGAACTGTTCACTGACACCTCTAAAACTGTCTGGAACCCAGGAGCCAGAAAGGGGGCAAGACAACTGCAAAGAATAGCACTAATGAGGAGAAAAAATCAGCAGAAGAAACGAATATGGATACATACCAAACTTTTAAGGGCCTTTTCTGTAGCCGTTTGTATTTTGCCTATGAGCTCAAGATTCCTCTAAGACCTAACAGCATCCAGCCTTCACAGCATGTTTACACTGCTTCCCAAATGACTGCTGGGGAAAGGTTTCTATGCAAACTCCCCCTTTTCCTGCCTGTCATTGAAGATGTCACATTTGGCTGTCTTTATATTTTATAATACATCAGCCAGGTGCTGCTCCTGCCAAAAAAGAAAAAATCTTCTGTGTACTCCAAATTGCAATAGCTTATACAACTACCAGGTTATTCACTTGCTTTTAATAGTCTAAGACACTGAAAAGAGGAGGAAATGTGTTGCCCACTAAGCACTGTGTAACAGCTCCAGCCACTGTGTGCAATTTCATTTCCTATATCCACCTCTGTCAGGAAATAATGCTTCTCCAGCTGAGGGAAGGAGCCATTTTCATGTGCATTCTCTCTGCTGAAGCCACTAAAGGAAAAATCAGAGCGATGCACTTTTTCATGACTTTGGCATAGCTAAAAGAAAACTTAACTCTATAAAAGGAAGCCTGGTTTCTCTCCTTCTTTGGCAGTAAAACATGTAGTGATTGTGAACATGGCTTGAATACAAAGTACAGTGTAATTGAGCTGTACGAGCATTTCAGCTTTAAGATGGCACTTCTAATCTTTCTCTGTTGTGTGATCCAAAGACGATGATGACTTAAAATGAAGAGTTTTCAGTTGTTTACAAGGCAGACTTAGACAGTTGAAAAGCTTATTGATTAGGAACCATTATTCATCCATAAATTAAAATTGAAGGTATTAGCAAGGGTTATACATGGCTTTCAGTTAGGTTTAGATGCTGTGCTCCTGTATTATTAGGTCACATGTTTTGAGAAAAACACCTTGGACCAGCTAAATCATTGCTGTACACGGGGCAGCAGCCAGTATAGTCCAGTGTCCTCTCCCTTATTATGGCTTCAATTAGTTGTTTTAAACAAAAAATTCTGTTCCAGTGTGTTTTGAGATAGGATACCCTGAGGGAGTCTTCTTTTGTTGCCCAATAACATGGACACTGGCCTGTGTTCTAAAAGCTGCCCTTTTTTTTCCTCAGCTTTTTGCTGCCAATCCTCAAGGCTGTTGCTTCTCTTCCAGACCTTACTAAGCTCTTGGCCATACCATTCTCTTCATGGGGTATTTTTTTTCCCCTGGGCTGTGACAGGACAAAGCAAAGAGCAAAATTTAAAAACTGGAAAAATTAACAGAAAAAAAATAATCACCCCTTACTCTTAAAATGAGCAAGTCACTGAGCTGAGCTGTGGAAATTCCCCAGGCAAAGGTCACAAGAGGTTAGGAGAATATTGTAAAGCATCCTCCTGCTCCCTGGGGACACTGGCTGTAGGACATGGACACGGGGTGACAGCCTAGGCGGGCCTTTGCTCTTGTCTCACCTGCCTGAGCTTGCAGAAGGTATTTCAGCCCAGAGGACTCCACCATTCCGACCACAGGGATAAACCTCACTGGTATGAGCACAGCTCACACACCTGGCACACAGTGGAAGCCAGGTGGGAACTGTGTGTCCGACGGGGAGAGCAGAGGGTACACTGACCAGCTTAGACAAGACTGAGTCACTCAAACATTGAAAATGAAATGTCAGGCTAGAAATCTTCACTTTAGATATTTCTCTCTCAACAGGTGGATGTAGAGCTGGAAATTCACCCACAATACAAACGGGAGATAGCTACTTTTTGATGAGCTTTGGGAAACAATGGAATGAATTTTACCAAACACCAGCATTACTCAGAGGCGTTTGCAGCTGCTGGCTTGAGTGTGTCTACAGCTGCCTGGGCTGTGCAGGAGGAGGGAAGTCGCTCTGTCTCCCTGATAGAAAATCTGGGGACATGCCAAGGGGAATGTGAAAGGATCCATTCATCCAGTGGTCAGCAGTGGGAGCACTTATGGGACTCGGGGATTAGGCAACCATGGCAGACAGAGATGGCAAATCTGCACTTGTGTCCCAAAGCATGTTCCCTGATGCACAGGGGATTTATGGTAGAAACCCAGGGAAAAAAGTAAAACATGGTGACATGTTGTAATAAGCTAAAAGGCATTTAGTTGTTCATACAAAGAGAACCATTGAACTACTAAATGAGTTTGTCATTCCTGTGATGGAAGGACAAGTGGCACAGTAGCTCATTTCATTATTAAATTAATATCAGCTCAGTGTGTGTAATTGATCTAAATTGTTCTGATCCAGCTGAACTTGGCATATTTGAACCAGCCTGATGTTGGTGCGTCATAATTCATTAGTTATTTTCCTTAGCCAGCTCAGGGAATTTGAGAAGACTCAGGTGCACCAGAGGAGCAAGGAGGCATAAGAGACCGACTGCTTCTCTCTGGTTCTTTCTCTCCTCTTTCCTACAGTAACTCTGCTGTCGATCACTATCACTCAGCTAGAGCTGAGTCTGCCAATCACTCTGACACTCTGCATTTCCCAAACCAGGGACTCTCCTGTGAAAACTGTTGACTTGGCTTTAAATATTACTCCTCAAAGGATTGTTTTTTACTACCTGCTACAGAATTTCTGCATGCACAAGATGAATGCTCATGAGGACTTAATTTAAACAGGAACATGACAGAATTGATAAATCTAGTGACAGGAGTAAGAACAGCCAAGAAGAGAGAGAGCCCTGTGAGTTGTGCTGCCTGCCCGCTGTGCTGAACACGTGACTCAGTGTGTCACATTCTCTGGGTACACTTGACATTTTACACAAAAAAGGGAAGACCTGGTGACCTAAGCAGAATAAAACAATATTTTTAGATGCGAAGCCACTGGGACTCAGCATATGGACTTGCTGGAAGTGCAGTAGGACTGCTGTTATGGTACAAAACTAGTGAAAAAGAGGAACAGCAAAACTATGAATAAATAGGAAAACAGGACCACTGCAGTCAGATGGGAAAGTTCTTTCATCTGCAGAGGTGGTTAAAGTTTTTGGAAGATGGTGCTTGGTCACTGCTGCTCCCTCAAACCACAGTGGCAAGTTTAAGTATTACTGATGACTGGTGGGAAACACAGCACGTTCTCTTCTCCCTAAGAGCTGTGCAGGGTGGATGAAGAAGGATTTGACTCAAGCACCTCCAAACTTTAGCAGACTGTGATAAGCTCCAGCCACCATCCTCACTCTTACTGGCACTGCAGGCTGCTACAGGCTCCCACAGCCGGGGCTCTGCCCATGGCAGGCTCTGCTGCAGACCTCAGCTGACACATCTCGCTCACCAGAGAGCCTGGGGCCACCTGGGCAGTGCTGGTGTGTGGGGCGGTTGCCACGTGCTCACAAAACATCGACCTGTGCCAAGTCCCCAGGAGGAAGCAACATCAGTCTGCTCAGTGCCTCTCTCCCCACAAAAACATCTCTGACTCTGGGAAGGAGTCATTCCGGACCAAGCAACAACCATCCTCAGAAAAGGGTTTCCTCCTCCTTCACTTCTCCTTCCTGGACTAGGGATTTCTTCAATCAGGTAATGCTGGAAAACCATCACCATACAATAATTCTCAGTTTGTTTAAAATAAGGTGAGGAAAGGGTCAGCTCACCTTGCATTGTCCCTCCCATGTGATTTCAAGAAGTTCATATCACGGTATCTGGACAGGAATGCCACGAGCTGATCGTTTGTCCTGCAGGAGAAAGAAGGAAAGGTGCACCAGTTACACTGAGAAAACCACTGTGTCTAGAGCAGTTTATACATTTATTGTTCTCATCTGGGGACCATTCTCAGAGTCTGAAGGAGGTGCTTCCAAAAGAAACTTCCATCCTGCTGCTAAACTTCAATGACTGCCTCTGCTCAGGAAAGCATACTTGGAAGGAAGTGCAGCTTTATTACACCTTAACAAATTTCTTATCAACCCTTGGCAGGTATTTTAAGCACTGTAACAGAGTATGTATGAAGTAATACTGCTCAACACTTTAAGTATGAAAATCCAGCTGCAAGATGACTGCACTGACAGTCCCATCTTACATGCTTTGCTAGATATTGCCTAGGGAATTTGGTTCAGTATCTATTGGCATTTTATTTGTTTTCATTGTGTAATAGAGAAGAGGCCAAGGTTGGAATGCATAAAGCAAGAGAACTTTGATGTCAAAAAGGCAATATAATTAATAGGAACAAAGGAATTTAGAAGGTTAATTCCAATTAGAAGGACAGGCAATCTGACACCAGCTTTTTCAAAATTTCAGCTGACATGTCGAAGAATGTATTTACACTTGACAGCTTTTGTGGTCTGTTATTTCTTTAACAATGGAGCAAAAATGCTCTCTATTTATCTAGGTCAGCATATTTAGGAAAACTGAATAAATCACATTAAAAAGATCTTAATCTCCTGAATAGCATTCAAACCCACAACCTTATAGATACAACACCATTTAAGCAATGGTCTCTAATGAAGCTGATGGCAGAAAAACTCAAGATAAAAGAGCTGTCAGCAGTACTGTATTTTGAAAACATTTCATTATTACAAGCCACAGACAACCAAGTTAAACCTGAATGTGTTTAACTGTACAAAATGTGTTAAACTTCTGGGGTCAGGCTGCAACAACCTGGAAATGTTATCAGCCAAGTAAACTATTTTCATAATCTCATTGATTTTATCTAGACCAAATGAATTATCTGTCAATCAAGCATCCTGACAGACCAGGCCCTGAGACCCTCCTCCTTTACTCCCTCGTGAGAGCTGCAATACCTCCCAGGGTCAGACCCTGCATCTCAATTTGGCAAACTCAGAAACTGCTTTCTGTATAGAAAGCTGTGCAGAATTTCACATTTGCTGCTCCAGTGACTCTCCATCTTACTGGGATGAATAGGCATTTAGTGAATTTACTTAGCAATGCTTCCACATGAAATGGTTTCAATGGCTGACATCTTCGGGTGAGTTTCTAGGCAAAAGCTGGCATGCAAAGATGATCTTTAGAAATATAATCAAGTTTGGAAGTGCTTGAGCTTTAATTTCCTTACAGGATAAAAATCAAATCAACCAAAGTAACAATCCACACCACTCAATAAAACATCATCATTTCTAGCTTGCTCACCAACCTGTATTTTGCTGTTCAGCAGTACTCTACCAAGTGTATTGGGTCTTGGCGCTGCCATACAAACTTCTCATTGCTTCTCAGTTTTTAGGTAGTTCTTATAAATGTCCAAATGATGCTTAGCTCTCAAAGTAATCAATAACTGACATTTTCCCTCTTCTTGAAAACATTGGTGTTATCTTGGTCCTACTTTGAATATTTTTAATTTTTTGTTTTAAAGAACTCATACAGAGTTTTACTCCTTGTCAATTAATATGCTTCTTTTCATGTGTTGACAACACGGAACTAAAACATCAGAGTTCCATTTGTTAAAACTTTCTAGTTAATTGACATTTAGATTAATGCAGTCAACCAATTCTATGCTCAGCATGGCAGCACACTGAATTTCTATTAAGCTTTCATTCAAAGTGGTCCTTCTGGCCCCAACATCACGAGGATGCTGCACATCACCTGACTTATTCCACCAGAAGACATTAAGAAGAAAATCAAAGGTGTTGAACGTGCCATAGATGTTAATGCATTTGTTAAAATCCTCCTCACCTTTCAGAAAACTTTGCCTTCGGGGGCAGATTCTCTAAATGCCTCTGGCACAGACTGCTGCCACACTTCACACAGGGCAGCAGCGGAGTCTCTGCCACGGCAGTGCCTCTGGCACCAGCTATTTCCAGTGCCTCTGGCACTCCTTTGGACAAAGACTGGAGACATGGGCCCGTTTGTTCTCTAAGTAAGGCAACAGAAAGCTGAGATTTTCAGCTGAAGACATCACTGGGAGCAACTCCACACTGCCAAATTAAATTCTGCCGTAGCTCTACAAATTTCAGGGATAATTCACTGAGCATAAATTTGGCACAAAATCTTTTACTAACTGTCGTGGTAAAACAGAAAGTAACAAGTGCAATGTAACCTTCCTAAGAAAGAAATAAAGTCATGGGGAGAGGAAGGGTAGTTCATGCTACTGATTAAAAATACACTGATATTACATATCACATTCCTACCACTTTCCCCAGTGTGTAACACAGCACGAATACAGATTGAGGAAAAAGCCTTTCTGCAGTTGGTGCCTGAGGCTGGGCCTGATGGATGCATCCACACAGCTCCCACTTCTATTTCCTTTTGCTATTAAACTCACTTGGAGGGCAAGGCACCAGGGAGAAGGATTAGTCAGCTGGTTACCTGTATCATTAGCAGGGAGGGAGGGTGGTGTGAGTGTAGAGAGGCTGAGAGAAAATGGGCATTTTCAGGTGTGCAGCACACAGGGAGAAATGCAGAACTAATCCTCCAGTGAACTCCAAGCGTGGAGAAAGCTTGTGCGTGTGGGAGGGCTGCCAGGAGAAAATGACAAGTGAAGAAGAGTGATGGGAAACAAAGCACGTTTGAGTTCACCGATGCAGGTTTGGTGCTCAGCAAGGGCAGGTTTGCCAGCTGGGACGGGGGTGCCCATCTCGCCCAGACCTTTGCTGAGGTCACCTCGGTAAGGTCCTGCAGCTCCCCTCCCGCAGCAGGGGTGGACAGGGGTGGCGGGGGCAGAGCACTGTGCCCACCTGCTGAGATGCTTCTCAGCAAAGCTCAGCCAGGACCCGCAGGGCTGGGCAGGCGGTGGGGCTCCAGAGGCTGCAAAAGTGACTCAACCCATGGCACTGCTCATCTGGGCATGTGGCTGAGCCCCTGGGCTGGGGCTCTGCTTGGGGTTAGGGTCAAGATTAGAGTTACAGGTCTAAGGAAGAGAAAAAGGGGAGTCCCATATCCAGAAGGAAATCCAGAAGATATTGCCAAAGCAAAGCAAAGTCTGCTACGAGTGTTTCCTCATGAGCAGCCCCTGGCCTGGGACTGAGGAGTCCCAGGGAGTGAGCAGGCAAACCAGGCACTCAGTAAGCACACGCACGTGCGGAGCACGGCAGTAATTTCAGAGTATGGCCTGTACACTGGGGGCTGAAGTGAGAAACTGAAAGAGAAACCCTGACTTTGTGTTTGCACTGTCTGAACACGCTGCAGGGCTGTGCAGAAAGCGGAGCGAGAGCCCCTGCACACAACCACGGCCGGACTCTCACTGCTGAGGACAAAGGGCGGTGCTGCTCTTGCTGGTTTTAAGCAAACCCTCCAACCCTGGTGACTAATCCAAGCAAAGAGCAGAGATGCCCTCAGTCTGCAGCTGTGAAAATAGGTTAGGAAAGCCTTTGGAGAATATGAGAAAAGGAAAACAAGAGATTGTTACTTTTGGAAGATAGTGATGGCTAATAAAAATGTTCTTGATTCAGCAAGGTACTTTAATGCATGGGCAACTTGAAGGATGTAGGGAATAGCAGCCATTTCAATGGGATTATTAACATGGCAAAACCTATACAATTCAGCAACAATTTGTCTAAGTTAGATCAAAAGTTCAGAAGCTTTTGGCAGCACACAGGTATGGAAACAAGATGGTTTGATTCTGTGTAGGAATCAGATGAAGGAAAGAGAACTGCTCTGAGTTCATTACTTATTAATCTTGATTAACTTAGGGCTATCTAATGACAAGCCTGCTGGCTGCTGCACAGGAGGAGTGAGTGCAGGGAGGGGATTAGCCCTGGCCGTGGGGAGCAGCGGTGGCAGCAAACAGAGCAGCAGTTCTGCCTGGTGTGGGGTGCTGGAGAGGCAGGCAAGGATCACAAAAGCAGCTGAACAGGCAACAAAAGAAACACAAAGGCAAAAGCGTTTGGGAGAATAGGGCAAGGAGGCTAATGTGGTTTGAAGCAGCAATGAAGGGCCTCTGAAGCAAGGATGATGAAGGCGAACATACAGCCAGAAGAGATAAGTCAAAACTGTTCCAAGTTCTCCCAGTGCCCAAAGCTTTTGCATTTCCACCCGTACCCGCCTGACTCATCCCCACAGTTTCCTTTCCCAGGACTCCTGTGACTGTGTGAAGGCCCAGACCTACAGCAACCCTGGCTGCTCTTTGCCAAGAAACTGTTTCTACAAGGTAGCTTATAGAGAAGAAAAAGACTTCAGAGAAGAAAACTGAAATTACAGGGCAAATTCATCTATGCAGAGTTAAGCACGATATTAATGGTTAATATGGCTAAAAATGGTTAAACACGCAGATGTGCACACAAAAGCCTGGAAGGGGAAGAACTGAGTGCCTTAAATTCTGCTATCTTCTTTTCAATAAATTCTTATAATGATGCTTAAGCTCATTGATTTCAGTAAGTTATTAATTTCATAGTCATTAGCACAGCACTGTAGAGTATCAGGACATGCCATCACTACCAGGCCCCGTGGCAGGAGTTCCTTCCCCGGTTATTCCCAGCCCGGGGCTATCCCTCTCCCTCTTAGACACGGAGTGCCTGTGCTCAGACTGGCTCCCCGGGGTCTGCAGCTGCCTGACAGTCCTGCATGGACTCATGCTCTCACAGGAGAGCAGCCCAGGAGACAGGGAAGGGTTATTGCCAGTCCCTGCACAGCACCCAGTGCACTCTGAAAGCTTCGCTCCCGCGTCTGCTGGGACACAGCAGCACTCGAGGCATCTTCCCAGTCCAGAAAGGGACCCTGACCTGTCCTGGCCCTTCCACCAGGCCAGCTGGCACGGCTGTGGGGGTGTGGGCACGGTGTGTAACCTCACAAAAGGATGGAACAGACGAATTCAACAGAAAAAAGCAAAAACCTACAAAACCTCCTCCTGGAACACTTAAAGCAAGATGAGCAACCACGCCAATGCAGCATGAGAAGAATACAGGAAAAAAACCTTGCAGGGTTCAGCCTTCAGAACCTGGATAGGCAGCCTGACCCTCTCACTGATGTTCCCGAGTCCTCCTGCCTCTCCAAAGGCAATTTAGTGCAAGGAGAGGCTCAGAGGAGCCTGACCCAGGCTGTAGTAAGGAAAAAACCCCAAACAAGCCTGCCATCTGAAAATGCAAAGAAAGGGGAAGGCTATATTTAGCCTTTGCTATCCATCACAGAACAGAGATTAGCATGGCAGACCTTTCTCAGCAAAGCTGATTCCTAGAACAACAGTCATTCATAAAATGCACCATAAAAATGGGAACAACAGAGATGATTTCAGAGGCCAACTGCATGAGGAAGGCTCTGGGTGACAGTTAATACCTCTGCTTTTACAGCAGTGTTGTCTTAAATGGTTTGTTTTGTCTTTCAAATCAAGTTTAACGGAGGAACAAGATAATGGAAGAAAACTATTGCCTTGCCAGCTCAGCTCGCTGGAGCGCTTGGGAGATGAGAGCTGTGCTCCAGCACCAGCGCTGCCATCTGGGCTGGGAACCCACACCTGTGTGTTTCAGTGTCAGCCTCCTGCACTGGGAGCTGCAGGCACTGATCAGGCACCACGAGGGACGCAGCTCCTCTCAGCGCAGCTTTGCCAGTGCTGTGTGATGCTCCAGACATTCTGTTAGCAACACAGGCATCTTTGCTGTACCTTGAACTACTCCTTCCCATCCAACCACCGTCTGTTTCCTATGGAAAAGAAAAGAACTAGCATAGTCAAAAAAGAGTGAAAGTCTTTTCTAGATGTCACACTGCTGAATAAACCTCTTCCTATTGAGAGTACATAAATGCCTGGGTACAAAGGAGATCTACTGAGAAAAATAGAATATACTCCATCGTCTGCTTCCTAAGCCACTCCACAACCTATTTTCTATAAACTCAAGGCTTCGGATGGCATTTGTAAAATAAATAAATAAGCCCACTGCTGAGAAGCAGCAGCACATGCTTAAATGAAAATCCTAAAGAGACCTTATAAGAGAATTCCACCAAGGATTAATGAACAAATGTGATTAAAACTATCTACAGCTCTGGACTGCTGCCAAAACGCTGCCAGCAGTATTTGATATGTAAATGCTTAAAACATTTGCTGTGTGTACTGCCGTTGATGCAAAGCCTCTACAGAGAGTTTCTCCATCTAATTAGAGATATTGGTTTAGCAAACTTTGGAGTCTATAAAAACCCTCAATGTCTCATTATTCTTTTAAAATAGAATATTCATTTGTTTGGAATGTTTTCCAGCTACATCCCATGAAACCCTGAAAGGCCCTTGGCTAATGACAAACTCCAGCCCTATATCAGCTAATAAACCCTACAGCTTTTATGATAATAAAATTCTCACCACGTGCACTCATTAAAACTTTGTAACTTGTTGCTTTTGACTGTCTTTAAATATTCATTGGGAAAGAAAGTAAATTGCTCAGTTTCCAATTATTTTATAGCACAATTTCAACACAAGCATTTAAAATCTCCAGGACCTTATCGAACACGCCATACAATGGTGCAATCACTGTGTCTGTGATTTGGTGGAACCCTAAACAGCACGTGCTGAACTGTGGCACACCTGGAGCTCTCCCAAAACGATGCAGCTTTCACACTGTATTGTCATAAACTACTTTATGGGTAAGGGCCCACACATCCACGTGTTCAGAAGCAGAACGTGCAGCGATGACACACGAGGTGAAGAGCTGAGCGCTGTCCTGTAACTCATCTTCCATCCCTCAGGTGCACAAGTACATTTACTACGGAGACTTTTCCCAGGAGGCCAATCCAGCTATAACTCAGACTGTCCATCTCTACCACAGACATGGCACCAGCTCACCGGTGCTTTGAGATTTAACTCACCGGTGTTTACAAAATGTTTTTTAAAAATCCCCTCAGTCCCAGGAGTACCTTTGAAGTGATCCTAGGAATTCATTTGTCTGGGACAATGACATTTTCTCAGCATCCCTGCTGCTGCAGTAAAAAGTAAATAAGAAAAACACTACCCTGTAATACCATGCCATATGCAGCTCTTTTTCTCTGATTTTAAAGCCACTATAATTTGCAAATTACTGTATTTTAGAGTAAAACTGTGAAATACATTAAGGTAGTTTTCCTTTCATAAATTTAATTGTATGCAATTGCTAAGTCTAGATTATTTGTATGCTTAACAACAACAAATGCACTGAAAAATACTTGAATAACAAAAGGTTCTGAAGCACCTTCCAAATGTGCAACTGCACAAGACCTGGTACACATGAAAATAACCAAGGAAAATCAGCTATGTGCAGGATGACTTATTCCCTAAATAACCTGGTATTGATGCACGCAGCTCAGAGGTATTTTGCTAGAAAGGAAGGAAATGTTTCACCCTGATTTGTTAAACAATTTTCTATTTATTTTTCTATTTAAGTTTATGAATCATCAGCACATCACCACCATTACTTATTTTTTTCATCTTGCTAACCCAGAACTTGAGCGCCTGACAGAGCCTTTGCTAGAAAGGCCTATAAATGCCTATTTCAAATAAATATTTTTAAGTAAAGGCAGAGACGTGTGTCTAACTTAGATAAGGGCTAGAAAACTTGTTAAAAGTATATACTGCAGTAAAGCAAAATTCCTCTCCCACACAAGAGATGTCAGTTTAGTTGAACTGCATGTATGAAAAAAATGCTCGTTTTTATCAGTGCTGGCAAAAACTGTTTATCAAGCCTTGCTGGAATTCCCGTTATTAGTATTTGGAAATGAAAATAATGCAGATTAGTGCAGAAAAAATACAGCAATGTGGGTTTTAGCCTCTTCAACTTACACTCTGATCTAAAATGTCAGCATTTTTTGGTAAGTAACCCAGAGATTCACAGAATCACACGACTACTCAGCATTATGTCAGCTCCAGACACAGAATCATAGAAATGCTTCATTCGAAAAAGATCTTTAAGATCATCGAATCCAGCACTGCCAAACCATCACTAAACCGTGTCCCCCAGTGCCACTCTCCCAGACTGAGGTGCCAGCCTTGAGTGAGCAGATTCCCTTTTGGCACTGGTGCCTGTCACGTTCACAGGCAGAAGCTTCTGTGCAGGGGCTTGTGACAGCTGTTGAAGAGAGAGATCTGCCCCATCTGCCTGGCCCCACTTCAGCGTGTCTGCCTGGAGTTCAGGCAGTTTGTGCAGCCCTACTGCTGCCTGTTTATCTCTGGCACATTCACAGCTTGTTTCCAGACTTTTTTTGGCTTTTGATCCCACCAACACAAATCTACAAATTGGGAAAAAAAAAAAAATAGCCTAACATACAATCTTCTGTTTTAATTGTTGTTCTCTGGCAGGATCGATGGTTAAATATTGTCACCCCTGCTGGGGTTAACAGGCATGTAAAGGATGAGCCACAGGTGTGTTTGGGGTCTCTTCTGCAACATCCCCCAGCATCAGAGTGGAAGGTGTCTCACTCTGGCCCGTGGTGGGTCCGGGGAGGGGCAGAGGTGCTGCTCTGGAGCCAGGCCAGGATCCCTGGCAGCCACAGCTCAGCTCTGCTCGCCCCTGAGCAGCACCACCAGCGATTGCTCCTGTCCACGTTTGCTCATGCACAGGGCAGGCTTTCAGAAGACAAGCCAACAACAGTCACCGCTCTGGTTCAAGCTGAATTCTTCCCAAATTAATGATACGATGGAGGAGAAGCAGCAGCACAGGCAGGGGCAGGAGAGCCTGCCCACAGCGGGAAGAACTCCTGGGAAACTCGTCATGTGCAGGCAGATGGGTTCACACAAAGCACAGTGAGGCCAACGTTCCCCTCAGTCACTTCAGCTGACCTTCCACTAAAAGCTGCCATCAGCACTTCAGTCAGCAACTTTCCAAGGTAGCTGTGCTTAGGATAAATGGAAAGAATTGTGATTTTCATGGTAAAAATGCACCAGTTAGGTGGATGACATCAACAAGTCCAAATGTGAATGTTTTTAACCATTTTCTATTAAGAGTGTGAGGACTGAGTGAGTGCAGAGCGTGGAGCTAATGAACACACGCTATCTGCTGACATAAAGGCTGGTTTAATATCACACTGCCAAAGGCCTATCACAGTTTTCATTTCCATCAATAAGGAAGTTGAGTGTTGACGTAAATGAACATTTTGACAGACAGTGAGCTGGAAGCAGCAGTGCACCTGAAGAGGTTACCTACACAGCTTCAAGCCACACTGCTATTTACATTGAGGCATGTCTAAAGAGGATTCATGCCCAGAATGCCTAAATTTAATGAGGTTATTTACTTAGTTTTAATCCCATAAGGAAAAACAACAATCTCTCTTTTCAGCATATTTCTATTTAAAAGCTTTTATGACAATAAGGGCTTTCTCTCACTAGAAAAAAAGCCTGTGGAGTGACAGAAACATTGGTAAATGCACCTTCTGCCCAAAGTGCATCTTTGAAGAACACAGTGTACACAAATTAACCACATTTTGTTCCTTAAAATATTTTTAGTACCTTCAGTAGTGAGTCAAGCTGCCTCTTGCAAGTCCTTTAATCAATGAAAAACATACTTTTTTCTATCCTCTTTCCTACTGATAAAGCACGATGCAAAGGACTTTATTCTGTTTTCGTATCTGTAATGCTCCAAAATCAGTGCAGTGCACTCAGTTTATGCCTGTGTAAGCCAGAGCATAAACCCAGCTCTGTGTTCCTGGAATAGGCTGTGGGAAATCACAACAAAGGTTTTGTGGCGTTTCCCAGTTTAGAGGCTGTGCAAAAGTGTTGTTCCATGTGTGACAGCGTGTTAATAGATGAAAATCAGCACTATCTTCCTCTCACTCTGAGAACTGCTCTGTCTTTCCTTGCCTTGTCTCATGGTAGGTAATTCTCCTCAGGAAAAATTCCTGAGCACCCATTTCTTTCTGTAAGGCCCATCCGTTGTGTCAGAGTGGCAGCAAATGTAATTGCTGCCAATTACTGCATGACTTCTAAAGCTGGTGAAAAGTATTTGCCAAGATAATTTTCTTTTCACAAAATTGCCTTTCCCTGTTATTATAATAACAAACCATTCCATTTCTAATCACTGCCTCAGTGCAGGGATCGATACAGAAAACTCCCACATTTAACTACCACGAACTCTTGATGGGCCATGGTCCTGTGGATGGCAGAACTTCACTTGTAAGGATGCAGCACTACAAAGAGTTAAGACAGACAGGACTATCCTATCTCACAAAAACATCTGAGTCCACTTAATATCTGCTGAAAAGTATCTGGAAAAAAAAGAGTACTGAAATACTTGACTAACCAGCTGCTAATACCCAAGGATGTTTAATTATTAAAACGAAACATGCTATAATTTTAGCTTTATAAAAGCACTGGGATTTTATTTAGTACAGAATGATGCTCACTGCTTTGTGTTTTTCCAGTGTTTGTCTGCTGCTGCATATTCATGTAGAACCTCATCTGCCTACACGATACATCCCATTTTGATGAAAACAATAATCACTGATTAAATAAGCAAGTGGAGTGAGCTGCAGAAATGATCAAGTTCATTACTCAAATTAGTGAGACTTTGTATAAAAAGAAAAAAATCTAGATATTGGGCTGAATAGGATCTTTTTGTTTGTTTATACCGTGTGTATTTTACACGGCATGGTTTATGTTCAGCAGTTTTTTTCACCGTCTCTAAAATTAAATTACCAAGAGTTTCGTGCAAAAAGAGAAGAAATTAAAATCAAATATGAGCACAGATTTAAAGCAACCATTCACTTCATCCAATTCATACATTCCCACATGCATCTGAAATTTTATTTGTACAAGTCAGTAAGAAAAATGATTTGCTAATTGTTGAAAAATGATTTGATAGTTGTTGAGCAATTATAATTAAAAATGCTCACTTTCTTCCAAGAAAGTGGGAAGAAAGAAACCTCCCTCACCCTGCTCATCATCGCAGAGCTGTGCCTGGTGGAGTCTGTCAGGCTGGGGTCCTGCTGTCCTGCCACAGCAGAGGCGCTCCAGTGTCCTCAGGTGTCACCCTGAGCCCGGTCCCGTGCCAGGGATGGCTCTACCCAGCAGATCCAACTCGGATTTAAAGTCCATCATTGTGAGCTGTGTGCTCCTCACTCAGCTGCAACACTCCTGCAGCCTAAGACTCATGAGAAACCTTTGCTTTTCTGGATGCAGTTGTTAAGGCACCACTGTTCCAGCTCTAATGTGAAATTTTGGTAATTTCTCAGTTTCTGAAGGGTGACTTGCTCCCTCTGACTGTGCCTATGGTGACTCACCCAGACACCCCACCCTCACCCATCTGTCACACCAGGAAACCAGAGCCATTCCATCCTACCCTGCCCAGGATACTCTCGAAGCCAGCATGTGCCCGACAGACTCCAAGGACAGGTCACGCCGGGCTCTGGAAACGCCCTCCCTGCGCACTCCCTGCTGAAGCCACTCTGCCACAGCCCCTCTCTGCAGGGCCACCTCCCAGCAGGGGAAGGCATGGCAGCCACGCTCCAAATGGTCCAGCCCAGCATCCTCTCCAAAGCTCACCAGACACACTCCCTGCTGCCACAGTGGCCACCCGACGTTTCCTGTCAATAATGAAGCAGAAAGTGCTCACGCTAAGCTTGGAAGCAGCAGGGAGCTGAGACCACCCTCCCCTCACTGGGAAAGGGAGCAGGAAAGCCCCTTCTAAAAGGGCACAAGGTATAAAACTCAGTCAGCACTTCTGGGTCTTGCCATCTCCCTGTTCAGTTTGCAGTGTGATCCCGGCCACAAACCGGGCAGCTTTGTCTGACACTGCCCTGAGAGCAGACGGTTCTTCTGATGCAGTGGGAAAGATGGACCTGGGTAAAGAAACTGTTTCCCCCATCTCACACTTTCTAAGGAAAAGGCCAGAGGGAACCTACACTCATCCAGTGAGCAGCTTCAATCTCCTACCTGGAGTTATCCCAAGGCAAGAGTGGTGGGACTGCACGAGCACGAGGTCCCCGTTGTGCTCTCTGTGCCAGGGATGCAGCCCAGGGCTCTTCATCCACCCGGCGAGACCCCGCTGCTGAGGCAGTTTCACCAACTCCATTAAAAGTAAAGAGAATTATTATAAACCAGGCCCTTCCTGAAGCTCCTCCTGGGCCTGCCACTCCCTTTGATCCCTGAGCTGCTGAATCAACCTGTCGGAGTGCATCAATGCAAAGGACCAGAAGGCAAAACAGGGAAAACGGGGTCAGGCTAATGGGATTTAACATTAATTCTGCACCAAGCCTGAAAAGATGGAAGAACAGGGCCTGGGGGGTGAAAGGGATAATGAACTGAGAGTTGATGGAAGGAAACTTAATTGGTTTTAACAACAGAAGGTCACATTTTGTTACCTTTATTTGGGTTGAGCAATGATCTTATTTTGACAATTTGTGCCAGCTGATGACTTGCCCTACTCTTGGTTGGGACTGTTTTGGAGTAAGTCAGTGAAGAATGCAGAGCTGGGATATGAGGCACAAACGTGTGGCAGAGAGGATGTCTGCAATGGGAGTGTACAGAGCCACTAACTGATACACCTGGGGCTGCTGAGGAAACAGCTGGGAGGGAGGCTGATGTCCCTGCTCACTGCTGTGCTCAACAGAGCTGCAACCAGCACTGTCTTATTCCATCAGAGGAGAACCAGTGGTTCACTTCAACTCAAGAAAAGACTCCAGAAAAGGCACGTGCACTTTAGTCAGGCAGTCTGTCACCAGCCATCTCCTGGCACTGCCAAGGGGACAGGCTGTGGCCTGGAGCCGTGTCCTGGCTGCCTCTCCCCTCCTGGGCTGCAATGGTTCACAAATGATTCTCCAGGCACTTCGTGATGATACCCAGCACCGGTTTCTCTTGACACACCACATGTCCCAGTTTCCCAGAGAGAAGAAAGGTCAGGGTGTTTTAGCCTTCAGCTGTAGTTCTGCAGCTGCCGCCTGCAACGTGACTTGAGCCCCATGGGAACAGCTTCAGTGCCTACGCAATACCAGCTGTACAGAGGTTTAGCAATGACACTGACCCTCAGAGAGCAAGCAGAGCCACGGTCCCTGCAAGCCCTTGCCCTGGAAATCATCTGGAAGCTGCCTTGCACCTGACTGGCACCGTGCATCCCATCATCAGAACACAATGATCTGAGCCGCTGCTAAAACATCCGAGGCTGCCCCAATTAAAGCCATAAGGTGACACAAACAACCAATTTGGATTTATAGACCTTTTAGCCTTCAGCTGGCCCAAGAATGCACCGTTTCAAGATTACCTGCTGGAAGTGACTTTGGGGCAGCAAACATTTAAACCAAGATTGACTCTGCATTTGGAAAAGACTTGGCCCCAAACCAGTTCCTGATGTGGCAAAGAGTGCAATTATCCTGATGAAAGCTTAGGGATGCTTGTGCCTACAGCTGGTTCATCAAGTAATGCTGAATGATGGATATAATTAAACTGTGTGCAGCAGAGTGGAATGTGCTACAATGAACCATTTAGGGCCCCATCCCCTCCCATCAGCCTGGAACTACAGATGGGCCATCACAAACATAGTCAGTGGCATTCAGCACTGCTATTTAATCAGAGATTCAGAGGTATCACACATGCACTGGTAGTGCTGTGCAGGACGAGTAGAAGAGAAGCAATCCACTGTAATAAGGTGCAACTGTAAAAGCCAACAAGTCCCTAATTCTGCCTGGGACTGCACAGCAAAATGCAGGTCTGGAATTTCACTACCAGGTCAAAGCCTCCACAGTATCTCAAGATACAAGGTTTTGACCTCTTAGCACTTGTCAGGACTACGAAGAAAAAGAAAAATAAAAAGAAGCTTTAGAAAAAGAGATGCATTCTGCAGCCCATCCCTGAAGATGAAGAACATCACACACAGAGGTGCCCTACTCTCCTGTGAACCACCCAAGCTCTGCAGCACTGGACATGCTCACAGATCCTGCATTTGGTCTACAGAGCTGTGAGAGCTGAAAAATCTTCAACATCAAATGCCATTCAACTCTTACACTTTTAGCCCTATGTTCAAGGGGAAGAATTTATCTATTCATCTCTCCCTCTCCTTCCTATTTCAATATCACCACTAAAGGACTGAATCAGAACAACATTTTGGCTCACCCTTTAATGGCCTTTTGGTTCTCAGCTATTTAAGAGTGACTTGGGAAAGGTATAATAGCACATGCTGTATTATCTTCACTTTGAACTGCCACCAGATATTATTTTGCAGCTGTTTTATTGTAAGTGGCATCCTGAAATCTAAACAAAAGTGTCTTAATGGCAATTTCAGCAGATTTTTAATTTCCTGAGAGTATTTGGCGAGACCACGAAGGAAGAGCAGGTTTAAAATGCAATGCCATAATAGGAATGTTTCCCTCTTTCAAGCACTTTTAGCTTTTGGAGCTGATAATGATTTCACGGAACTTTCTGAAAAACACTGACAAAACAGAACTGAGTTGAAGAGACATTAAAGTTTCTGCTCAGAAACCCCAGGTAAACATCACAAGGACCTGTTTCCCTGCAGCTTTCGTCACCCACCTCACACTTAATCCAAAGTAAAAGTCTCTTGGAGCAAAGTTGTGGGAGAGCACACGACAGAAAGTCACACCTGGGATCTCCCTGACCATCAACATCCCACTACAGCTCAAACCCCACTGGAGCTTCCTGTCCAGGAATGCAGTGAGCAGCTGAACACCATGGGAAGGGTTTGCCAGTGGGGGCAGCTAGTGGGGAATTCTGCTAACCATGGATTTAAAGTACAAGAGCCATTCTGCACAAAGGACTCTTTTCTTTACTCGGTCACCCCACACTATTTGTCCACAAAGACAAGTTGTAAGTGAAAAACAGGTTTTGTAAATATCCCTGGAGCTGTGAAGGAGAAATACAGAGCTGGCCAGATCCCTCATGCTGCCCAATGCCTTCCTCTGCCCCAACACATCGCTTACCCTCACAAAAATACTCCTCCAGGCATTACTGTAGCATCCTGAAGACAGAAGATGCAACTGTAGCCTAGGAAATGACGGAGCACATTACCACAACATTTGTGCTGTTATTGTTTACAGATCAGGGTGAATGACTCCAGGGAAGACTCACATTTAACTCTCTTTTAGGAGACAGACATTTTTCTCAGTCAAAAATAAGTAAAAAGTAAATTACATGCAGAATGTAAATGGCAACCAGATGAAAACCCTTTGGCTCTTTGCTTGAGGACCTCCCTGTGAGCAGCCCCAGAGCCAAGCCAGAAGAGAAGGGGACCCCGGCCAGGCAGCCCAACATGGGCTCAGAGGCTGCAGCGCCCATCAGACTGCAAGCTTGGCATCTGGGGCTTTCGTCTGCCAGGCAGCTCTCCCAGGGGTCCAGGCACTCAGATGTTTCAGTCCTCAGAGGAAGAGATAAAGGGCTCCATGTTTAGCACTGTAATCAACAGGGTAAGATGCTGCCAAGTACAAGGGTAGTTTGAGTAAAAATCCTGTTCTAAAACTATGCCTTATTGATGCATCTTCAATCTGCATGCAGTGTAAAGATGCCTGGACAGACAAACCAGCTCCAGTTTGGGGTGCATTTATTTTTGCTGCCAGACCGAGGCTATGGAGCACATCTCAGAAGTACTAAATACCCAAAGAGTTACTACGAGCTGCAGATGTCACAGTTCCCCAAAGCAAAAGCTGCTTTATATCCTTAAATCCTGGAGGGGAGGGCAGAAGGAGTAACCTCAGCTGCTCTGGCTGCACGGAGAAAGGGTGGCCTCCCATCACTAACATTTGCCAGCTTGAAGAAAACATTATGTTAACATCAGATGTAAATGAAATTTTTAAGCCACAATAATTTGTACATTTCACCCCACCCATTTGCGACCGTGCACAAAACCACTGCTTTGCCAACCATTGCTAATTTAACAGTAAAACACAGAAATGGAACAGCAAATCAAAAAGATAATGTTCAAAATATATATAAATCTCAAGCAAATGTGCTGGCAACATGAGGAAAAAAGAGGAGAAAAGGTTATTTGAGGGATTAAAGAAAGAAGCAAATCTGAAATTCTCAGAGAATGCAGATTCAAGAAAAACACTGATAAAGTTCCTTTTGGACAGGAAAAAAAGATTCCCTGGGAAGCATTAAGAGTGGATTGACATCTGGCTTGCCAGATAAAGATATTCTGAGCAAACAAAACCACATACAATGTCAGTGACAATCCTGAGATAAAAACCTCAGGCGCCGGCATCTTAACAGATGTTGTAGTGCAAAAGCAACCTGTGCTGCACTCGCACCTCGATGCAGGGAGACGACTGAGCAGTGCTTCAGCCCAGGATAACATTCCAAAGGGCACTTTAAAGAACGCTGTACTGTTTGCCTCGTGCCTGGTACCTTATTCCGGTGGCAATAACAGAACTTCAGATCAGCACTGCAACACTTCACAGGGGCTGTAAGGTCACCCTCAGCCCTTGAAAGTCAGTATCCTCTATCCAGGCTTTCATGTCCAGCACCAGTTTATGTAGTGCCAGGAAGGAGGTATCTCTAGAGGACAGCTCTGAAGTCTGAATCTCAGTGAGACACACAATTGTTAAATTCTGTGCAGTACCTCAGGTGCTATTTGTGTAATGACAGACATTTCATTCCAGTGCCAGACCAAAACTTCCATTGAACTTGCCTCATTTAACTGAGTCTTCACAACACAGGCTTCTATGGAAAGTAGGGCTACACAGCTTTGTCCTAAAATAATGTCAAGCAGCAAAACAGAAATAGTTTCACTGGGTTTCTTTTAGGTTCCTTTGTTATACCTGATTGCCCATAACTGAAAATATAGTTGTATCTGCATTCCTGGCTCCATCAAGAAGACACTTTATTTTCTTACTATTCTGAAGCACTCCCCAAGCTTCTGCTAATAATTTTGCTTGACCTTTATTAAAGACCAAGCATTAGCTGGCAATTAGATTTGGTGATCCCTTTGGTGATTGAGGCTCAGTGATTTACTGTAAATTATAAGTAGTTCAAATGTTTCATTATGTTTATTCTTTATACAAGCTCTGTGGCCAGGTAAGCACTGACATGACATTCACTGTTAAATGATCTCATTAAACTTCTTAATTTAAGTGGTGCAACACTTCACCTGCCACATTATCCAAGGACTCCTGCAATGCACATTAAACATTCAGCATGAATAGATGCTCCACCATGGTTCACCTTGTTGGGAGTGAAATTTCAGTCCCTGAACATAAGGTTGACTACTTTATGCTGTTTGTCGGAGACAATAAATAATGCAAATAGATACTCATGTAAAGTAAGAGGTTGAGGACATCAGTTGCTTTCCCACATGGTTTTGAAAGAGGCTCTCAAAAGAAAAGACTTATTATGAAAAAATATCACTAAAATTTAAAAGGTTAAGGAAAAGGAAGGAAGGTGCTGTTTTCTTTCATTTCTTTATGAATGCAATGACTGTGAGAGATGATTTCTTGAGAACCCTGTAGGCATGTGTTCCTTTTTTATTCACCAGCCCAAGCAAAAGGAGAGGCAGTCACACAAACTCCCACCTCTGAGTTGCTTGTGGAGGTTTGTCTTCAGCCATTCCATCACTCCTTTTCCTGCTGAGAATGTTTCAGAGAGCTGAATGAAGTCAAGGTTGGATAATGCACCACATCATTTCACTTAGGCTAATAAATAGCATATTGTCATGATTAAAGGGAAACAGTTCTTTTCTGGGAGGCACCTTTATGTCCAGGCTGCTTGCCAGTGGTTTGCACTGCAGTGACAAGGAGAAACACATGGATTAGGACCTCCTCTGTGCTAGTGCTGGACCTACAGACTCCCCAAACAAAACATTCAGGCATGAGGAGGAACAACAAGGGTATCTGGTTTTTCCTGGCTTGCATATGTTTTATTTTACACATTTTTAATTGTTTCCCCCACAAAATGGATAGTTCTAATATTTTCCCCCATGCCTTTATACTGTATGATGCTTAACATCTGCTTCTGGACATCTCTTCTGAAGGATGAAAGGCTCCTGGCAATTCTGCTGTAGTCTGTGAACATACCAGACTACTCCCTGGACAGATTTAGGCTTCATCATATTGTATTAACCCCACATATTGAATATGTTTTTTTGACTTAGAAGGCTGGATTAGCTTTTATTATCAGAAGAGAAGTAGTAAAGGTTTCAGTATTACAGATGGAATGGCAGATGGGAAGCGAAAGCTTTATATGAAGCAGCTCTGGATAAAAACTATTAATCCACAAAATTCATATGTTCTTATGCAGGGAAACTTAGCAAAATCCACTGCAATATGACTAACCAGAGAGAAGTGTAAAGTGCCCCTAGCCCATTGTCTGACAAATCACGGCACGGGGTCTGAAAGAAAAAAAGAATCCCTCAAACACCCTATTTGCTATTTCCTGGAAAAACAGTCAGCTCTCTCTGGGGTTTACAGGGAGGTAATGCCTTCCTAAAGATTATAAACAATAATAACTTATAGTACCTCCACCATGAAAATGAAATGGACTCATATATATATATATTTGATCAAATTTTCCAGTGTTTACAGCTGTAATATTCCGTATTAAAAAATACTTTACTTGTAAGTCACTGTCGTTGAAGCTGCAGCACTGAAAAAGTTTTCTTACTTTTTGTTGAAGTGCATCATGGTGTGAAGAGGAAGCACGCTCCCCTCGGTTCTGGTAACAGAGTGCTTTGGCAGGAAGGGAAGGGAGCACTCCAGACCCTGCCCGGGTGCCAAGAGCCCCCGAGAGCCCAGCACAGAGCCCTGAGAGCGGCTGCAAGGGGGAAGCACAACCTTCCAGAGCTCCCCCTCTGAAGAAACCAGTGCCTGGCATGTCTCCAGCTGAGCCTGAATGACTGCAAGGCAGCGCGGCATCGTTCCAGCCACCAGCACCGAGCCGGCTGTGCGCTGCTCCACAAAGCCCGCGCTTGCTGATGGCCACGTCTGGAACACGGACCCCATCTGGCCCTGTGGTTTGACTTGTTCCACAGGGACCTAGGAACAGTTCAGACTGCCCCAGGTCACGGCCTCAGGTGGCTAGGGAGGACTCAACACCACAGGATAACTGGACACGCCTGCTGGCACCAGTCTATAACCATGCTAGACCTTCAGCAACCATTCTCCTACAATTTATCTTGTTTGATTCACAGTGCCATCACCCACCTCTTCCTTTATGGTCTTGCACTAGTCCACTTTTTAGCATCAATACAGCATTCCTCACCAGGAAAGTGAATAATAGGGAATAACAAGGTAGCTTTTCCCAAAACTCAAGAGATATACAGAAAACTGCATACTGTCCCTTATAAGCAAAGTTGATATGCCAAAATTATTAGTTCTCTTCCTGCTGGACACTGAAAGTGTTTAAATACTGTGATTTCCTATTTCAAATCCCCGTATCAAGGCAGTCTCAGTAACTCTTGTGCTCTAATCTTTCTCTCCAAAATGCACTGCATTTCACTGAGAGTGCTCAGAAATGGGCACCAGCAATAAAGCCTTTTGTCAGTCCTCACGAAATCCTTCCTCAGGCACAGGCTCAGGGGTTTTGTCATTGTCCACTTCAGTGGCAATTTCTGTCCGAGGAGCACCTTCGGGAAGGGATTCATACTTCGAGAGAGATCTTGGAGAAACCTAACGAGTGGAAGCATACTTCTCTTCCAGGAGTATTAAAACCAATGTTGCACCATCACTCATCAGGAAATGGCCCAAGAAAGTCACTCCCCCTTTCACTGATTCATTTCAGCAGAGAAGGAAACGGAAGCCACAAGGAGAATTCCATGTTTCCTTCTTCTTAATAACTCTTACAGCCTAAATGTAAAAACAGTTTAAGGACACTTGCGGGTTTTTTGGGGGGAGGTTTTTGTTGTTGGGGTTTTTTTATTTGGGTTGGGCGTTTTTTCTGGACTATCTACTTTTGCACAACGTAGAAAACTTACAGAATGCAGCTCTGAGGCCTGGGTGATGTAAATCCTGAAAGAATATAATTTCCCTTAAAATCACAAGCCTTAGCATGTGATGGTGTGTGAAATTCTTTGCCTAATGCTATCTGAATAAAGATATTCAGGCAACAACTGGTGCTGAAGATATAATTGACTCCTAGCAACTTATTTGTCACTTCTACAACCATTATCCTCCACAGAAAAAGTACTAAAAAAAGAGAGAGGAGTACCTGAATCTATATTCATACCTTCAACACTTGCTGAGACATCAAATCAAACCGTTAATCAGAGCCCTGGGAGGGAGGAATCTCTCCATGCCTGGGATTCATTTGCTGAGCTCCAGCACTTCTGGCTCCTGTACTCATCCTCTCTCGCAGATGCCCCTGTTGCTGGAAATAATGACTAACGAGAGCAGCCTCTCAGTGAAGGTACCCCCCAGCAAATGGAAGACACACAAGGCACAGTCAGGTGATTGAATCCTTGGCTAAAGTGTGCCTGTCAGACACCAGCTCACCAACAGGAGTTTTCTGCTGTGAAACAAAAGGAACTGCTCCTCTGCCCAATGCAGCACAGACACGCCATCGCTTACATCCACACTTCCTTTCTTTAGGAACAAGACATGTACATTCTTAAAATACTCACTGTACCTGATTGGATAGTCAGCAGCACTGAGGTTAATGAAGAAATCCCAGGGCCAGTCACTCATCTCCATTAAGTCTTTCATGGTCTGCAGGTAGGTGGTCAGAAGACTTGCTCCTCCCCAGATAGTGGCCATTCTCCAAGAGGTGACTCTCACATTTGGGTACTGGCTGGCAAACTGGAGCACTTGCCGGTGCAAGTAATTGGATCGCTTTACAGGAGAAAAGAGCAATACATTCAAATTATTCTGTCCCACGGTAACTCTCCCTGTATTCACTAAAGGCCAGCCCTACTTCGTGACTCACTGAGCGCTGCCATTGCTCTGCCCTCACTTGCTATGGTCTACGCCCTTCTTTTGCTAAATGTACAGAGAACCCTGTTTAATACTCTTTATTACAACTACAGTAATCACTAATCAGTGTGATTAGCTTTATTCACCATTTGTCATCATAGATCCCAAAGAGCTTTTGTAAAGGAGGTGACTGCTACCACCTCCCTTTTACAGCGTGTCCCTCGCCCGAAGCACCTCAGGTCAGCTCTCCATCCAGTGGGCCACCACCTCAGTCTGCATCAACTTATCCATTACTGCTAACTAAATGTTCAACAGACAGACAAGGGGAGATACTCATTGACATCGAAGGAGAAATGAAGGCTGTTAGATAAAGAAGATAACAAGAAACAAAATTTAAGGAAAAAAAAAGAGGCTCCAAACATGTAACAGATGGAGAGACGAAAAGTGACGTGCACTTTATGCAGCAGAGGTAAAAGGAAGATGAAGAAGATGACAAAGATGGGTAGACTGACAGATGGTGAGACAGGCAATTTATAACCAGTGATATATTACCTTGTCAACATGAATGTAATAAAAATGGTCTTTATGGTAAATAGCCTTAAACATGCGCTGGAGCTGCCGAGAAGCTCTGCCATGAACAACCAAGACAAATGCGATCCTGACTGGGTTGGCTGGCATGTATTCTACGGAGTCCTCATCCCACTGTACATTGTTGTTGGCTTTTCCTGTTCGAAAACAAAACACAGGACATCTCTGAGCGTATCCACAGCGCAGGAGTGCAGAGAGCAGTACACATTCCACCTGGGCTCTTTCTTCAAAGCCCTTTGTAAGGCAGGGTGAGAACTCACGAGGGGTGCCAGCCTGTGTCCCATCCCGTTTGTACCCCTCTCCTCTGTCCCCACCCTGGGCCATCTCCCCTTGGGCAGCAGCCCACGCCCGCGGGCCTCGTGCTGCACAAGGCTGCACAAGCAGGGACAAGTACCCAGATGTTTATGAGCTGGATCAAGCTCCACCTGCGTACAGACATTGGAACCTTCAAAGGAATCACCCCCAAGTTTGTAAGCAGCGTCCAAAGCATTCAAACAACGACAAGGCCGACAGTCCCCCAGAAGGAAACCCCCTGTTTAGCCAAAGCTGCTCGTTCCCATCATCAGCACAGCTCTGCTGAGAAGCTGGTGGAACTCTGCTACTGAACAGCTGCTGAGGATTATTGACTGATAGCATTTATTTGTAACAGCAGATGTGCCCTGGAGCATTTAAATGCAACCTGCGTATCTTCACTTCTTCATGGAGGAGTGGGGCTCTTCCAATACTATTTAAAATTCCTGTTCATTTTTATTTTAACAGAGTAATTTCTGGTCTTCCTTTTCTAAAGCAAACACCACAGTGTGAGGTTCAGACAGGATGCACAGATAAACTGAAGAGCTGGAGGGACATTTCTAATAAGGAATTTCAAGTGCTTTGTTCTTGGTTTGTGACCCACTCTGCAATTGAAAAAGCTGAACACAATGTAAGAAAACCACAATTTTATCCAAAACCTGACACTCATTCTTTAATGAAACAACACCATTCTTCAGTGCTCTGACCTTGTAAGGACCTTTCTCAACAAAAATGATTTTAAAAGAACCTGAAATTTTGAATATTAGCAGACAAAGAAGGAAAGTACCTCAAAGCCAAAAAAATTTCTCCTTCCAAAATTTTCCTCTTGCATATTTTAACTTTATTCCTTTTTTAAATGAAAGGAATAGCATTGTCTTAAAAATTACTTGGTGTGTATCCCCCCTGCCAGAGGCACAATTTTCAAATTCCTAAGATCTGAGCTGTAACCCAGTTTCTGCACTTAGTGCCTTTTGTGATGCCCCTTTCCCCTCTCACCTCCACGTGCCCATCACCTCAAGACTCCTTTTTCACACAGTGGAGACACTTGCTCGAGGTTGCAGGACAAATTTGAGGCTGTTCTGGGCTCAGTTATCAGACAGCCTGAGTACAGCTGCAAAGCCCATTGCACCTTCCAAAACATCTCCTGCAGTTATTAAAAACCATGCTCACGTCTGTTTGATTTGAAATAAGGAGCAAGAGGGAAGACATTTGGCAAGTGTGAAGTGAGAGTAAGAGAAAAACACTTTCCCCCAGGTTTTTGAAACTGGAAACATATGTTGGCAAAAGTAAACAATATCAAAAGCTTTCTTTTTTTCCAAATGTAATAATTACAAAACAAAAGCTGGACACAGGAAAAAGACCTTTGCCTAATCCTTCTTGTGCATGTTCTTATTCAGGGGAGTATAAACTTGGAAAAAACAGACCAACTGAATGTTTGCAGAGCGCTGTTTAGGTGATCAAACAATTTGATCCCCTTAATTGTACTGAAATGCCCTTGAGTAACTGAAACACTCCTTTTAGACAACGACGAGAGAGAGATCCTGCTGCAATGGGAGCAGCACCTCCCAGAAGGGAATGGTTCCAACATCTCCCCCACCTCTCCCTTCAAGTTCCTCCTCAGCAGTGCTGCCCTAGCACACTTCTTTAAGTCAGAGTCTGTTCTTCCCATGCTGGAGCCCCAAGAAAGCTGTACATGTCAGAGGAGTACCCTGTGCCAAGAATTTGGCTCTTTGCTGGACTACGTGAAGGGCTAAAAGGCAGCTCCATCCCTGTCCAGAACACACACAGAGCCTGTGAAGTCCCAGAGGCTCCCTGCCCCATGGAGCAGACCCTTCCTGTCCACAGCCCCTCAAGGAACATCCCTTTGCAGAAGTACTGCTCATTAATTAGTGCAACTTTATTGCCCCCAGTTGCATTCAGACCAGACATTAGGAAACTTCTAGCCCCAAAAGTCACTCTTAACTTTACACGGGACACAAACAACTTATATGGTATTTCTTTAACATACCCTCTACCACTGGTTCAGTAAGACTCAGATAAATATCAAAATATTAGAAAGAAAGCTTAAATTTAATTTATTCTATAATTTCCAGTTTGTTTATTGCGGCCATTAGCCTATGCCCAGTTCCACTGTTTCTCCTGTGCAGCTGATGAGCCTCACCACACACGTGCTTAGGGTTTCTGCAGCGTGACAGGGACAAAAAGGCACTGTGAGAGAAAGAAAATGTGCTTGCAAAGAGAACTGACAGGGGAATGAAGGGCAATTGTAATTGCAAAAACAAGCCATTTTTCTTTTAAACTGCTTTGATTTCAAGCTGATTATGTCCCATCAATGGACTCAAATATTTTTAGTGGTTTTCATTACATTTTTGGATACCTCTCTTCCAAAATCAGTGGCTTTCTGCAATGATATGCAGAACGTGAGGGGAATTTAAAATAGTCATATAGTGGGTCTTTTATTTTAATCTAACCTGCTTTCAATACCTACACTATCATTTATCTAGCAATTACTGGGAACAAAATCCTCTCAAATCCTCACCTGAAACGCCACCTCACTGCATCAGTTTTCTGTAATAAATTCCTGCAGTGACTTATTTTTCTCTCTGCTGTTTTCCTTCTCTAACCCTTTTTTTTCACGTGCTTGTTCCTTCCTTCTCTTTCAGGTTTAGGGTTTTATACTTGCATTTACCACCTGCATACTATTATGGCTTTTAAAATATAATCCTATTCTTGGCTGCCTGGAGTTTCACAAAGGAAGAATGTTACACTTTTTCCATCTGTCAGACTATCTGCTACTTTGCCCTGTACTGTCACTTCCCTGGTTTTAGCTCATGGCTGCTTAGCACCCTCTATTTTGCAGACGACTTCACTGTTAAAGAACCAGCCTGGTTTGCAAAGAAGATGAAATTGGCAGGAAACATTCAACTGAGGACCTGCTTACTGAAAAACTACAGTAGGACTTCAGATCTGTATGAGCAATGTCAAGACCTGAACAGCTCCAGCCACTTCACTTCTGTAAAACTTGTGCAGACCAAAGCCTAGCGCATCACGTCAGTGCCTGCATATTAACGACCTGCCTCAGGTAGGAGCACATCCTCTCCTGGCTCTTGGGACAGGATACACAGAAAATGCATCAGACGATTTCACTCAACATGCTACCGTTCACTAGCGATAAAAATCAAAAAGGATTTTAAGGAAGCACTTGGATTTGACAGCTCCTTCAGTGCACCACGACACTGCACCCTCCCCGTGCACTAAGGCTCAATCCGGGCGCTGATTCCAGTGGCCTCCACCTGCAGCCACTTCAGTCCTGCAAAAAGCAGCTGCCAAGATCACCTTCTTCTCAGGTACAGAGGATTTCTGGGTGAATTCTCTCCTCTGCAGCACTCCCTACTCCCAGCCTCCACTACACCTGTCACCTCTCAACATTCCATCGTCTGCCTTTCCAAGAAAAATGAGTCAAGCCAACATGAGAGAATTTCCATCTCCTCTTGCACTTGGGGCAGTCTCAGTGGGACTGGAGCTGCACTCCATCTCACCTAGAAAGCTTCTCTGGGTGTGGCTATTGCCTGTTGAGCGAAGTTTCCTACATGTTTAGGGAATTCCCTCTTTCTAGGGTAATTTACACAGATCAGTGCTTTACAAACCTTAATAAAAAGCCCACAAAGTCAATACAAAGTAAAACAAAAACCATCAGTGCTTTACAAACCGTAATCAAAACCCCACAGTGTTAATACACAGTGAAACAAAACCCATGAAGAATATGATTGTCACAGCTCCACCTTGGGAGCATAGTTCTACCCTCAAAATTGCTTTGCACATATGAGTCAGTGGGGAGAGCGAATGGAACATCCTCTTTATGGCCATCTGGCACAGGTGAAACAGCTCTGGCCTTGAAGCAGGACTTGTCTTAAGCTTCCTCAAAGTTTGTTATTTCATTACAAGACAGGAACAGAGGATAGAAGAGTGACTTCTCACATTGCCTTCCTCCAGAGAAGCTGGAGCCTCAACAGAAGAAGTGCACACCCAGCTCATAACAAACATCTTCCAGCCCTCGTATCAGAGTATTTATTGTGCTGTCCTCCACTGAAAACAAACCGTGGCACTTTGCTCTGTCACCAAATGCCTTTCACAAACTTACTGAGAAAAGTGAAAGCTGCCCTTTTGCTTCCTGCTCAAAGCCTGACATCAGTGTGTTCACAGGAAAACCTGTACCTGTTTTTGAAGATAACAGGAGAATCTCAGCTCTAGTGCAATTTTAACTTGTACTTTCTGTGACAAGAGAAATCAATACTCATAATTAAGAGTTTAATCTTCAACTGTTGCAGTTTACTAAGCACCAGAATAACGAAGACCGTGCAATCATTTTCACATTTGTTGTGATGCCACATTATGTTCAGTCATCCCCCAATATAACTCAGAGCCAGCCTGCTGATCTCTTACCTCTACTGTTAATTAATGGGGTCAGACTTCCCCAGCAGCACAAAGCAATCTTTCAATCTATTTTGTGAGCCATCTTATGTTTTGTAAATCAATCCACCACCTTCTGTCCTCAGTTTGGTATTGTCCTGGCTGTCCAACAGATTTCCTCTGTACAGAGATACCTGGATGCTGCTGACTTCCTGTGAGCACAGCTGCGTGTGTACACTGTGCCTTGATCCGTGAATCAATGGATAGAGGACATTAGTAGAGTTATTGCTGTGTAGTTCAGGACACTATTTGCTGCTATTACATCCATAAATGCAATCAGAAGCCCTGCCATTATAGCAGGAGTATGAGCCATAATCACTCCAAAGAGGCAGAGCTGTGTAGTCCCTACTTAAACTCCCAGGAGCAGCCCCATTCCCTTCAGCAGGACCATTTCTGCAACAGCCAGCTGAGTGGTAGTTGCTGAACTCAGATTCCCACTATAAACTCCTTTTCAATTGCTCACAACTCAACAACACAGCAGGTTGAAAATTTCTAGGCTTGGCTTTCATCTGAAAATGTTTTCCATTTTGATCAGAGCAGAAACAGGTTTGCCTTGTTCAAATGGTGGCAAGACCAAAAATAAACAAATAAATACAACGTTTTCATTTAGGACACAAACATTTTGTATCAGACATAGTAATAGAAGTAGTTGGAGTTATATAAAAACAACAAAAGATGTCACTGAGCAATTTACCAGAGAGCCATCAGGACCTGATGAGAAGTCTTTGAGGGTTTGATAACAGCAACGTTCCCCTGGCCTGAGCCAGAACTCTCGCTGGAGCTAAGCCCCAGGGGCCCCTTAGAGCAAGGGCATCGCTTGCCATCGGAGGGGATGGTCTGTCCTGCTGCAGTACCCTCCACTGAGGACACCTTGCACAGGAGAGGCAGCTTCTGAAGCACAGCATGTGTTAGTCATACTTGCATGAAAAGACAATTTTTCCTATGCCAGAACCTAGAAAACTATCTTTAGCAACATTAAATCCAACTTTGGGATGCCAATTTTCTCCTCCAGTCGAAGAAATGATTCATTTGTTTCCATGGTCCTTGTGGAGATCTTCAGTGAAAGAAAAGATTTTAGGTGAGCACTGATTTCATATATATATATATATATATATATATATNTTAGGTGAGCACTGATTTCATATATATATATATATATATATATATATATATATACACACACAAAAATATACGTATATATATCTATCTATATCATTTTTTTTAATTATTACAATTATGTATATGTAAAATGCCCACTGGTCACTGGTCTGCTCACTGTGCAGAAGACCCCTCTATAACTAAGTGTGCCCTTTGAGCCCAGCACATCCACTGCCCAGGCCCGTGAGGGGCTCTAGGAAAGCAAACCAAGCTCCTGAGGAAGATAATTACCATCACTGGTCATAGGTGTGGCTTTTCCTCGTGGGTTTTAACTTGCTCAGCAAAGTAGGAGAGGTGAAATCAGTTGAGATGGTCTTCTGCACAACTGTTCCCAGGCATGGGGATTGAAGAGGGATGGTTATGATTTGCAGAATGAAGTATTGCTAATTATGTTCTGTCAATTTCCTTAAAATTGCTGTTACCTGTACTTTTTATCTCTGAGTTAGCATTGAGCACTTTGGAAAAAATTTCAGAAATCACGCTGCTATTGAAGAGTGGATATTCAATTTTTTGGCAGCAATGTTTTATCTCAACAACCCTGTTCTACTACTTTTCAGTCTCAGACTCTATCAAGAATTACAGGAGGGATTTATGATCCTGTGTAACTTCATATGATCAAGTAAGCCATAAGCAAAAAATCAATACAAGGTAGGAGGGAAGCAGTGAGACATAATTTAGAAGCACTCAGTGGCTACTGCATTTAACATTAAAGAGACAGATTTCAGTAATGTTCTTTCCATGCTGAGAAGCAGCCCTGGCTTGGAACAAAGGAGCTGCTGATGTGGATATTTTGAGTCTTCTTTAATCATTTCAGAGGGTGACAGCATCAACTTAGGGCAGTCAGAGGAGAAGAGTCACTGCCTCACAGATGGAAATTCCCTTCATGAGACCACTGGAAGTTTCTCCACAGTGAGTCTATGAGCCGATAAGCAGCTCTGCATCCCTGCAGAATTTATATAAAAAGGGAAACTCAATGTAATTACAGATGTAGGTTCAGTTCTGCTGTTCACAAACAGAAAAATAAAGGGCATGAAAGAAGAAAGGTAGAAAGATAGACGACACAGGTAGAACTGGTTCATATTCACAGCTGGATCATAAGAAGATGATTTTTTTCTATTTTATCCCAAGGGAAAAATCTCCAAAATGTATTCCTCTGTTTTGGAATTTAAAAGAAAACATTTCCATCCCAGCTTTGTCATCCTCCTGTTACAGCTACCTAACATTTGTGCTGCATGCACCACTTCCGACTCACTCAAGAACCCGTGGGGGCAGACATTACCCATTAAACAAATCCAGAAAGACACCCTGCACCAGAAAATTTGGTGAATATGTCTTCTTTCACATGATTTGCAGAATTCATTGAAAATGAAGAAATATAAAAACCTTGAGAACAAGGACAGAAATTTTTTGTATCACAAAACCTGCAAAAGCAGTTGGGATAACACAGAACTGTTGAAAATCAACCTTCAGGGTCCGTGTACCTGTGTGTGCAGCAGCAGCACACTCACATTCACTAAACTTGCAGCAAAAGCAGGCAGCATTTGGTTTGGAGCAGCCTACCATATTTCAAACCAAAATTTGTTCTATCTTGCAGTCAGCATCGAGTCATTACTGAAACTATTTTTATGATTTGCAAATGACCGACTAATTACCAGATTCCACTATACTGCACTTGCAACACACACTAAACTTAATTTACTACAATACTTATCTAGGCAGGCCAATCATCTCTCTAACAAGCTTGCTTTTCTGACTATTCTAATTATGAAAATGGTAGCATTCCTGGGAGACAAATCTCAATTATTTGTAGTTTTGCTGGAGTGTGTTAGTCAAGCATTTTCTCCCTATTCCTACTGACTGCCACGAATAAATAACACTCAAAAGCAACAGTAAATTAATTAAGGTTGAATTAGAATGAATCTCGTAATAATAGTATTTATCATATCAATTAACAGCCAATTAGCACATCATGATCAGTGTTATTAGGGTGAATACAAAATGCCTTTTAAATGAGCATCAGGCTATTTTTACTATATTCAGTGACACTACTGGACTTCAGAGATGTAACATAAAGCAGATCCAAGAACAGACACAAATTTTCCTTGCAAAGACCATTCATTCCTCTTGCACCTCACACCTTAGTTTGACTTCACAGTCCAAAACCCAATCAAATCCTGGGCTGCATCCAAAGCAGAGTGGCCAGCAGCTCAAGGGAGGGGATTCTGCCCCTCTACTCTGCTCTTGTGAGACCCCACCACAAGGGCTGCAACCAGTTCTGATGCCCCCACCACCAGAAGGACATGGAGCTGTTGGAGCAAGTCCAGGAGGCCATGAAGTTGATAAGAGGACTGGAATACCTTCCCTGGGGAGACGGGCTGGGAGAGCTGGGGCTGTTCAGCCTGGAGACGAGAATGTTCTGCGGAGACCTCATAGGAACCTTCCCGTATCTGCAGGGGGCCTACAAGGAGAGGGACTCTTTGTCAGGGACTGTAGTGACAGGACAAGGAGTAATGGGTACAAACTGAAAGAAGGGAAATCTGGGTTAGATATTAGGAAGAAATTCTTTACTGTGAGGGTGGTGAGATACTGGAACAAGTTTGCCCAGGGAAGGTGTGGATGCCCCAACCCTGGAAGTGTTCAAGGCCAGTTGGATAAGGCCTTGGGCAACCTGGTCTAGTGGAAGGCACCCCTGCCCATGGCAGGGGGTCTGGGACTGGATGATCTTTGTCCCTTCCAACCCAAACCATTCTTTGATTCTATGACTTAACATCTGAGAGGTAACACTTTTGGAAACCACAAAAAAAGAGGAAGGCCACTATATACAGGTGCTTGGGTCATACAGCCCTAAGTAGACACTCAAATAAAAGGGATTTTCCAGCTTGGCTCTCGGGACATACCCACAGCCCATTCCCAGCTTAGAGTCAAAACTTGTGGAGCCCAATCAGCTCATCACTGCAACCAGGAGCAACTCCTAAATGTACCAGTGCCATGACAATGCACCCAAGATAAAAGGAAAAACAGCAGTCCTGTCTTTTATGGCTAACACATAAGGTGTGAGAGTTTTCCTACTGTGTGGAGCCACCCTCCTCTCACAGCGAGCTCACTGCAGGAGGAGACCCCTCATTCAGCTCTTGTGCTCCAAGAGCTGACTTGTGCTCGCTAGGAGCGGAGAGGTTACAGAAGGCAAGAAGTGAAGGGATTGGAATGAAGCACGTGTTTAGTTATCCACCACTGGCTGTTGCTAAGGATGCTCCTATCAACAGCCCCAAACTGATGAGAACAGGAATGTGTCATACAAGATAAGTCATCCCACCACTCCCAAGAAAACTGATGACACAAACCCAGACTGAAGCATTTATAAAACCTCATTCACAATTTGCGTTTTCTGGACAATCAACTGCTGATTCAGGTGGCCTGAACTACACTCCAGAGGCTGCCAGCCCTCTCGCTGCAGATGGACTGCATCCCAACTGGGACACCAGTGACAGGCTCAGCACCGTTCACGCCAAAACCAACAACGGGCTTTGGAGCCAGCTCTTCTCTGAAGAACCTCACTCCCTTCCCTCCTGAAAAGCCTTTCGATTTCTTGTTCAGGACAAGAAGAAAATGTAGAAAATTCCCTTATTTCAGTTCAGACTTTGTCTTCTGCCTCAAATCATGAGGAAGTTTAAGCCTTCAAGGATCAGAAACTTGAAAGCCAATCAGTTACTACAGAGCAACCAAGGCAGACATCCAACAAGAAAGGAACAATATCAACATAACAAATCCTAAGCAAAATAGCAACAGAAGTATAGCAAGGCTTATATTTCAAATTAGCATTTGAAACAGCCTTTGCTGATTGGAGTGTCTGCTCCAGTGTGTTTGGAGACTGGCACACCGTAACCTTTACACCATCTCTTCCTCTCATGCTCACAGCAAGAATAATCAATAAGGAGTGAAAACACAAGCAATTACACACGTCTCTACTCCACATAACCTCCCAGGAGACACTGTGTACTGCTGAGACTACCAAGGAACGAACAGGTAGATAAAAGCATGTCTGTTACCTGCCTGATCAATGTCTTCCCTTTCTGTTTTACTGTGCTGTCATCTTTCAAGTCCTGTGTAAAGTATCTCTTCCCCCAAATAATCTTAAGAAATTAACAGTTAATAATTATAATCAGCTGGTGTAAGGCCAGAACCAAGTTAATTTATACCAAATGAATATCTGGTCTGTTAACTCGAAGCTAATCCTCCCTCTGAGATTCCATTACATCTGTCTCCTATTTTTCGAATGCAGAACTGGAAGGACAGAGTCTGCCTTTATTCTCTGCTCAAGATAATTACGAACATAATGTTGGAAACAGACCAAAAAAGTAAAGACTTTCACATGTATTTTACACAGCTAGTTTGAAAAGGTCAGGTTAGGTGCTGAGAATAAAGGCTGCACTAGCAAAAGCAAAAATCAACCCTCATACCTGTTCCCTGTGTCAAGGTGCTGCAAAATGGGAAAGTTTAGCCTCACGTTTTAGCTGGCACTTGCAGTGCGAGTGAAATTAATAGGATTTTCACAGTACAGTCAAAAGGGAGAGAAAAGATAAACAGCACAGGTCTGTGCAGATTCACTCCAGAGCTGTCAGGATCTGCTTCCTCTGCATCCCTTTGAGTTAAACTTTGTGGATTTCAAAGGCTGCAGGGCTGCTAAGAATCTCACACTGTGGCAATAAAAGATGTGTGAGACATCAGATTCACACATGTGTAAGTACCATAAATACATATATGCCTCGAGTTCGTATACACTGGTAGATTATCTAGGAAACAGTGGGAATTGAAACATTCAGAGTAAAACAAGCACACCTAAAACACAAGCCTCCCCCAGACACAAATGCAGTTTCTGCATTCAGAGTATACATTTTCAACATAACTAGTTTTTCGACACGCAACTATTGTCAAATATCCTTTATGTCACAGGACACTGGTAAGCAATGGTTTTGTCAAATGACCCAAAGGACTTCTCATTTGCCTGTGTGAATAGCAACACATGAATTATTTTACCATTGATCAGCTTAGATGCTTCCAGAAAGCACCTGTGTACTACTTGAAAGAATGAATGTGGAATATGAATAATTTCACTCAACAGAGAAGGAAAAAAGGACCAATCTTCTCTGAGTATATTGCTTGTCAGACAGAAGAACACAACATAATTATATTGTGACATTTCCACCAGCAAATAGATTCTACTGTAAGCAATTAGCACTGGTTCCTTCAGCAGACTTCAAAAATGTAATTGTATGGTATGCTCAGTTACAATAACATCTGAACAATAAATGACACTGCACTAAGTGAGCTAGATTTTAGCATATATAGACAGGTTAAAACACAGATGTTTTAACATAGATGGATGTTAATTCTTGCACAGGCCACCCTTACACCCCAAAATTGTTCATTAACATGGAAAGTTTTAAGGGCATAACGATTCACATTTTTAGAAAAAACAAGCACCAGTGACAATGAGTACTCTGGATCTAACTAAAATGGAGAATTTTGGTCTGTGCAGTGCACGTAACAACTATGTCTCTCCTCCTGGAGATGGGAAAGGCAGGGCTGGGCTCTCCTTCCTGGCCAGAATGCCTTCCAGAAGCTGCTTCTGATCAAGAGGGATTAGTAAAGATGGTTTAAGAAGGGGGGGAAAAAAAGTCATCAGGCATTAATCCTCTAAACATTTCATAGCCAACATATCTTTAATACAATCCCTCTAATCCAATTAGGGTGCCTTGAAAATCATATCTTGAATTCCATGCCTCGCTGTGATGGGTTCCGTGCGAGTGAAACATCCACTCAGCAAAGAGCTGCTGAACACCTGCGCTGCTGCACAGCCCCCTCCCCACCCTGCGAACTGAACCCTGCCTGGAGCAGCCCCACTCCAGCTGCATCAGCACCAAACCTGTGCCCCGACACATCCGGCAGGGTCGGCGCTGCCAGCATTCCCCCCTTGGGAACAACAGGGAAAACAACTCCTAATACAAAGGTTTTGCCAGCAAGGAGCAAATTACCACGAATTAACTGAGCTTGGTTTTTGAAATGTTCTCCTGAAAATTATTTGGGCTGGTATTCACGAGGATGTATATTCACACTTAAAGTGATGGGCAAAGGACAGAACAAAACAGCATAGTCTTGTTGCTAAAATAAAGGACTTTCACTCCAAAATAAAGGGATCCCATTAACATACCACTACAGGAAAACAAAGGAAAAATCAAAGTGCTGGCATCAAAAAATGTGCAACAAAAGCAACATAAAGTGATTCTTCTGTATTTCAGTAGACATTACTGTTTTGTTAAAAAATTCCAATGTTCAGAAAACATCATTTTATTGACTAAATAAGTTACTGGCTGCTGTTAAAAACATCTGGGGAGAATTTGTACGTGAAATACATTCTTGCAATAATACCATAATGTATAAATGAGTTATAAAATTCTCTCAGATTTTAACAAGTCTGTGACACCCTTGGATGTCCAGGAGCTGTTAAACAGTAACTTGTAGAAGGGTCTGCTCTTTACTGCACAAGAGGAGTGTCTGTGCAATGTCTGAAACAAAAAAAATTGATGCTGATTTTTTACAGACAAAAATAATTCTGGATATTATTTCTAAAATTCTCTTAACTCTGCCCCATTCTGCAACTCTCCATTTCGTGTCAGCAGTCAGAGGTACTAAACTTGGCCCCAGGCACTTCCCAGTTGCTGCAGCTGGGACTGATCCTGCCCTCCAACGCTGCTGCCTCTGTGCAGGGCAAGGTTCGAGCAGGACCTTGGCACAGGGAGGCTCTGCCTGTGCACAGCTTATCCCACCCCACTGAATTCGGGGAGCTTGGCAGAAGTGAGCTGTGCATTAGTGTGGATCTCCAGGAATAACGTAATGGTGCAGCACACTGTGAGACAGGGCACACACCCAAGTTGTTATGCATTTTAATTAGGTAAAGCGAGTGCTAAAAACTGCCTTGAAGGTCTAGTTGTAATCCGGTGCCATTGGTTTCCAATGGTTGGGTTTTCCTCCTGCCATCTCTCATTCACACACAAGCCATTTGATCATCCCTATCACAAGGGGAGGCTTAAAAGAGAAAAATTAAAAAAACCCCAAACCCAAACAACTTGTTTTGAAATGTAATTCAGTTCCTCCTCCTCTAAAAAGACAGATCCCCAAACAAATTCATTCACAACTTGGCTTTTATGGTACAGCAGGGCATGAAAATAATCAACTGGCTGCAAAACTGCTAAGTAAACCTAATTTAGAAGATGAAAATGTGTGAAACGCAAGAAACATCTCACAGATTGTAAAATGACATGTTTATTTAAAAGAAGAGACCAGGAGAAATCAGAAAGGTTGGCAGAAGATTGCAGTAACAACCCGAAGGCTCCCTGGCTGTCGGGGTCAGAGCTGCCCGTGACCTGCACACCCCCAGGCCAGGGGCAGGTGCTGCACAGCCCTCGGACCCCGAGCACCCCAGAGAGGGAGGCAGGAAAAAGCCCCAGCAGGTTTGCTGCAGAAATAGTCCTGTACTTCACTGTCCAGAGGGGTAGGGCCAGCAAGGACCCCAGAGGCAGCAGCTCAGAACAGAGAGGTGCAAAACCCAGCACGGAGAAGCAGGGAACACGGAGGGCTCCTCAAGGTCTCCTCTCAGCGCAGCAGCTGCTGCTGCAAACACTCCTGTGAGGCTCTGCCTGTGGGGAGCTCAACCTCCCCACAGCTCAAAAGCCAAAACCCCCCCGAAGATTACTTGTAATTGAGCCAAAAAGAAATGTTACTTGTTAAGGCAAGGAGATAAGGAGTAGTAGCACCATAACTTCCTTCAGTTCATCTGCTGAATTCATTTCAGCCCATCTCCTGCTCTGCAGCCCCTCTGAAATCAGGGGAGAATGGACAGTGTAAAATCAGTATCAAAAGAGAACTACCATGTCTGAACCAAATTCTGCTCATGTTCCAGTTCTGAACAATTCCCCATCTATATAAATGCAGATTAATTTTGAGCCTCCTTAACAATCCCCCATTCCAGCTAAAAGAATCAAAACCATCTCAACTGCAATTCCTTTCAAATATAATTTAATTTCCCCTATCTTTATTTTGACATTAAAAGAATGATGAAGAAAGTCTTCATATTATTTCTCAAGACACGGCTGCTGGAAGGTGAACTGCTTATCCACACACACCCCGTTCATTCTCGCCCTTCCTTTATGAGACTGGACCACCCTGACCTTGCTGCCACAGCAAGCACCATCTTTTCCCTAATGAAAGAACACTTAATTTCTGGAATGACTTTTTACGTAAACTAATCCAATGCCTCCTGACACCAGATGCTCACTGTTCAACATGAGAATTTTCTCAGAGTTGACAATGACATCTGAAATAGAAAGCCCGTGCTGGCAAACTTTTTATGAGAACAAAACCATTTTATAAATCCAAAAGTGAACTAGTATGGAAAAGTTTAATATTATTGTAAACGAAGAAGTATTTAAAAGTAAAAATTACACTTGACACTGTAATTACATTGCCCTAGAGTATAATCTCAAAAGAACACAGAGACCTTTTGCCAAAGGTGATTTGAGTGTTAATATGAAACTCAACATGGGCTCATTTTAATTACATATGTGCCTGCTGAGAACATATGATAGAGTCCAAAAAGCTAATTCACTGTCAGCATGACAGCAGGACCTAGTATTAAATCTTGCACACCAAGTAAATTTTCCAGATTACCAATTACCACACAAAAATAGGACACATTGCAAATGTGGTAATGAGCATGAAAGCAAAAATACAAAAAAATGGAGCTCAGCTCTGGGCCAGCAGTGGGAATAGCAAACCTCCCAACAGTTCAGCCTTTTTTTCTTCAAAAGCAGCAACATTCAGTTGGTCCATCTCTAACCCCAGTGACACCAGCTTTGCACTGACTTTCACAGCATGGATCCTCACTGGCACTGTACTAAAGTGGCACAGAGACTACAGAACTCTTCAGCAATATAGAACAGCAGTTCAAAGTAGATTTTAATGTGCTTTTTCTTTCCCTTCTTACACTAAGCCTTAAATTTTCTTCATTTAAAAGAAATTACTGAGTGGTTTTGTGTTCTCTTTTCACCAGTCTCTTGACAGGTTTCTGGCACTGAAAAACATGTTAAGAGTCGGTTTATACCTCTCCATGCTAACAGGCATTTTGGTTTCCTTTTAATTGTGGGTAAATTCATGCATCAGTCAGTATTTTCTACAGAAAGTGCCTGGAGTATAAAGAGGAGAACCCAGAGTCATGAGGACGAGCTAACCCTGGGGAAACGAGACATAACCACAATTCTGAAGGCAGCAGAGCCCCAGCCAATACTTCTAACTGCATCTTCACCTGCCTTTTGGTTGCTTTACTGATGCATTATTAATTAATAACTACTGAGCGTTCCCAACAGAGCATTTTAAGTAACAGCTGAATTTCTTTATGGACGATTATGAAGCATAGAAGTATGTCTGAATGTTCAAAGCAATAAACAAGCCCAGGTAGGGAGCCTGAACTGCTACAAAAACTGCCCTTTGAAGCTTGAGGTTTTAGGGATGCTGAATGTCTCCTGTGTAGTATTACACAATTTCCAGTCTAGCTTAATCCAATTAATCTGAAGAAATGTAGGATTTCCTCCATTTTGCCTCAGCACAGGCAAATGCTGTTTGAAAGGGAGATGATTGCATTTTAGAAAAGCTGCAAGGTTGGTTTGGTTCATTGCTTTATCCAAACGAAGCTACACCAATTTAGGCCAGCTGACAAATACAGTTTTCAGTTCTCAACTCAGATAAGGAAAAGAAAATTGTCAAATCACAATTATTTCTACTCAAGATTTATGTAAATGATGAAAAGTATTTCAGCAGCTCTGAAATGTGTTATTCAGGGATGATGCAAGGTTTTCACCTTCCACTTGAATTCTGGACAAACTTATGAAGTACTGCAGGTGTACTTAGGGCACCTCTGTGCTCTTGCAGCTGGGTAGTTTTAGGTACAGTTGAAATAAATTTGTAATGCTCTAAGATAGAAACTCATTTGGAGATTCTCTTTATCCATAGGATAATTTTTTCTTACCTCCACCTCAAAAAATAAAAAGCCTCCTACTAACTGAGTAAAATTCCAGCCTTAGTTTTCAACAATATTGCTGCCTTTAAGGCAGAAAGGAACTCACATTCCTATTCACTCTTCACTAGATTTAATTACTATCTGAATAAGGATTTAATTTTTTTTTTTTTTTTTTTGCCTATAGACTATGCTTAATATTTCTTTCTGGTGTTTCAACTGGCACATAGCAGAAAGGCAGCTTCAGCTGTGCTTGCTGATCCTTGCATTTGCCTTCCAGACAAATAACCCAGGCCCTTGCCAGGTAACACTTGGTAGATGGGGTAGAAAACAAGTTACCTGCACCATTTTCTGAACAATGAAATACAAAATTGTTCATCTGTATTTAGACAAAGTCCAGACAAAAGAACACACGTGAGAGGCCATGCAGGGCAGAGCACACGTGCACCCAGGCTCCCAGCACACGGGCACAGAACATGGGCTGCTTTGCAGGGGATCAGTCTCAGCCCCCAGCTCCCAGGGACAAATCCCAGAGCCACCCTGTGCTTTGTCCCCAGCTCTTCCAAAGCCACGTGTCCCTGTCCTGCTGCTCTGCCCTGCCCCTTCTGCACCCTGAGCACAGGCAGGGAAGGTCCAGCCACCTGCAGCAGGGGCTGCGAGTGCCCTGGCAGACAGAAGAGCTGTGTCCATCTCCCTTTCCCTGCAGGAATGAGCCCCTGCAGACTCCTGCCAGGCCTTGCTGTGCCCTCTGTGCCAGCCTGGTCTGCTCCGTCCTGGGAAAAATTTTTACTCATCTTTCAAAGCAGACAGAACTTGCTCTCGATTCCACAAACTACGACTGTGCTTTTTCTTTCTAATATTTCTTTCTATCTTTTGCGCTTAATTCTTCTGGTTCATGGCTCAGTCCCTCTATAGGGATTCATAGAAAATGGAAAGAATAGCACCTTTCTTATTTTGAGATATTAAGATGGATCATTATTCCTCCTGATGCGTTAGAAGATATTTATCAGTTTGAGTTATGAGGCCTTTCTGACTGTAAAGACTTAAACATTGATTTAATGCCAACTTAAAGACACCTAAAAGTGTAGGAGATTGCATTAGATAAATAATTTAACAATAAAAGGTATATCAAGGCAGACATTATTGCAACCTTCCACCAATCAATCACCATTTTCTATGTTTATCCAATTTTCATCTCAAGGCACTGTATATCAAATTGCCCAGACATACACTACACAACTGAAATAACTTCATCATTGAATAAAATTGCATAGCCATTAAAATTCTCTAATAGCAAGATAGCTGACATTATGTTAAATATTGGCTTCAGTTCCATAGGGCAATAAATTTTGACCTAAATCCAATCTTTCATAGATAGCTGATTGATAATGAAAAATTACTGGTTTGTCACTTTACCTTGGGAAATTTATTGTGGAAACTAATATAGCAGCAGGCAGGCTTTGAAATATATGATAAGTAAAACCACAGTTCCCTTCCTAAGCACCCTGAAAGGGAACCGATTTGGTCTGGTACAAGAATATGAGACATACTAATAGCAACCAGAAAAAGAGAGAAAGAGAGAAAAGAGAGAATTTTTCCTCCTTAAAGCTACTTCTGTTCAGCAAACTCCCTTAGGGAACTCAGAAAAAAACCCTGTTATTTTGTAACAAAATTATTTCCAAGTCTCTTGATAAACAGGATTTAAAATCCACATAAACACCAAACTAACAGTAACATCACCAGCACCATTTTTCCTCTGCATACATCTGCAGTGGAGTTAAATACCTGGTCTGTACCTGACATGAGCTGTCTGAGGTGTCCCAACGAGCCTGACACACACCAAAGAATGAAACCCAAGCTTCCCCAGCACTAGTCTGGGACTTAATTTCTATTTAGTGCTTATCTGGTCAGCCCATGATGTGGTGTAATGGAGCATATTCTTGCTGTCCCTCCTTAGCTGAGAGCTCTTTAATAACTTCTAGAGCAATCACACTGCATCTTTCCTTTTTCTTCTTCTCTAAGTGATCCTTCTGCTTGGAGGGATTCCAGTAGAACCCTCTGAGCCATTTCAGGTTTGCACTGGGGCCCCCTAACATCACTAATTTATTTCCTAAAATTTTGCAGGCTGCAGCAATATAAAGCAAACGTCATGAAAACACAAATGTTTGCATGTTTGGCAAATTATGTCTACAAATGGCCAGAAATGATTGAGAGAAATGGAAATGAGTGAACTTGTGTGTTAACTGCAGCCTTTTCAATTGTAAATGATGGAGCTGAATCTAATGGGATTTCTCATTAGGATTTCCATTTTTGATGACCCAGGTTAAGAATGCCAGAGATGTCTGAAGCTTCCTTGTAATATCCCTCAAGAGCCTGTGAGAAGTGATTTTCCCATTTGTTTTTCAGAGATCTGCAAGGTAGAACATTTTCAGAATCAGAACTGCCATAAAACTGTTCTTATTCCCAAATGCTGGGCTTTGCTTTGGACTATAAACTTCCATAGACTGGTAACACAAAAATCTCTACTACTTTATCTTTGCTTGCTCCTAAAAGAACAAAATTATCTTGTTTATTTCTCAGTGAACTTAAAATTTTGGTGATAGCAGTGCATAGAGACCTTTTATGGTTCACTGATGAAGGTTACTGAATAAATTTACTGAAGTAAGACATCACTTAAGAGGGGTCAGCAAAGCTACTTTATTACATCAGTTAAACCTCTAGCCCACTTTGCTTTTAACACTTCACAGGAAGCTTGGGTTTGTGATCAGCTCCTGGCAGAAAATGATAGATTTGTTTACAAAACCACATCAGCCCCACGTAGCCTCCCTCTGCTCTGGACTGGCAAATCCTGTATGTGTTACACACAAGTCTTTCCCACAATGACTCTTGGCAGCTCTGCTCACAGTTAATCTCAACCTCTCCTTAGCCAGTTGTTTCTCTGGCAGGGTGGCCAAATGAGCCAGGCTGGGTTCTCTGTCCAGCTTTGCCTTCTGTAATGGGGTATATCCCTCACATGCTTTTGAATAAATGGCCAAAGGAAGTGACTCTCTCAGACAGAGAGAATGAATCCGGGGTAGATCCCCAAACCGGCTCAGAGTGCTACAGAGAAATTCTTCCAGAGCACCTACACCTCAGTCCCATGCAAGAGAGAAAGTACAAATGGCTAAAACATATATTGCAGTAAATTTCTCTTTTGAACTTCCCTTTTCCTCTCTACTATTCAGTAAATTGCCGAGAATGAATCACAGCCCACAAATAGATGAAGAACATGAAAATGGATGGTTCTGTTTAGTCATACTCCTGCCGAGCTCCACACTATTATGCAGCACAGTAACGCAAGGCATACACAGAGCTTCCAGTCTGAAAGTAGCAGGGTTTGCAATGCTCCACTGCACAGCAATATCCATTGGCTGGCTGGAAGCCTTCGTTTGCAATTAAAACCACAGGTGAGTAAGCAGCCAGGCTGCTTAAGCTGCTGTTTACAGCCAGTCACCAACAAAGCTGCATTCTCACCAGCGGAGTGCTTCTCTTACAACTTTTAATGAGTTACAGAAATCAACCAAGGCTTCAAAAAAACGCTTCCATTAGTATGGGCAAGGAAGTCTCCACAAAAGAGACACAATCACCTTGCAACAAAGAGAATGATACAAGCCATTATATCCTAGTCACACTGCCCTGAACTTCCCTAAACGTCGGCTGAGTACTGAGGTTTCCAGTGAGATTTGTAGAAAAAGATCCTTTTGACTGCCAGGGTTTTTTTTGTGGACCTACAACTGTTGCAGACTATTGGGGGAGGTTTAGGTTGGATATTAGGAAAAGGTTCTTCACCCAAAGGGTGGCTGGGCACTGGGGCAGGCTCCCCAGGGAGGTGGTCAGGGCTCCAAGGCTGGCAGAGTTCAGGGAGTGTTTGGACAGTGCTCTCAGGCACAGGGTGGGATTCTTGGGGTTGGATTCAATGATCCTTGTGGGTCCCTTCCAACACAGGCTATTCTGTGAACATGCCTGAAGGGCTGCTGGTCATTAAAGTAAGCAAACACAAGACAGAGGAATTGGCAAGAAAGTGGGAAATGAGCTCTGTAGGTGAACTGCAAGCTGATCCACACAAAGATGTGATACAGGTACAGCATCATAAAGATTTTGTGTTCCAAATCACAAACCATCAGCATGACAGAGGCCAGGAGGGTGATCTACAAGGACCTTCATTTGCCATGGTAGTAGGGAACAATGTAAAGTAAGGAGAGTGGTGTCTGAATAGAAGCTTTTGATTCACAGGCTTTTGGCATAACTCAGAGGGAGTATCCAAACTGCTGCTAATAAAAATGTGAAGTTGAAGTTATCACTGAATTTCACTGCCTGTGGAGAACAACATGGTCCCTCTACAACACAGACACTGTGCCTCTGCTGATGATGAACAGGAAACTTGAACCCATGCCTGAACCAGGCCTTTATAAGCTTAATGAGGAGCTTAACATGCTCCACCCACTGACAAAGCCATATAGCACCCACTCCCCCTAGTCCAGACAGAGGACATCATTAGGAAGTAGAAGTATCTTTCTTCAAAGTCTTCAGCACCCAGAAAAGTTGTAGCAGCCCGGGAGAAGGTGGTGTGGAAGGGGAATGCAGGTACTGGAATACAGTCAATTCTCTCCTGACAGCACTGTCTGCAGAAGACTGGGTTCCATCACAGGAGGAGCAATATTGAGAAATTCTGTTTTAAAAGGCAACAAGCAATTCAGTCCTGCAGAACAAATCCTACAAATTTCCCAATTTGAAAGCACATACAACTGCTATTCATATTATTTTTGAGAAACCACAGAGTTCGAGTTATTAGATAATGATTTTCCTGCAGTGTAATTTTGCTTTTTGGCTTAAATCTTCCACCATTTTTACAGCAACATCCATGGATGAAGACAGATGGGTGAGCACTGAACACAAGAGATGGTAGAGATAATTCAGCTGCAGCAAGCTCTAGGAGAAAGGACTGAAATTCTTTGGCCTCCCTGGGGGCTGGTGAGAAAACTAGAGAGGAAAAATGATGGACTTTTGCCATGGGCCCTTCTGCAGGGCCAGGGCTTTAAACCAGTCTCTTATTTTATAGTAACACTGTAAAATGCTTCAGACTTTACTGTGCATTCACCTGAGCCTGTTGGTGACAGCAGAAGGGACTGGGAGATGGGGGTGCTCTGTTCCTCCTTACAAAGGTGCCAGTCAGGAGCAACTTATGTGACACAACTAAATGATAAATCAGTGAGGTACCGTGGATATTAAAATAGTGTGAGCAGCAAATCAGGGCTATTCACTTCTAACACGCTCTCAAACTATCAAAGACAAGCATTTACTTGGAAGACTAAATTTACAATGAGCAATTTCAAAATCTTTTTCAAGGTTGCTCAGCCATGGATTCTTGTCATTCAGTTTTTCTATAGAAGTCATGATTACCCACAGAGAAAAAAGACGGATGTTTTAAAACTACCTTCTGCATAAGAAATATTTGCAACAGAAACAAGTAAATTATGGTTTGGAATCTTAAAATGGCAATAATGTCCTGTAAGATTGGCTTCATGCCTAGATTGCTGGCATTTTAATTCAGAGTTAGATCTCTTAAACAACTCTTCCTCATTTCCAGGGGAAGACATTACAAACCAGTGATCTCATAAAGCTCAGTGACTCCTGAAATACATCAAAGAAATGTACCCTTTCAAAAACCTTCCTGAAACAGGGTGCATTCCCTTTAATTATATTTTTAATACTGTAAGAAACTCTGTATATATTTAAGGTATTGTTTCTAGAAGCCACAAAAGAGGAAAATTCTTCGCCTTGGCTTAGGAGGAAGAAATTAAATGGCAATACTGTCCCCCCTAATTATTTTAGAAGTAATACAGTCAGTGCCACTGGCTTCAAACTGAACCGTGGTAGCCTTGAGCTGCAGCTAGCATGGAATTTCTGGAACATGACACTTCCCCATTCTCCAAATAACAGTTCATCAGCTGCAGATTCCTGTGAAAACTGAGAATTTGCAAGTAATGGTACTTGGAGAAGTGCAGTGGTTAGAAAGAGCTGAATCTGTGCTCCTTTGTCCTTGATGGCATTTTAGGCTTAAAAAAAAAGCAAATCTAAAAGCTGCCTGCTTACAATTAGTGTGTTACACTGACACCCTCACAGAGTTTTCTTATGGCTGCAATGTTGAATTAGGAAAGAACAACATTGAAGCTGCTTGTGCAGCCAGCTCAAGCTCAGCCCAGTACTAATGCACACAGCTGCTTGCTTAGCATTGAATAGAATTAAGATAATTAGATGCCTTGTTTCCTCTTCAGGGTCTGTCTACCAAAATCATCATAATGAGTCCACTCCAGAGGTCCAACAACCATTTCATACGAAAAACATTATGTATGAAAAAGAGTAGAGCTCAAGTTTTCCTCATACAGAGGGAGGTTGGGTTTGGTGTTTCTATTTTGGGTTGGGTTTCTTGGGCCTCCTGATTCTTCTCCCCACTCCCCCCAGCTCATACCTTCGTGCCAACAATTTTCTTTGGCCATGGTTGTATTTGACTTTCCCCACCAACACTCTGTCCACACATTTCAGGATCACTGGAAGCATTAAGCATCACTTAAGTACTTTTCTTTCATCTCTGTACATACACAGTAATCTTTATCAAAATACTCACTGAGCTTCTGCTACGCTCATGCTCTTCCCAGGAGGTTTGCAGCAAGGACATACTCAGCCATTATCCTCTCCCACGCTTGCTCACGCTCCCCCTTTAATGCTCCATGAAATGATAACATTTTCCAAAACAGAGGCTTGGTGAGAACTAGGACTGCTGCCCATAAATATTCCATCCCTTCTGCCCCCCACTCCATGTGTCATATATTGCTCCCAGCAGTTCCTTGAGATGCCACGTGCCAGATGATTTCTGCAGCTCTGCTCTCAGGGACCGAGTCTGCAGCCTCCAGACCCACAGGTGACCAGAGAGTAGCATCATGAGAAAAAACAAGAGGAACATCAGGCTGATTTCATTCTCCAACTTCGAAACTTGCAGATGATCTAGACAGGAGCTATCTGTATTTAAATGAAAGGATTAATTGGCACAGACACCCAGCAGTTTTCCCCTCACTGAATTTCTTCTAAAACCAAAGCTGCCTGTGCAAGACAGCACTGACAGAGCCAGCCTGTGCTCATCACAGCCTTGTTTTTGGAGGAAGAATCCCTCAGCTCTGCAATGCCACAGTCTCACACACCCCTGAGAAACACCAGACCCCTGTTTTCTACAGTGCAGCTGTCCCCAGAGGTGCAGGGAGGTGGCAGAACAGTGTCACCCTGGTTTGGGATACCACAAGGACATTTCTAGCAATTCCAGTTCCCTTACAAGATGTACACACACCTTCCTTCGGTAAAGAAACTTGTCCAGTTTCTGACCCACTGGCCAGATCCAGTTTCTAAGGAGAATTCATTCATTTGGCCCTCTGCCCAGGGAACAGACCCTGTGAGCAGGGGCAAGTGTTTTCTCAGCTCTTACACCAGGCTGGCCTCATCAGTCCCTTCAAATGACCAGAGTGACCCAAGAGCAGGGCAGGGGCTGTCTGCACGTCCAGACTGGTGCCAGGGGCTTGTGTGCCCTTTGGGACTGACATGCATTTCCATCGATTACATGAGAGACTGCATTCCTCATCCATACAATGAGGTAGGGCCCATCTTCAGCCAGAACAACAAAGTACCTTTTCATTCCTTACATCCCAGTTTTAACTACCCAAACTTGCACATGTGGCCATAATAAAAGTTAATCTGAGAATCACTGGCAACACACACTCTTCCTGAGATCTCGTTTTTCTCCTGACAGTGCCACAGCTTCACTGATTTTATTGGAGTTGGTTCTGCTTCACAAACATAAGGGGAGAGACACATCACTTATTTCATAAATTCATTTCGCCTGAAATGCAAGTACTGAATCTTGAAATGGCCCTTTATACTGAAAGCAGTGCTGGAAACATGGTTTCCAGAACAGAACACAATCTCTGTACACGGTGTAATTACATCCTAGCGCTCTGCAGAATACCAGTGCATGGCTTAAATGCTATTAATTGTAAGCAGTTTTGTTCCACAGGATGTTGTTTGCTGATAACTACTCAATTAGGGTTATTTTGCAATTAGCCTACTCACAGTAAATTTACTGCAACCAGAGTCATCTGTGGTGCAGCAAATTAAAATGCTGTCTGGGCTGCATGTGCAGTGGCTCTTACACGCTCCTTAAACCGTGTATAGCTCACCACAGTGACTCTGTCACACTAACAGATTAAACACACAGGAAAGCAGCAGCAGCCAATGTCATTTGGAATCCTGAAACCAGCAGAAAACGACAAATCTGGGGTTCAATGATCTGTAGATCAAACCCAGTGAGTCCAAAAATGCACTGCCAAAACCTTAAAAGCTAAACAAACCACACATTTATATGTCACTGCGTGCACACACGTGCATATTGAGCAGATGAAATCCTCTGTTTGCTTCGTTACAGCTCCCATTCTTTTAAAAATCTGTAGAGGATGCTTTCATTTCCATGCCTTGAAGAACAGCTCTGCTCCACCCTACAAGTATTTGGCATCTTAGTGTCTTATCCTCTGCCTTCCTGCGAATCACACCTCTTTCTGCTGAGTGCTCTGAAGTCGTCAGATAAAAACATTATAGACATTCGGATTGCCATTACCTGTGTGTTATTCGGTAAGCAGAGCTCCAGAGCCCTTTTCTCTCAGTTTGAAAACCAACAGGTTGTGTTTTCTAAAATAAAATGGGAAATTTTCTTCCCAGCAGCCTCCAAGAAGCTGAAAGCATTTGCTTCAGTGTGCCAGAGCAGCACTATCAATAAGCAACCAGAGAGAAGGCAGTCTGATCTGCAAAAAACTCTTTCAGTGCTGATAAATGATTTTGAATGAGGGCAGCTTGATTACTTTCCTACTTTATTATAAGTTGGGTTTACCCCACAGGGATGAAGGTAGCAGAAAACCTGTTTGATTGAAAAACTAAGAAAAGACAACAGAAAAGCCCAGGGGAAATAAATCAGGATCACTTGAGGCTCTTTGCTTTCCTAGGGACTTTTCATTTGCTAGAACTACATCTTAGAAAACACTTCCCAAAAAACCCTGCTATGCACCTTTGGTCTATCCAGGGCTACAGATCTGGGTCAAGAATAAACCCAGTTGGGTAATTAATGATAAGGATTAGGCCAGAGTCTCCCCTGGGGATATGGCAGCCGAGAGGGGCTGGCCCAGAGGAGGCCTGGTGCAGATACCACCTGGGACGGTGCCTGCGATGACTCCCGGGCCTGGTGGAAATGACCTGGCAGGAACTGAGCTCTGTGCCCACCCAGCAACCCTGCAAGGCAAGGGGTGCAGGGCTGCAAACTACCCCGATCCACATGGGAGTGAAAAGCAGAGAACTCGGGGACTGAATCCAGCCAGTGGAGTCAGTGGAGCTTTCTCCACCTCAGGAGGAGGACAGGAAGTAGAAATCACAACTTCAATACCACGTTGAAATGTGGAGTGGTGCAATTGCAATTGCACTGCTGCCCACTGCTGCTGGGCAGAGTCACAGTGGCCATTCCAGGACTGTGCTCCTGCCCACAGCAATAATGGATTCTGCGGGGGGTAACGTGGCACTGATCAGGTCACTTGTGCTTTGTCCGAGGGGTTTTTGTCTTAGGTACAGAGTGATGGGAATTCTAGAGCCAAGAATTTCTCATTTAAGCTTCTGCTTCTTCCCAGTACCTCTGCACAAGAGGAGCATGATGGACATGCATGATGGACACAGAAGGGAGGCAGCTGGTCCACATCCACCGACAGCTTTGGCGAGCAGAGGACAGTCCGGCACACCGGGAGAATCGGTGTCCGTAGTCTGGCCTGGACAGGACTAGGCCAGAGACGGCCCCAGCAAGGAAACATCTGCCACACTGTCCACAGGTTGCTGATGTCCTGAGAAGAAAGGAACTCCCCAAATGATGTCTCCCTGTATCTTCTCCTCCACCTGCACAGGACTGGATTTGCTATTTCTTCATCTAACCTTGTGCTGAACCTGCACTTGCCCTCTTACGTTTCCTGAATGCAATTTCCCCAAAACACACTTCTACAAAGGCCAACATTCCCTTCTGGGAGAAGGGAGATCTGCAAGCTGCCCGTTGCCCTGATCTCAGCTGTGACTGGGTAAGGCTGCACCTAAAGCCTTTGACGCCAATCTCCTGTGCCACAGCATTTGTGCCATGTTTTTAGGACCAGCTTGCAGGGAAATGCCAGCTCACCTGCTCTGCAGGTCAGGTAACTGGTGAAGGTGCCACGTCCTGTTCCACTGCTTCAGCAGCAATGCCCTTAGAGGGACTGCAGCCCTCATGGAAACCACACCTGCACGTCAGATAGGGAGTATCGCGCTCTTGGTTTTAACAATCCTTTCTTTTATCACTGAAGATCCTTATAATCAAATTCCTTTGCCTGCTGCCTTTGGAAACAATAAAATACTTAAAAAAGAAACAGCTTGCATGATCCTGTTCCCATTGATAACCACTGAAGTGAATGTATCACTTAACATTTATGACAATCCAGCTGGATGGAGTCCTGCCCATGATTGATAGCTACACTTAGCAACATCATGGTTTTGATCAGCTGAGACAAGATCCAAGGGGATTAAACGCTGGATGACATCTCAGTGGAAACCACAGCACTGGGAACACGTTTATATGTTGGGATAATGGATGAATGTGCTGCTCCAACGCATAAATATTTATACTTCACAGTTTTGCTGGAAACAGACAGGAAACCTTTGTTCAAACCAAACTGAAGGGAACAACACTCACATGCTGAATACACAGACTCAGACCCCAGATGTCTGACTGTTGCTGAAAAACACCAGATCGCTTTTTTAATACATAAAGTGCCAAGGCCTCTACCCACATCTCCCCCTACCAGCAATCCTAACAATGGAGTGTCTTACGTCCCCAAAAGCTGATGTCCAGTACTTCACAAACATCTCCTAACCAAGCTCAGCTCCTCCCAGAGACCTCCAGAGTTGATGAAGTCACCTTTCATGAGGGATGGAGTCACTCTGGGAGTGAAGAACAGCAGTATTTATGTTCTACAGTGGGAGGAGAGATACGGGACCACAACACACTGACACCATGTCTTCTGCCTGTTCCACCAATTCTTTCTCTCCAGTGTCTGCCCACCCAGATTAACGATTTGGAATATTACCATGATAAGAAAGGGAGAAAAAACACCAAAAGAGACATGGTAAAAAACCAAACCAAAACAGTCACAGATGCACTGGGGTGGCAAGAGGCACCATCTAAATTAAAAGCCTAAGAATCTTGTTACAGGGAGGTGTGCTTTTTTAGATACATTCTCTGGGGCACCCTCTTTTTCACTGCCTGTGCAGGAATTTAACCTCCTAATCTCTGTAATAGCAACACCATCCTTCTCTCTGCCACGCTGAAATCACCCTACAGCAGCCACTGCTTTGTGATGGTGCAGTAAACAAGCCATTAGAGGATGTTGCTAATGAAAGGAACTAAACATCCCCTGGTTCCCATGGATCCCATGTTTATTCTACAGTCTCAAAGCAAGACCTATTCTCTGGTTTATAAATTCCCTCTGCACTTTCAGCTTGGACAAAGACATGGCATATCCTCCTGTGCATGGGCCAGTTACAGGCTGGGGGCTCTGGGCTGTTGTATAAACCAATGCTGCTGTGGGTAACGCTGCTCCTTGATCGATACCCACTTTGATCAACTGATCAATGCTGGTTTTTTTTAAAAGGCACTTTACTCTATGGAGAGCTTACAGCTGGCACATGAAGCACTCTTTGAAAAGTAGAAAAAGGTCAGCTGGGACATGCAAACTGACAGCAAGCTGAGAGGTAACTCATGATCTGAGGGCATGGAGAAACCAAAACAACAAATCAAAGCTTGGCTTAGGCCAGCAGAGGTAACTGACTCTCCAGCAGTGATTTTGAAAATATTTTTTGCTGATTCAAGAACATTAAAAATAGAAGTCAGGCACAAAATTGGATTTTCCCCGTGCTTTTGGAATTTTTTTTACTATACTTCTGATAATTACCTGGGTTATCAAAGCGCTTAGGACTCCACTGTGACAGAAAAATAGCCACACAGCCATAACAGCAATGCCACTCATGTATTGGTTAGCATAAAGCTCCAAAATTCACAATGGCTGCTCTCTGATTAACAAAAAGCACAGAACTCCTGCACATTTTGACTTTGCTTCTCTGTGTCTATAGATTAAGAATAAAAGAAACAGGAGTAGCATCTGAATACCTAGATCACATTGAGCAATAAAAATCTGGTGGAAGAGAATACTACAGGAATCCACCAAGGATCTCGTGCCATCCATATAATTCCCTGTTAAAAACATCCTCAAAGCCTCCCTTGTTTTCACGGACTGAGTCCATTACACGTTCCTGCAATAAAGCCATTTTTGCCATCAGAAGGCCATTCCAATCACACAGAATGCTTCCCCCAAGACAGCGTGTTATTTCTCCTTCTCCACCTCCCAACTTACCCTCCAGGGCACAGAAGCGCGTCACCTGCTCCGGCATCAGCTTCCCGAGCTTGTGCTGGCAATAAACGTCCGCGATCTCCTGGCGACACTGCTTGGACTTGGCGCGGGACATGGCCGAGATGGCCTCCTTGCCCGTCACCTCACAGCTGGGCGCCTGCTCGTATTTCACTTCAGGGGAGCTGTTCTCAATTTTTTTTAAAAGATGCTGTTTGGGAGACCGGTCAATCTCCTTCAGATTGTTGCTGTTGCTGCTGTTTTTTCCAGGGTGATCACTGAACTGCACCACCTCGTTGGAGTTCTTCCCCAGCAGCAAGTTCTCCTTCATCTTTTCCTCTTCCAGTTTCTTTCTCAAGTGCTCCTTTTGTTTGCTAAGGGGTTTTTTCACCAGCTCAGACTGGTGTTTTTGCCTCTGAGTCCTGGGAGCAAAGTTACTGTTATCAATAGTTTCAAAGTCCTTGGGGACCGAATTTTCATTATTGCTGTCTGTCCGCATTTTCTCTTTCGGTCGGTGGGAAAAATAGCCATCCTATAAATGGGGAGAAAAATCATACTCATCTTACTAAAACAGTCACATCCCATGCATTTATACTCATCCTACTAAAACAGTCACATCCCATGCAATACAAGCATTTCTTACAGGAAAACATAGATCAATTACAATCCCACATACTGCAGAGAATCCCTGTATTGGGGTTCGCAGCAGACAGAAGCTGAGAGGCCTCTGGGGTGCCCAAGCCACCTGCACTGGCATCTCTTCTTCACTGGGCCAGAGTCCAAGCCCTATCTCAGATGGAGCAGGGAGGTTTTACACAGGTTTGTGAGCAGTGATTAACCAGACACTTCACCCTGACACCATTAAATATCCATGAGAAAACAGAACTGCCTCGATGCTCTGCAGAAAGCACCACCTGAATACAGCCTGAGCTTTCTTTCAGTGAAGCAACTTTGCTACAAACCAAATCCCTCCTCATTTTGCCTTTTTTTTTTTTTTAGTTTCCACACATTTGAACCCTCCCTGGGAGGGTCAGAGCCAGGCTCAGGTGTCAGCTCTTAACCATCATGTTCCTCCTCTCGATGCTCTTAGATAAATACACAGCCCATTACGTTGCAACATTCAAAATCTATCATACAAAGGAAAAGGAACAGACCATGTGAAATATTTGTCTGCATCAGGGGTGGGTGAGGTTGAGCTGCCTTTGCTCCAACTGTGGAAACTTGTGAGAGACACAATTTTTAGACTCATGGACACAGAAATATGTTTGCAAAAGTTATCAGTAGCAGACAAAATCAATGCTGAATTGTTATTAAAACATCTGAAGACTGAAGGAGTAAAAATACGGATAGACTTTTTGAGTCTGTCCTGTTTCCTTTCCCCTTGTGGAACACCTAACCAAAAATCAGAGGCTGGGAAATGACAGCATCACTAATGATGACTGATGGGAGCATCTTTTAGCACCTATCAACCACGTTTTGTATTCAAAACATTTTATCAGCATGAGTTAATTGTTTCTCACACCTCTTCTGGGAGGAACTATTTAACAGTCAGGGTTTACAGAGAAAGGAGGGGGAGATAGTGACTTATCCCAGGCCATGCAGGGAGTCAGTATCAGTTTGACCTCTGCAGCTCAGCAATGAGAAATGTTTGAATAGTTTATTCATTAGAAGAGGTTGTTTAGTGAGTGACTAGAGCGATTCTCTCTCCATGAAAATGTCCAGTTTGCAGCCAGCTCTAGCTGTCTGACACAGAGGAATGCAAAGGAGTTAAAAAGAAAAAAACAAACCAACACCAGACAACAACTCACAAACCGAAATCCAAACATTCTTCAAACAAACAAAATATTTCTAGTTTGGGAAGAAAAATTTTTAAAAAAATAAAATTCTAACGTTTAAGGCAAGCATGAAATCAATTTCTTTTCTCGGTCTCACTTCTTTAAGGAAAAGAAAAGAACAGCATTTATACAGAAACAGGTTCATTTAAGTAGAAAAAGAATCAGAGCTCGTCCAATCATTCCATGCCCTTGCAAAAAGTCCCTCTCCAGCTCTCTTGTAGCTGCTTCAGGTACTGGAAGATGCCATAAGGAAACCTCTGGAGACTTTGTAGCACCATTTTTCCAAGAGGAAGTGTGACACTGGATGTCCATTACAGAACACAGGCCTAAGAGAAGGATTTCCACAAGCAGAAATGTTCTGTCCTAACTTTATCTGGTCCTCAGAAGATACAAGGAGAGGTTAACTGCTGAGTACTCAATGGCAATTGAGTCCTGGCAGGGAAGTTTTAATGACTGCGGAGCCTCTTCTGAGCATGTGCACGCTGCAGTTCAGCAATAACAAGCAAATACTCCAAAAGTGGGAAAGAACAGTCCGTACCCAGGAGTGTGCATGAGATCACTGCCAATCACAGACTGATTGCCATTGATGCTAAAAATAATACTATAACATTAATGCAAAAAACCATTTTAAGCTCAGAGCCATTTTATGCAATGAGAGAATTTGAATTGTGCTCCAAATTCTGCTCCCTGTTGAACACACAGATTTCAATTCTCCAACCTCCACCTCTGGTGTGTTTTGCTAAAGTTTGTCAGACACAACACAGGCTCTTTGGTGTATTAGCCACTGTATCTGCAGTGACTGAGAGTCTGGGGCTTAGGTATTCTGAGCTTGATGGAATTCGAAGTCTCATCTATCCCAGGAGGGAAAGCCTGGGTTTCTGCAGAGACTTTGCAATCTACTGAGGAAACCATGGAATAAATTGCTGCTGTCACCTACTACAGACCCAACAACAGCTGCTGCTGCTCGCTGGACCTAGCACAAACACAGAGCATTTGGAAGAACTTCACAGCTGTCTGTAATGACAAATGGATTTTAATGACAGCCTGTTAACACTCTCGGAGTCTTTTCCAAGCACAGCCCACACCAGTTCAGCCAGACCCAGGTAAGTTCACGCACCTGCACACTGCCTCTCTTCACGTTTTTCTCGCATCTGTCACTTCTGTTTGCATCCCAGCTAAGCACGTTCAAGCATAAACACGCATTTGGGGTTGCTCAGGTCACAAATTCTCCTGTAATCTCTCAGGTACAGTTCCGTATCCTGCGTTAGGATACCAACGGCAGGATGGTTAAAGGCAGGAGGTTAAAGATAAAGACTGTGGCTCCAATACTGGGCACAGAAAGTTCTGACAAGGCAGCCCTTTCTCAGCGGGGTATCCCACTGCAGGACACACTGCACAGCCACGAGGCACAACTCGCAGAGCTTCCCACCGCCCCTGAAGGAGCCCCTCCGCCACCAGCCCGCATTAGGCAACGTGACTGGTAATTTCTGCAATGCACAAAAAGCCACCACTAGACCGATTTCAAATCTGCTTTCAGAGAGAGAACCAGAGAGAGGTGCATTTAAATCAGCAGAGACCCAAACATCATCAGAGTGGGGTGCACCAGCCCTGCAGACAGCACGGGCAGCCAGACCGGCTGAGGGATGCAGCTCGAGGCCCCGAGGCCCCGGGAGAGCCCACACCGTGCAGGCAGGCACTGCTGCAGCATCACCTGCCCCACAGTGCTGCTGCACGGCTCCTTTTGGGAGGCTTTGTAGGGAACCTTACAGAAAACCCTCATCAGTTCACACAGGCACACAAACAGGAGCTTGCATTTGTCTGCCAGAGGTGTTCATTGCATTGTGCAGAGCACTTCCTCCTGACAATGAGAAAATGCTCCCTTCTCAGGAAAAGTTATTCATTGTACGATTTCTTTATCAACAAAGTCCTATAAATACTACACAGATGGATGGACCATGTGCAACCAAGCCCTGAATGGCAAATGTTCACAGTTACAGTTTATCTGACAACTCATTTTCTCCCCAGCACGGAAGGATCTGCTGTCTTTTTGTACTGAGAACATATTCTCATATTCTTTCTCTGGCAAAGCTTGGTACCTCAAAGACACAGCAAAACAAACCAGAAATATGCATCTGCACACACAGAGCAACAACAAAACACACAGATCTTCCTCTAAATACAAAGTATTGGACATGCTGGCCTTGAGGACCAGCTACAAATCAAACACCTGTACTACAAAAAGCTACTTATTTTTCCTCCCTTCACATAGTAAAGCACACAATTATTGACCTCGTGAAAATGTGCAATGCCTGGGCAGTCATGCAGGATCCCACACAGCTGAGGCCCCCAGAGCCAGGGCAGGCACTTGCTGCTTTGCTGGGCTGAGCTGTTCAGGATCCAAACCAGCTCACAGCTCCCAGACGTGGAGAATAGCTTCAAAATCTGCATCACATGTCAAAGCCTCAGAGACCTGGTCAGCTTTCACAGGACCATCTATTTTACCTGTCCTGTGACCGAGAAGAATTTAAACAGAATTATGAAAAGATAATTAAAACAAGTCTCTGTTCAATATTAATCACAGCTGTGACATATTATTTTGTAGTGCTTGTTAATTATTTCAATAATGACACCTTCCAATTGCCAGAGGAGTCAGAGGACGGCATCTCTACAATTAAATCTTTTTTTTCTGCTCTTATGTTTGTGCATTTGAGGGCTGTTTCTCAGCTGACATTGAAACCTTTGGCCTCCAGAACTACCAACTTTATGCTGTGGTCACCCCATTGTCTCCTGTCCTACTACACTCACATCTTTCAGACTGTAAAACCACCACTGCTCTGCTTGAAGCCCTCATGCAGCCACATGGATGCAGAGCAGACATCCCATTGTGCCATCAAAACAAACAAGAAATTGGGAACTTTAACTGAAGATGTGGTTGATGTGCCATGAGACCCTTGGAAAATGAGTTCGTTTGGCAGGTTTGAACAAAAACGTGGCCAAAGGCAGCAGATGGAGGAAAGGCAGCAGATGTTAATGTAGTTGTATTTTTCTGTATGTTTTTCTGTTTTGCTGTAATAAGTGCATTGTATTTTAATTGTCAGTGCTGAAGACTTGGGAGAAACATTTTGTGAGAAATATATTACGTTACTTTATGCCTTTCATTAGAGAGGGAGATGCAAATGGTGAAAATAGGTTTATTGACTTGCAAGCTGGCAAAGATAAAAGATGCAATTGCTTCACAGTGCTTTCTGTTATGTAAAAGGAAAATGAGACAAAGCAATCATTTGGGTTAAAAGGGGGATTCTGATACTTGAAAAAGCATGACTCCTTCAGGTTCAGCACTCACAGATACAGGCACAGCCAGCCCAAAACTACTGCAGCACTTGGCATTTCAAAATGCAGAGTAACAGATGGACAACCACCAAGTGCACAGGGGATCCCTTAGTGGAACATCTGCATTGGTAAGTGATTGTTTGGAGGATTATTGTTCCCTTCCTTTCTAAAACTGTTACCATCCATTTTTATTTTTCCTTAACGTCAATTTCAGCAGTGTGATCCAAAACACTAGAAACAACATCGTAAAAACATCATTAACAGAAGTTGCTTTTATCCCTTTTGACATATATACATTAAGGGAAGATGTTCTGGTTTGAAATCGAATGAAAACAGCTTCAAAACTTTGGCTGCTTTCCTCAAAAGAGTCTTTCTGGTTTTTACTAACATATGACTTACTTTGAGAGTGATTTAGATTAGGGAGTAAAATAATATTGCATCCCTCAAGAGACCAAACAGATTTTCACATTTGTTCCAGCTTAGCACAGTAAATGTACAAAGAGCCATATTGTATCAACAGTAATTTCAGATGTTCATCCGGTTATTAAAAAGTTTGGAATACTGCTAGAGGGAGCTGTGAAGGCACATATCCATAGTGCTTCCCAAACTGACCACTTTGTTTTCTGCTAATTTAAACTTCTCAGGAAAGTCTGCACTTCGACAGCACAGACCAGCCAAATTTACTCAGTCCGTAACAGAACTTGGTTTATAACCAGCAACTGCCCCCACTTTACACATTTTGTTCCCTTTCAAATGGTGCTGGGTCTCATTAAGTCTCCAGACTCGGGCACAAGCCCCTCTTTTGGCAAAGGTCCCTCCCAGTGCGACTGACCAGCAGGAACAGCAACGCTCCCTGAGCTGGGGCAAGTCCTTTTAACGCATTTTAACAGCTCCCCCCTCTGCTTTGCAGCAGCTTCAGCTCTGCCTGGGTGGGGGCAGTGGAACCCACCCCTGCATGATACAACAATTGCTCAGCTCCCAGGCAAACGAGCCCTCAAAAGGCCATTCACTCGAGCATCTGTCCTGGAACATTAACCAGTGTTATTGAGCCTCCTGGATCCACTTCAGCATAACCACATCTTTGAACAGAACTCACCACAAAACTAGGAAAGAGATGAAGGAGGACTGGCCTGAGAGTGCAAAAATGCAGCTTCTGAGGAAGCTCAGGAGGACCCTGGAGGGTTATTTTCCTACAGCTTCTCCCCAAGAGAAGGTGGATCTTACAGTCCTTCCAACAAAGAGTTCAGACATGAAGGAGCTTACGAGGAAGTCAGTCTTCTCTCAAGGGAACAGTATTTAAGTGACTGTCTATACTTTGTGATCCTTGAACAGGACCCTCAGTTGCAAAGATGTGGTAGAGCAGCACCAGACACTAATTAATGCCCCACAGCTTCTAAACAGGAGCTCAGCAGGTGAGGCCAAGTACTGATAAACCTACATGGCTGTTTTTCCTGATGGATATTCTGATACTGAAAGGAAAATATGAGGTGTTCTGTGTTTTTATTTCTCACCAAATTGTACTGCTTCATTATTTGACAAAGGTGCCCCAGAGAGATGTTACGTAAATAAATAACACAAAGAACGGGTAAAGCTCCATCATTTGCATGTTTAAAATACGGCCACAATAACCACCCTGAATACCCATCACCAGCCAACCTTTCATTCTTAGTTTTTCACCTTCCTCTCTCAATGACCTACCCCATAAAAAAATAACACAGTTAATCTGAACTGAATTCCCCTGCTTGCATCTCTATTTCTTTCATCCAGAATTCAGCCAATATAGATTTTATATCTTTCAGAGCAGTAGTAAACACTTGAAATTGCTTCCTGGTGACTTGTCATTAACTAGATTCCAAGTAAATTCATCAGGAGGCCTATTCCAACTCCAATCTAAACAATCTTGAGCAGCCCAGGGTGAATTGCTGAGACACACAATAGATCTCTGGCAGCTATAGAAATTAAGCATAATCAAAATATGGATGGTAGAAACCAAAGACGCCCTCACATACAAACAAAAACATCCTTGTAAAATATGGTCAGTTTAGCAGAAACGTATTCAGCCTAATTAGGTAGAAAATCTATTTAGATTAATACAATGCAAAGAATAATAATGAACTTCAGGATTACGTTTTGTTACTTGGAGGGAAAAAACAACACAAATAAATGGGAAGTAATTGGACCTTATTTAATAGTCTCAGACTATCAGCTCGAACAACTATAATCATTAAAGGCCCTGCAGTGATCTTCTACTGCTAAATGTTGTTAAATCAGAATTACAATACAACAAGCATGAAGAGCAAAGCCCATTAATATGAGCAACACTAAAAGAAATAGATTCATTCACATCTTTTTTCCCCAGCATCACAAGGAGCCTTTGAACCAAGCACGTTTAGAAATGAAAGGCCTCCATGTTTCCTCTTGTTTTGGGTGAGACTGAAATATTAACAGTTCCACGCATGTGATTACTGCAGGGGGACTGCAGATGAGCAGCAGTTACCTGCTGCTGGATTTGTGGATGTGCTAGATACCGGTTTGTGTCTTCACAGAAAGTTCTTCTGCAAGACCAGCAGCTACATTCACAAAACAAAAACAGAAAAAGCCAGAGGATTATTATGGGCTCTGCCACCTACCTCCTTAGCTACCCTGTCAGCAGTTCAGCCTGGGACCTGGCCTCAGCAAGAGTGGTGTATGTGGTACTGCACCCTCAGTTCTTGCAAATTCATTCAGAGCTATGCAAATGAGCAGTTTTACCAACATGATGAAAGATGAGAGTGCTGGAGTTAAAAGATAGAGCAAAATAAAAATTTCTGATACCAAAAATGATGCACCTTAAAGTTCAAAAACTTGTCATTTTACTGGCTCCAGCAAAGATCATGAAGAATATACGCATTAAGAAAAGACAACAAAAAGTTTTCTAGGAAACTGCCCTCCTCCCTTACTTGAATAGATACTCATTTTGGAGACCAAACCCTTCTTCTGTACCGTACTAAACATACTGACCACATGTGAGCCAAACACCAGATTGTACAGTGCCCAACTTTCTTCAGCCACAGAGCAGCTTTCCTCTCGTGCTGTAAGCACAGCGCTGTCTAAACAGTTATTTGTAATTACACTGCATTTAACAACAGTCATATTTCCATAACTCCTCACTTAGAATTCTGTTGGAAACAAGGACTCCCTGCACACAGTCAGTGATTGTATCCCAGCATATCCACATCCTCAGCTGACAGAACCAGATGGACAGCACAGCACAGTGTTCACTTAGTCACTGCTCATAGACTATGCCACGCAGAAAAATCAAATCACAATATACTCCATTGTTTTAATGAACATCATTATGTTAGAGCATAAAAAAATGGAAGGCAGAGAAACAGTGATGAAAAATGGGTCCTGTCTATCAAGAAATTTTTGCTTGTGTCTTCCTGACACCTTACTATTCTAAACCAGAAAAATAATGTAAAGTGAGCTGGAAACTTTAAATTTGCATCAACAAATAGATATTGCGTGCATTTCATCAGATTTGTCAGAGATTTTGGTAAGTTGTCTCCTATAGCATCAGCACTAGTCCAAAACATGCTGTGAGGGAATATAGCAGTGGCAATACTCAACAGTGGCATTATTTCCACTTAATTGGAATTAAATGGGCAGTGGAAGGATGATTGCAGGATGAGAGTACTACCTTTGGCTTTCTAAACAGCTGCTCTTTGGATTTTTTCCTTGATTTTACAGCACTCATGAAGTCGCACCAAGCACTGTGATAGAGTGAAAGGCAAAGACACGTTTCAGTTCCAGGGACAAGCTGCCAGTGACTCCACACATTCAGTGGTGCTTTCTCTCATGGAATCAATGGGAAATTCAACCACAGGTTTCCCCCTCTGTTTTTATAACTCAAACCTGGTGTGCAGGACAGGATTTAGTCTTTTATGCACAGGAGAGTTCTCTTTTACAAGTGTATTTAATAATCTACAGCAACCTTGGTGCACATACTACTACTGTAATGCACTGTAATTCTTTAGAAAGAAACTGTTTTGAGAATTTTCTGATTGCTGGAACACAGTTTCATTTGCAGAGACAGCACAATGATAGCTCACACATCACACTATGTATATCTTTCAAAACATGTATTTCTCATTAGTAATTCTACTATGCCAACCATTCCAAATATCAAAGTGACACCTGACAATTATAATGCTAGATGTTCACCAACATAATAACGCTTCAGCAGAGTGATATTTGCAAGGGTTTGAAAGGAAGAAAATCTCTACCTAAAATCTCGTGTAGGATGCATAAACTGCAGAGATGAGGGCACTGCCAGAAAGCAGCCTAAGGGAACTGTTGGTATTACAGATTTGAAGCTAACAGCTTCTAATCCATGGTTTGTAAGGACAGATGTAGCCACATGAAGCAATACTGAGGAGACTGTGCCCCTTTAGTGAGGGGGGCAGATTAAGAACTGTCATTTCGCAGGCTTTGGCCCCTTGGTTGGCGCTTTCCACATATCCAAGAGAAAAGATTTTCAGTATCCTATTTTGTCTGATGGATTACTCTCTCTCAGCGACACGATGCTGCCACGGAAGATGCAAGTTCAGCAAGTGCCCACACTCCCGGCCCTTGTGCACAGCTGCCGGCAGCACATCGCTTCCCGTGGAAGCAGCCTGTAAAACCCACGGACGCCTCAGCGCTTCCCTGGAAAAGCCCCTTGTGGTGACAGGTTGCACATCGCTCCCTTTCTGAAGGCCGGGATGTCTGGGGAGAAGCAGCACGGGAAAGATGCCGAAACACGGCCTTTTGCCAGCGCCCCGCCGCGATGGGTGGCACAGAAATGTTTGCTCAGGCTGGGGCTGGCCGGAATACCAATGCAGCCCAGCAATGAGCCGAACGGCAAACAGGAAGGAGGGAAAAAGCCCTGCGACACAAAAGAAACAAACAGCCGGAGATGAGATTGCCAGCAGGTACCGCGCTGGAATCCCGAGCGCGGCGGGCCCGGCGCTCGGCGAGCTCCAGATCCACGCTCCGGATTCCTGCCGCTGCCAGGCCAGGACCGCTGATCAGTGCCAGCAGGGCTCTAAGTGCTGCCCTTCCTTATTCTTCATGAGCATGAAATAATGGCAGCCGAGCAGATTTGAGTAAGAGCCGAAGCCTGCTGTACATCCGCACGCGAAGGGATGCGTTTCGCAGGCGATGAAAGCCGAGAACGAGCTGTCGTCTTCACTTAGTTTAATTCCTGTGTGCCTTTTGAGCAGCAAAAGCCTTCATCAAGAAGAAACAACGAGCGTCTCTGTCTATGACCCAGATTCTCAGTTTATGCCCAAATAAATTTTACATTCTTCTGAAAGTAAAGACTTTGAATGACTGTTAAAATGTACGTGGGCTATTACTGGCTCCTCAAATTGCTCAAGGAACTTAAAAAAGAGCAGATTTAGGAATCTATTAGGCAAGATTTTCTCTTCTCATTGAAATCTCCAAGATAATGAATGTCTTGGGAAGAGCAACAAGATTGTTATCATCCTTAACTCTTTGACCGAAGGCATGAGCCGGGCTGCTTCCAGTAAACAAGTGGTTCGTGTTAATTTTATAGACATGATTAAAATAAGTAAAGAGGCACTTGAATTATTTTTTCCTTCACAGTTAGTGAATAAATGTGGGTTAGTTGGCCAGAAGTCCCCACTGACATAGAATATTGCTGCAAGACAGCAGTGGCTGAAAAACCCCTGTTCATCTTATCTGCCACCAATTGTCCACAGAGAGAGGGAATGACAATTGCAGTGTTACACAACATCTATAAATACAAATTCCTCTGTTCTCTACAGTCAACAAGACTGTTCCCACGCATAAGGGTATTACTTCAGTGCTGGTTTTACAGAGAAGGTGAAATTCTGGCAGTGCCCACTCAGAAGTCCACGGACAGGAGAAAGTCTTTCACTTCTGGTGAGCCACGTCAGCCCCCCACGGATCCAGCACGTTCCAGCACAGTCCTGCTCAAAAAATACACAACAGTGTTCATTGTGGGGCAGGGACTGAACTCAGAGCAAACCTAGATGATGAGCTACAGTTGCTTGCAGTGCTAATTATTCTGTGCAATGCCCATATTCTAATGCAATCTCCTATAAAGAACCAATACTTTTTTACAATATAATTCCATTTATGTTGTGAACTGGCTGGCAATTAAATTTCTGAAGCTCTAAACACATCTACCTTGAAAATTGTCTCCAAGTATGTACAAAGCAACAGGCTGCTGAGCAAGGAACAAAAAAAAGGACAGTATTGCACGGAGCAGGAAAGTAAATTTACTTTCACTGCTGTTCCAGGCATTTGGAGGGGCAGAGCAGGGGAAAATGGTGAAATAAAGAATATCCAACACCAGAAAAAAACATGTATGAAATATATGCATGAATATAAAAATAGAGTCTGAGCAAGGAAATGGCCTCCCCAGTGCACTTAGGAGTAAAACTGCGATACACAGCTCAGCACACAGGAAAAGGGCAGAGCCGAGAGTGCAAACTGAAAGGCAACTGTCTGACATGAAAAACGTAACTGCCAAGTATTTGTAGGAAATTGTTTAACACCAGCCCTCTTGACTGTCAGCCTGATGTTCATTAAGTGCAAATAACAAGTCTTTAAAAAGCAGCATTTAATTACTCATGGAATGTTTTAATTGCTATTACAAAGCAGTTGTTTTTAATTACAGATCACATTAATACAAATATGATCTGATCCTGATCATTAGGATTAACTGTAGTGATCTTGTTCACCAACAATAGTATCTTTGTATTTAAAGTAAAATGTCATTAAAAAGCCATGGGAACTTCATCATTAATGTGCAAGCAGTGTAATCTTAATTTCCTCCTGCAGACACTGAACTGAGACCAATCATGCAAGATCTTCCAGTATGTAAAATAACTGTCACTTTTCATTACAAAGAATATGAAGCAAAAGGAACACTGAAATAACAAGGCTGAAACGATTTTCCAGATTTAGAAAAACCCATGCCACACTTTTTTTAAGAGCATTTTTTCAAGGGCAAAATTTTAGATTTTAGTTCTTGATAGTACAAAAATGATCAAGCAGACGTAATGACAAAATGTACAAAGGCCAGAGTAATGCATGGCTCAGAAAAGGCAATTACAGGGGAAGAAAGCCAATCTTCAGTAATAACTTATGTTAAGCAAGTGCAGACTGTGCCATCAGCACACATAGATGTGAAGGTAGGCAGTCAGCTTTCAGAAATGTTAAACAAAGGGCCCAGACCTCCAGAGCCCTGAGCATTTTACAAAAATTGGGAGAGAAGTAAGGAAAACAAAGCAGCTTTCTAAAATATAAGTGTAAATGTATGGGTAGCAGAAGTTGTACACATTACTCAGAACATACATGGCATAAACAATGAGAAAGAACAAGTTTGATCAACATTTAGATTATTCTCTAGAAAATATGGGCAGTTTGAAGACATGACCTCTGGATTAAGTCTATTTAACACTTATTTAGCCTCAGTCTCCTTCAGACTATAATTTCTGACCTCATCTTGAACCTTGCTGCTGGGCACCCGTCCTGTCAGATGCCATCCACGGCAAATACAATGTGGTTTATGTTTGTCTCTTAATCTTGTCTTATCTCTCAGCTTCTGCTTTGGTGTTCAATAGTTCACCTTTTGTCTGATTGCTGCCCTTGCTTGGGTTCCAACCTTTGCAGAGCTGCAAACCTGTCAGACAAGGAACAAAAAACTCGTTTCTAAATAGATAAGGGAACATAAAAACAGCCACGGGTCAGGTTCTGCCTGAAGTTAGGACAGCAGGTTTTGTGAAGTGCTGCCAAGATGAGTCAGGCTTCCTCCTCTACTGCCTTGCTGGTGAAAGCACATTAAATGTCCCAAAACTTTTCAACCTCAGAGCTCTAATACAGCTTCAGGCAAGGACCAAGGACTGCACTGTTTCTCCACCCCATCCATCCTTACACTCCATCCACCTCAGCGAGGCTGCCTCTCACACTGCTGGACTGGCACAGCTGTATCAACAGGGAGGCCTCCTGCTGGCCTGGCTCAGGAGCCCTGACTGGGATCAAGCCACCAGTATTTTCCAGTTCTTTGTCAGCAATGAAAGTCATCAAACAAAACTTCGAAGCCTCTCCCTAATAACCCCTGAGGTCAACATCTTACCTCTTCCTTCTCAGAGTGACACAACAAATTGGGATCAATAGTTTCCTTTCTTCTTCACTTACTATTCTTTCCGAACTTCCAGATAAAATTACATTTTCACAACGAGTTTAGTAGTTAGAGCTAAAGGCTTACCAGTCAAACTGGAAAAGATCTGAGCATAACTGAAGACACGGGTTTGACATTTTTAGCAGTTAACGCCCCAGAACATTGCTGCATTTCCATTGTTGTCAAAGTGCTGGAACAAGCTTCAAGACTGCACCATGCAAAGCTGAAACAAGGATGGGCTGGGGGCTCCTAGGGTTTTCCAAATACATGGGCCCCATGCTGCAGCGTGCCCCAGAGACACCACGGGAACAACAGAGCCTCCTCCCCCCAGCTACAGCCACACCAAATGAATCTGCAGGTGTTGGTCCACAGGGCACAGAGCGACCCAGCTGGCACAGGAGCAGATTGAAGTGGTCCTGCAACCACGGCCATCGTGACCATGACATTGTTAGTGGAGGCAAAATCAAACGGCAGCCACTGAAAGGCTCCAGTGTCCTAAACCAAAGTCAGTCAGGAAGCCTTGTATGCTGTGGCACTGCTGAGCCAGCAAACCACAGCTACAAGGATCTGACAAGGTCTATCATACCTTTATGACCCCCCCAGCACAGGGCTGGGCAGTTTATAAGGTTCAAAGGAACGTGTATTTTTTCCTATTACAAATAAAATGGTTTGAGGTTGCGCTCTCTGCACGGTAACACTGTCTCAATGTTTATGTTGAACATCTTTCACATGGTTTTATTACACAAACTCCCTCCTACATATGTGATGGTGGTCTTGGAAAGACAAGAAAGAGGCATTCAAAAATGCACGCAGACTGTGTGTGTTGTTTAACAGGAATATTTTCATGTGTGTAAAATGAATAGTTAACCATGCAATTCACAGTCAGGATAAAGCTACTCCAATACAAAAACTTTCTGTCCCTCTAAAATCTGGCTTATGTTATCACAGAAAACAAATAAAAATGGATTCCTTGTTCCTTTTCCAGACATTTCAATCAAATTTTTGACTCCCTGCAAGTCTCTGCCTGTCCTGCTGGTAATGACCTCCAGCCAGGAGCCTGGGCATGGAAGAGCACTGAGGGTTTTCACAACTTTCTGCCTCCCTTTAATTCGCCATCTCTTACATCAACAGTCCCAAGTCTCTCTTGAATTATCACTCCTCAAACAGGCTCGTATTGACACTGGAGATCTTCCTCCTACTTTTCAAGTACCATTAAAGTCCTTATGAAGAAGCGCACAAAGTGGAAATATTTATAAAACTGTGAAACTGAAATATGCTACATATGCTGAAGACTAAAGTAAAAACAGCAGATGCCATTATTTTGCATACTTATTATATATTTACATTTGATATATAATTTACATGTTACACACTTCCTGATTTTTTTTTTTCAGATATCAACACACGTATCAAATAGCTTTTTAAACAAAAGCCTGTTTGTCTTCTCTGCAACCTCATAAATTTGCAACATCTCTTATGAAGATCTGTTTCGCAACAAAGTAAGTGAAGGAGTGGATGGAAGGAAAAAACCTTTCTTGACAGGCATCCTCTTTGCTGATCCAGTTATAGGAAGCTGGATATTCAGACAAGTGGTTAAAATGAAAAAAAATTCTGTGTTTTGCAATGGCACCAGATGAAGCTGCTGATGTGGCACCTTCCCAGTGCTGAGAATTACAAGGTTTGTGATCGGAAGCTCTTCCTGCCCCAGTGAAATTTTAGGTGCTAAGGCACAGAGAGGCAACTCCTGCTGCTGTTTGTTCAGAAAAGGTTAAGGGAACAAAGGAAAAATCAGCACGTTTGCTCCATCTCTGACACTCACTCAATCCAGGGTGACTCACGGCTGCTGACAAAGCCTGGGCTCCCAAGGAAGCCTCAGGATTTTTGGTCTCAGTTTTTTTATTTTGAAGTGAGAATAGCTGTAATTATCATGCAGCTGACACTCATCCCACTAAAACTAGTATGTGCATAAAGCAGGTAATAAAACAAATAAATTAGAGCTAGATGAGAGCTGGTTATGGGACCGGTTCTGCGCAGCCCAGCAGCAGCTCTGGGCGGCAACCAGTTCCCGCTGGTTTCCCAGCAGCTCACTTCCAGCCAGGAGGCGTTTCCTTCAGCCACAGGGAGCTGCTCTGGGCACAGACACGGGTCACCCTGGGGCCTGAGGCGTACGGACGTGGGAGCACAGCACGGTGTAAGGAGAACAGTCGTGAAGCAGTACAAACACAGCTAAGCAGGGCTGACCCACAGCACTGTGAGAATTCAAAAATCAACGGTAATAGTCAGGTGAGAGAGTTGTCCAGACCTGTAAGTGAAACAGAAGGCATTTTCCATGGGAAAACTACAGCTCATCTAAAGAAAAACAGGAGGCAGCAATGCAATTCACAGATTCAGCAAATTCAGAGGGAGAAAACAAGGATGATTTATCTCCATGTTCTTGCTGCAGTCTGTGGCCAGCTCTCACTAAAATGCAATGTGTCCAATGCTTATACAGCATCTTCCATCCCAAACACTGCACGACACACAGCCCCACTGAAATACTGGACATTTCAGTATCAGCACAAGCCATAAGTAATTTCCACCGAAAAATTAAAACAAAATATCTTCCTGAACTGCTTCAGAAAGCTGTGGGCAAATAAGATACCCTACGTATGTATCAAAACAGGACTCCTTTAACCAACGTTCCCTTTTTAAAAAAATCTAAACAGAATCTTATTTGGGCTGACTGTTCATTTTACATAAGGGAGGCTTCAGAACCAACTCACAAAGTCTATATATGAGAATGTGTGGCAATATTAAATTTAGGTAAGTCATGAAGTCTTTCTGACAGAGTTCTGGCAGCTGCCAGTTTGTGTTTCACTGATTTTATAGGCCAAATAATGGACATTCTGATGTCAGACATTTGAGTACATGATCATTAACAATACTTTAGCAAATCCAAAAGAGCTTAGAAGCTACCCATATGGTCCACAGCTGATTTTAGCCACCAGAAAAGCAACTGTATGTTGCTATAATAAGAGATGCAACTGCTGCACTCAGATGACACCATTAATTTAGAAACTACTGAGCAGCAAGCAGGCCCTGCTATCCTGATTGTTCATCCGCAGCAAAGAACGACTTGTCAAGTGAGCCACACTGGTTACTCAATGACATACAAACTGGGACCATGCAGCCTTGCAGCAGCTCGTGGCCGTCACTGAACTGCTGTGGTCTGTGCTGCTGCTCAGTGCCATGTGAAGAGACAGAACACCAACCTCACACGCACATAAACAAGTGACAGCAGGTAGAAACGTAAGAGAAAAGAAAACGGGAGATTGTGCGTGTCTCAGGGCCTCAAGAAGCAATTTCAGAGGAGTCTGAAGTCTCTACTGCTGCCACCCAGTAAAGGGTAACAGTCACGCTGTCCTGCAGCTTCCTGCAGTACAGTAAAGGGTAACAGTCACGCTGTCCTGCAGCTTCCGCGCCCCGCTGCCAGCCCTGCCTGGCCCCAGAGAGCAGCGCAGACCAGACAGCTGCGCTGCCACGGCGCACACTGAGAAGTTATGCGGACAGCAAATGGGACAAGACCGCTCACTGCTGGGCTCAGCAGCTGGGGAGAGGGAGTCTGCAGCTCTCGTGTCACCGTCACCGCGAGCGGGCGGCGCAGCCCCCGGCACAGCCCAGCTCTGCGCACACCTGAGCCAAACCCGGGAGCTGCTGCCCACGGCCGCTCTCCAGCACTCCTGCCCTCAGCCAGCCCTTCCTCAGCTCCAGCCACCTGCACGCCAGGAGTCCCTACCGCCTTTGCCCCTGGTCCACCCCACAAAGCAGCGAGCGCAGCAGCCGCTGCCCGAACCTGCCTCGCACGCGCCTCGCAGGGAAACTGCCGGCACGTTCCAGGAGCTGCCCCTTGCCCGAGGACCAGCAGGAAACATGGGAGGGATGCCGTATTTCCCACAGGCAAAGCACAGAGAACTCACTGTATTTTCCCCACACGGTTAGGATGGGTTAAATAGAAAATAGTATCAAAATCAGGTGTTTTCCAGGAATTATCTGTATGCCTCATTAACATGATTATCTTCACCTGAGACCCTCCTAGCAGCTATTACAAAGCATATGGACAGGAACATTAACTTCTCAATTTCTATCTCCGACCATAACCCTTGTCCAGTTATCTTTCTTTGTTCAGATTTTCTTTTGGAAATGATGGAAATGTGAATCATTTAAGATGTGTCATCTGCTATGAAAGAAGAATGACACAAACTGGGAGATAACTGAGACAAGCCACAAAATTGTATTTACACATGGCTCTGAATTCCTGTTGCCATTTGAAGGAGCACAAGGGCTCACTTAGAGCTAACAAATGACAATATTTTGTTTTGCAGCTCCTGGGTTTATAACAAATCAGCTGTTGCAAGAATGCTTTTTAACTCCCCACAAGGACTTCTTCCATGTGAAGAACTTTCCTAATGTAGAAAAAGAATTGACCAAATCAAGGACCCAAGTAGGTCCTAATACATACTGAATTTTAACAGTTAGTCTATGAGATATGTACCCCCTAAACACTCTCTACCTTATTTACATAAATATGTACACAAAGGATGATGGTCAAGGCTATGAAATTACCTGCAAGTCCAGGGAGGAGATATACGTAGCACATCACTGCAAATTATCCCTTTAGTAGGAAGGATGTGGGAAAACCTGGAGGAGAAAAGATTGCTCATGCTATTTCTCCTGGTTAATATCTTTGACTAAATGAAATTACATGCTATTGTTGCTCTTAACAGAGCAATAGCCAAAAGCCACCTTTCTGTGGTGCCAGGAGGAGCCTGACACGACCGGGGGCTCAGCACCAGCACATTTCCACAGGCTCTGCCCTTTCTAGATCCTCAGCAAAACTACAGCTTGTACACAGGCTATAAAGACTCTTACAAGACTTCCCTGCAACTAATTTAATGGCTTTTTCAAACAATAAGATAAATGAGCAACAGACTTAATATTTTTTTAAAACCCCACTATGATTAGCAGGAAGACATCAATAAAATTATAATTTAAAAAAAAATTTCTTCCAGCCTTACTTTATGTGAAATACAGACCACCAGGAAAATGAAGATCCCTTTTCTTATTCTAAAGCTCTGGGATTTTCTGTATTTGCCTTTCACCCTTACTAGAAGGCCAGAAAACACTATAAAGTGATACATCCAGTGGATAATATGCCAAGTAATGACAGGTTTATAATTCTAGTTAAAGATCTTAACTTTCATACTGAGGCCATGCAGGATATAAAATATAAACTCATTGCTGTATCCTCTAGTTAACCAGTCTGCCAATTTTACTTCACCCTTTCTTTCTCATTTGTTTCAAAATACTTTGTAGTTGAGATTTTGAGCAGAGACCTGAAACTGTGACCCAAGACAGAGGGAAAACTGTAACCACCACGATATGATAGCAAAGGAGGCAAGAGGGCAATCTGGATTTTGAGATTTCAAGATCTGGGATGTCATTAAGCCGCTGAAGGACAAACACAGAGCAGATCAATGCAAACATGTTCAGAGTTAAAAAAAAGATCTTTTGGTGTTAGAGGCAAACCAAAGACCAGAAAGGTTTCCTTTGGTACAGTATACTTTTCTGACTCAACTGAAAAATTATGTTCACTGCTAATTTTTAAATTTATTTTTAGTACAGAAGAGGAATTCTTTCACAGATGTACCCTGGGGATTTTGTTCAGGCTCCTGTTTTTCCTGCAAGAATAACGCGACTGTCCTGCAGCAGCTGAAAGAGCGCCCTGTCCGCAGCTGCAGCCGCGGTGCCATCGTTACCCTCCCCACGTACCCTGCACAGCCCTGGGCAGCCCTGGCTGTCTGGGGACAGGCTCTGCACAAAAGGGGCCTGTGCAGGAGCACAGAGGTGCTTTCAGTGCCCAGCAGGGCTCGTGCAGGCAGAGCCTGGCTGCAGGAGCGCCCGGCTCGGCCACCTCGGCACTGATGGAGCCTTGCTGGGAGGGGAACGAGCCCCAAACTCAGCCCAGCTCCAAGAACCACCAGCCTCAGAATCACCAGTTCTGTTACTGGCCCCTGGAGCTGCACGAAAATAATCTCACCATGAGCCCTCTCAGGAGAATTCTCAATGCAATTCTCTAAAAAGCAGCTTGTTTCCATAGAAGCCTTCAACATCTCTTGATTGCTCCTGCAATAATTCAGGAATTCAAACAACAATTCAGTAGTGATGTTTAGAAAATAAAATAACCTAGAGAAAAACACCACACACAAAAAACCAAAAAAAAGTCAAAAAGCCTCACCCAAAAAAGGCCTTCTCTGTCAGGGCAGATCTTCAGTTAGTAAATCAAAGTACTACTGCTCAGTAAAGAATTGAGTTAAAACCAGAAAAATGCTTGGATGGAGTCAATTGATTTTCTTTTCTTCCATCCAACTCTTTTATAGGCAGCAATGTTAGGAGAAAAAGAAGAAAGTCAAACTTTCCTGGTCCTGCCAGGTGGGCTGACAGGCTTCTGCTCCACCTCAGGTGGCAGTGGCACCAGCTGGGAGCCTCGGGGCCCTCGGTCACCTCAGACTTGTGCCAGCTCTCGAAGGGGGTGGCTTTTCTCTGTCATACACACCAAACCCTTTGGGGTACCTTATGAAACAAAACCACTACAGATCACACTGACAGCTAGAACCCCACAGATTTAAGGCCAAATGGTATTTATTAGGGAAGACTCTTGTGCATTTCATCGCTGCAGGAGCGCTCTGTACTGGAAGGGGTGGGGTGTGTCCTGGCTGAGAAAGGACCTGGCTCTGGGGCTGATGAAATCATCTCTTCCACACCCTCAGCTCACGGCAGCCCACAACTAAACAAGAAGAAAAGTGATGACTGTTTAAGGGAAAAACAGAATATTACCTTTTTAACCAGCTCCACAGGATGTCCCACAGCAAGACATGTATATGTGAGATTCAAAATAAGTGTACTCCAATTCTAATGCAGTTTTATCTCTAAAGAGAAGTTCTGCTGGTTGACATAGTTGGTACAGCCTGAACTTAACTGTCTAATGCAAGCAGCTCTCTGGAGTCCCTAAGGATTAGTGGAGACAAATTATAATGAGCACATCAGTGGCATAATTGCACAGCAACCCAAGAAGCAAAGAACAGAAAGTTTCATGTTCTTTGTTGCTAACTAAAAATCTTAAAAAGTAACAGTTGCGAAAAATTTGGCAGCCAATTACTGCACTTGGCTTGTTTCTAAATGCAAGATTAGGCAATGAGAATTTCCAAGCAGCTGCCAAGGCTGCTGGAGCTGCTGCAAGGATGGTACGTCCTCCCCTTGGCCCAAACATGGATTGGCCGTGGCTGACAGCCGCAGGAGAACCTCTACAGCATTTATGCAATCGGTGCTTGCGTGGTGGTTATTTATTTAAATTCGTGTTCAGAAACACAAGACAGGATTATACAAGTGCAATGACATTGCAGGTGATTTTCTACCAACCCTACAGCAGGTTTTACAATCCTGCTGTTTATATGCACTGCTGGTGAGACAGAGCGATTAGAATTAATTATTCACATGTGCATATTTAAAATTTACAGGTAGTATCAGTCCACCGCTCCAAGGTAATTGCCAAGGTGTCTCAGGGGGACAGACAAACGCTGGGGAGCACTCACTGTCAGAAGGGACGTGTGGATTTGCCTCCTGCTGCCCCAAAGCTGGGCAGTTCCTCGAACCCACTTGAGCACAGGCCAATGCTGCCAGCAGCAAAGCTGCCAGCTGGCCTCTTCCCTTCAGCTTCTTTTGGGCAACTTTGGCTCCGGTTTCTAGAAGTGCTCTGCAGAATGTGAATGTACAGAATCAATGTGCATTTATAACAATGAGATCATTTATGCTACCATAGAATGTATCTGTGTCTGAGAGGTTAAGTATTTGTAAAGCTAATGATCCCTTAACTGCACAATGGTACTCTGGTGCTCCCTATTCACTCCCAGCAGACATTTCAGGGCTTGGTTTATGAAAGAAATTCTCTTAAGTGTACCAAATGGAAAGCCATGACAGAAAAATCCTTCCTCTTTAGCAGGAATAACAGCAGCTTCCATCAAGAGAAGACTGTTTGCCTTACCTCTGAGGTGAAAGGATTAATGTAAAACTCTGTGCTGCTGTGTTCTCTGCACCTGCCTTTAAATCCCTGCCCATTTTCAGCTGATCCCAGTGGTATCAGTGGTAATCGAGCTCACCAACTCTCCCACTTTTTTTTTGCTGTTTTCATGACATTTCCTGAAATATGAAGCTAAGGAAATGCTGCAACCATTTTTACTTCTAGAGAAATCAGAGACTGACAATGGAGGAAGGCAACTTAATAATTAACACAGCTCCACAAAGCTTTTGTGCAGAGAACTTCATATATTCGGCATGTAGTCTGCTAAGTCTGTATTTTCTCTTATGGGAATTCAGAAGAGTATGAACGTACTGTCAGAAGCAGTAAAATAAAAAAGTTGGTTCCATTTACTGTGATTACAGAGCTGGTAGGAAGACATCCTGATGCCACAAGGCCTGTCAGTCGCTGGTTCCAACGCACCGCCAGAAATCGCACGCAGAATCCCAAGGGGTGCAGCAGGTCACACATTTACTGCCATCTCAAAATTCCTTTATTCTGGCATCCTCTGCTTTTGTGTGTGGAAGCACTCACACTAGCCCAGCTTATTTACACTGATTTAAAGAAATCTTCATGGGATTACACCTCAGCATCAATACGAATAATTAAATAATGCCTAGGTCAGCCTCCTCCTGTGACTGATGGAAAGCAGTAACTGCTTCTTGCAGAGAAACCAGACTTAATTCTCCAGCCTTTTCCATCTTATATTGATTCAACTCTTCTGATTTCAGTACTTTAACCAGCCTATATTGTTTAGCATCTCTTACAGTGTAAGGAGGTGTCCCACTGCTGCCTGCATTGTATAAGACTTAGCTGTGTTCTGGCTCATTACCAGGTTTAAGCTCTGCCTGAAATGAAACAACAGCAGAATTCTGCTGGTAGCTGGACTGTGCTGGTAGTGAAGTTCAACTGGACAGATGGGCTGTCTGGTGGAGGAATGCTCCCCTGTACAACAGCAGTGGTCACACACGCTGGAGCTGATCATATCCATACTGAAAACCAGCCAATATCATGAAAGACAATCACACACTTTTCCTGAATAGGCTGAGGTTTTGCACGACCATGGAAAGAAAATACAAGAATCCATGAAAAATATGGGAAGACCGTGTCACCACTCTGTAGTATTTAGCTTTCAGGCCTTCCCAGGTACAGACCTACTTCAGTAGATCAATTTTAATGCTGTTACTGCAAAGCAAGGAGTGAAATTATCAGTAAATTGAATCTATCAAGTACTGCTTTTGATGGAACAAATGTGGTTACGTGTTTTTAAGGTCACTAGGCTCACATATGGTTATTTCCTCTCTCTACTTTTAATCAGGTCTATAAACTGGAAAATTATGGATAAACTGATGAGAAAAAAATGGCATCTTTCTTCTCTCCCTCCATATGTATATTACAGGCAGAAAGAATAAGAGAGTTGTATAAAGCCAAGCCTGTTTGATCAGTGCTTTGCTGTGGGCAGTTTCACATTTCAGTAATATCCAGCTTCACAACACCTGCACAGTGACTTCCCCAGTAAGACTGAGTTGAGTGCATAGGTAGCTTTTGTTGTTCAAACACTGTATCTTCAAATGAATAAGCTAATAAATAAGCTAATTTCGATTTTAGCTGAGTTGTTTTCCCACTGGACAAATACCTGGTGTTTTTTAGTGGTTTATCTGAACTGGATTTCTACTACAAACCAGGATGAACTCTTTTGCAGTGCTATTCAAACAGAGCAGCAGAGGTATTAATCTGACCCTTCTAAAAATTACGGAGAACACTTCAGATAACCTCAAAGCATTGAATAAAAGAATTGCCAGTTTTTTCAGTTTCATTGACAAGAAAATGACAATTTTTTACACTTGCAAACTAGAGTAATTTTGATACACATAGAGTAACCCGATGCAGACATCAGCTCACTTCTGTTCTTTCATCAGCTCACCCATAATTCACAGTTCTTTTTCTGAAAGTATAGTTGGATTGATTTTAATTTTTTTTCTCCCAAGCACTGGGTTCAGACTCAGGAAATATGGGTTTAGGTGCAACAAAATCTTCTTTCTCTACTCTCCTAAGGAGGGTAACACCACCTTACTGCATGGGACTTAAGCAAGAGCAAACTCTACAAGCCCCAGTGGATTGATTTTAATATGCCCAGAGGAAGCCTCTCCCAGGTCTGTGCCACACCTGCACTCTGACATACAAAACCTGAGCCCATGCTGCCAGGTCTGCTGGTGACACGGGAGCATAGTGGGTCTGACATGTCAGCAGAAGGCACAAAAGGTTGTATCAATTACTTTACAAAAACATAGCACTAGGAAAATATTCACATTTCCACAGTCTGTGACTACAACCATTACTACAGCAATTACATTTCTCTAGAAGTGCTCATTTTACACTCACAAATGCTCACTTTAAACTGCATGACCTAACTTAAATCTGCATTTTCCAAGAGCATTATTCCTACTTTTCCCACATGCATTGATACTTAAAGCCAAATTTACAAAGGTATTTAGGGACTTAGAAGTAATAACTGGTACTTTAGCAGGTAGCTCAACACCATCAAAGCAGGCATGGGAGTTGTACTTCTACGTCATTAAGTACCTTTCCTGTATCTTTACCTGTCTGTGTATCATAATCCATTCTGAAACAGATCTAACAGATATGCTTGTGCAGAACTGTTCTTTGCAAAGCAAAATTCCCCACTACAGATGCACCACTGCAGAGCAGCTTTGAACCTCAGAATAAAAGTCACTCCTAAACTTTGAATAAAAAAATGCCTCTTTGGGGAGTATTCTGCCATTGTCCATATTTAACAATGCAACTGTTTTGCATGGGGGTAAAAATGACCCCTTCCTTAAAACTGGATGGGCACTAAACTTAGTTTCAGCAAAGATTATTGTCAAGCTTCTATTAGCGCTTCACACAGGATGGAGTTTCTGCAAGATCCCCAAAGGCTTCTCTGCAACAGAGATTGTTATTCTGGTGTTTTCCCCAAAACTGGGCAGTAAAGCCATCCCAGAAGGATGGTTATAAACCAACTTTACAAAGCAATCTGCACTTCATGGTAACTGCTCTTTATCATTTTCCAATCAACACTAGTTGGCTTCTAATTGATTTTATATTATGTCCCTTACCAGAAGTAAGAATATGGTGTTTACTAGGGCAGCACAAAGAGGGCAGGCCTATTCTTACTGCTGTATTTAATGCTGCTGCTAATCATGGAGATTAAACTGAAACAATTACAACAGCTAATTAAAGAACAATGCGGTTTTTGGCATCTTTTCTCAGACAGCACTATTGGGAATTCCTAACTCAGGCAAAGCAGGGATAATTAAAAATCGAGCTCTGGTTTCCCCTGCACTGGCAGCTGGATCATGCTGATTAAACTGCAAATAAAACACATGAAACCAACACTTTGTAGTGTATCCAATTTCACTTAAAAGGGTCTTTAAAACTGAATCATAAACAGAGAAACAGTGCACAACAAATTATTTAGCTGAAGCTGGATATAGTCTTCACTGCAGTTGCTTCACAGCTCACTGTCTCTTGCACAGAGCATGGGACACTCATTACTGCAGGGCCTGGAGAGCCACTTGAATCATCCATGGCCCTTCCAAAGGCAGCATTGTTCAAAACATCACACTAGAAGCAAATGAACTCAGACAAATAACAGCATAAAAATTCGGAAGACCCCCATGGAAAATCCAGAACTGCACCCAGTGACACCTCAGGTCGTTACTGAAGAGTAAGACAGGGCTAAAAGCTCTTCCAGTGAGACTCTGGAGGGCGAAGGAGTTGCTGAAGAGCAGCTGGTTTATGACAGCTACGAGGTTCAAGGCAACTTGCAGCTGCCCAGTTAGGGCAGAAATGCAAGCAGAATGAAGCCTTGTCCAAGATTATCTGGAACTCTGCTCTAAGACACCACCTACAGAAGAGCAGTCGGAGCTTCCCTTTGTCCTGCTCAGGTCTCACCATCACCTGGGGTCAATGTGCAGTTACCCAGAGGGACTTACACAGCTTAACTTTATAATCATAATAAAAATAATAACCTTTACTCTTGCCTAGTGTTTGCCTGTATACTTTTGAGTCACATGAGCCGTAAGAACACAAACAAACCCAAAGAATAAGATGTGAAAGGTGATGCAAAAATACCAAATTACTCGCCTTAAGCTTGTTTGGATGTTTGCAAACCTGCCTGAAGGTTGTTACTGTGCTCTCTGGACAAGTACTTAATGCTTTGTTAAACAACAAGGGGGTCCTGTTAAAATGTTTTAACTAATGCCAAGAAATTTTGTATTCATGCAGCTCTGTGGAGAAACATCAGTATGACCTCATTTTCAGTGATCCCACTATGGGCACCTCACATGAATTTGATACTGGTACAGCTCAGCTACACCGAGTCTGTAAACCAGCAAGAGCACCACATTCCTTCAGAAGCACAACTATTTCTAGCTTTATATATTAAGTAAATCTATTTAACAGCAACAAATAATAATAAAAAGCAGGGAGGCTGCACTTGGCACCTGCAATACTTGCACTAAAGCAAAGTGCTGAAGGGACAGGGTGCTGATACCAGCAGGTGCAGAGGAAGGCACATAACTAAGGGGAAGGTTTCTAAGACAAAGCCCTTTCAAGTTTTTGGTAAGCATTTGAGAGTTTGGGGTACAGGACAGAAAGTCTGCTAGAGAAAAGAATCAGAGACCAAAAGGGGAATACACAAATACACATTTCTACCTACCTACATAGGGTGCACAGACTACACAGCAGTCCTGCTTCAGCCACATGTCATGGGAACCGTTTGGAAGGCTGGCTCAGAGTTAATTAAGAATAAAATTAAGCTAAAGGGCCTTGTGGAAAAAGCCCAGTTAGCACAGCAGTACTTCAGAGGAAACGCTCAGGTGCTCAAGAAACAACCAGCCTGGGCACAGAGGTGTTACAGACATTGTGCTGGCTTTTTTAGGAAAATCCCAGCACAGACAGCGGGGAGCATCTCCTGCAAGCCTCCCTTGCCCTCTGCCACCAGGGAACACGCCTGGCCAGTGCAGCTGTCCATGGTCTGCCAGTGCAGCTCTCTGCTACCCCAGTGCCAGCTCTCCGTACGGAGGCAGACAGGTACACACGTGAACAATCACAGCCCTGCCTCAGCTTCATGTGTGAATCTGGTGACATTTTCAAAGCTCACAGAGCATTTTCAGACCCTAAACTCTGGAGACCTGAGAGATTCCACTGAAGCTTCACATCTGTTTCACCCCGAGTCAGTCTGAACTGCCACCTTTTATTTTTGTCATTACCTCAGAAAGAGTAATTTTTCCATTTCCCTCCATTTCATTAACCTTATGGACCTAAGACAAACTTCAAAAATAATTTTAGCAGCCTGCACTGCCTGGAAATCAACAGCAGCAAGTAGTAAAAGAAGACATCACCCTTACAAAGGGCTGCAAGGAGAAGTGGCTATTGAACACCAGGAGCAGGAGAAAAGAACCAAAAAGCCAAATAAAGAAACGTCGTGGCCTGGCTGGTGACTTGCCGTGTGGTCTTGAAGGTTTCTCTTCCACCTGATCAAACGGTGACTGATAATGACTGTGCTGATTCCTTTCTGCCCACTTTCTTGCTTAGATGCACATATGCTTTATTACAGGGACACAAGATACTCTTCATTTTAAGCTATTTGTTATTTCCTACTGCTTTTGTTAGTCTCTGGTAACATATAACAGAAGTTTATACTGGAGACGCAGTTTTCATATTTTTCTCTGAAATTACAAGTTTGTTCTCAATCCCTGAGATGATATCTCATGCTTAAATGAAGTTTTGGCAAAGAAAAGCAAAGCACTTCACAGCTATCCTTCTACATCTAGTACCATTATGTCTTTATATACCTGTGTAAAAGCAAGCTATGCAAATTTTCGTAAAAATAATGATGCTAGTGTAATTGTTCTTTCTAGGCTATGTTCCAAAACCAATTTTAAACTTGAAAAAAACATGAAAGTGGGATAGCTGGGGAAAAAAAACTTTGTTTTTTACTTAATAATAAATGCTTGAAAGGATCACAGCATTTTATAAGGTCCTATGTAACACCAGTTATGACACCACAGAAATGCATTATTCAGTGCCAGCGAAGAATATAAATCCTTGTAATGTACATGGGTAAAACGTGGTTTAATTCTTATTATCCTTTGGCTTTGACTCAAAGTTCCTGCTGAGTGTTACAATGTTTAGACGATGCAAATTCCCTGAGATGCTTTAATTAAACCTGCAGTGTAAGACGTTGCCTCTGGCTATTGGTCACGGGACCTGGCACTTCCATTTCCAGAGGCACCACTCACCGGGCTGCACTGCCCAGCCTGAGCTCGGACCCCAGGGAAATGGGCACTTCTGCTGCTGCTCAGGCTGAGGCAGACGGGTGCTTTGGGCAGGCATCCCACCTTTGCTACTGCATGGTTGAGGTTTATCAGAAAAACATGACAGCTAGGAGACTGAGGAAACAAAATTCCTGCTCTAGTCTCTCCTTTTTTAACAAGGAATTTCTCTGGGGGAGTACATGGATGTTTAAGACCAGGAGTTTGCAGCACACATGCTACTTCTCCACAGCACACATTTCCACCATGCTCTGAACACCGGCAAAGAAAAGACCTCTGGAATTTGCATTACCTGGTGACAGCAGCGAGAACCCCTGAACCTCTAGGACCTCTCTGGGATGTGCGCACATAACACAGCCCTGGGCTTAGGGGGTACCTTCTGCTCACCTTTTATGAAAATATCAAAAGATCTGGTTTTGTTTTGAAGTGAAAAACCACCTCCAATCTCTAAACCCTGTAACTGCTAAGAAAAGCTTTTCCTACTCAGCTCTACGGGACTCCCATTCACAGGCAAGGACAGCTGGATGCCTTCAAGCACTCTGGCAAACACCCTTCAGCATGTTTAGGAATTTCTCTCTATCTTTGCACAGCATTTACACTCCTGTGGTTGTGAGCAGCCTAATGGATCCCTCCTTCCTACTGAATGCTGAAGCAGGCATTTTAAATGCAGTTGTTTGCATGTGTTGACTCGAAGTGCACACATCCTGGAAATTCACTGCCTTTCAGCATTACTGCCAATAAATAATTAAAAAGCCTATTAAGACAGCAAAAGCCAATTCACTGAAATTATAAGCAAATATTTTTGCATCAGGGCGCAGACTTGGGGAAACACTTAAACAGCGCCTTCAATCCAAAGCATGTGAGCATTCACATTGATGCAACTGCCTGACTTGGAAGTCTTGTGTTTTACTGAGTAAGGGCTATTACTCAGCCCTGCAAATTACTTTCTCTTGTGGAAACACACAGTTATTCAAGATTTCAAAATACCTAGCAAAAACAACAGTTTCATAACGAGAAAGACAAGTCTGATTTCATCCTAAGTCCTATAATTCTGAATCTGGATAGAAAAAACAAATAGTACTGACAGAAATTAGCCTCCACTGTATTTTTTCAGACATCAAAATACTTCAGTTATTCAGATACATACAATATCACAAAGGCAGCCAATAATGGAAATAAGGACATCAAGAAAGTGTTCTACTCCAGGCAACATATTTACAAATATTACTGGCACAAAATCAACTGCCACAGAGGGAACACAGACATTAGGCACAAAGAATCTCAGTTTGAAAAACATTCAGAAAATGGGACACATCAAACTAAATGTTAAATTCTAATTAAGAACACGAAACCTAGGAGGAAAAGCATATGCTGTCAGAGCCACAGCAGTTACATCAGGAGGTGACAAGGGAGAGAAGGAAATTCTGAAGAGGAACAGGGACACTTAGAGAAACAATAAACATTCTTCTGGGAAGGGAGCATCTCTGCCAGACAGCACATGTGCCTGGCAGCACACCTTGCCAGACAGGCAAGCCCTGCTGACCCTCTGTAGTTTGAATTTCCCAGGATGACCTTCCTCAGCTTTCTAACGCTGCATTTTCATGACCAGCTGAGATCATGGGGGCGAGGGGCAGGAGAGGATTTGATGATCTCACTGAAAATGAAAATTACCAGCTGGGACACCACTGGTCCTTGACCAGCAATGTCCACTCTCCCACTCAACAAATCGATCAATGACATTTTCTGAATTATGCCAGTATTTGGATTGGTGTTGGATGGAGCACACAGGCTCAGATGGCTGCTTCAGGAGCACCTTCAAGGAAATCATGCTTTTGAAAACACACAACCTAATCCTGGAGTTGAATGGATTAGCTCAAGATGTAGGACTCTCTACTGTGGAGAGTCATTTAAACTAAAACAGAGCAAGAATTCACCTTGGACCAACAGTTCTTGATTAACTTCCTTTGCTGGCAGGCTTAGTGTAAACTAGGCACCATGCCAAAGCCTCCCAATCCACTCTGGAGCAAATGCAATTTGAAATGATGCTCTCATATTTTAACAGCATGGACTTCAGAGTGAATTTTCAGGTAATGGTCAGAGGTGGCACAGACCAATGGATCAGTGGTGATGCTGGCACTTTGTATAACAATAAATCAAGCCAGATCTTTACTAACTTCTTTCACTGCACAGTAGAGGAACAGCTTCCAAGCCGGTGTGTGCATCGTGGTGTATGGTCTACGAAGAAAGACTGTTACTTCTAAGCTGGAACCACAATTTGCCTAAAACATCAATGTTTAGTACAAGCTGGAACAGTGGGAAATTTATGTTAAAGCTATTTTTAAGTATAGCACGTACCCAGACACAATCTCTAAATGTCTTTCACATAAATGAGATCTGCACACCCCTGGATTCACAGGCACCACACCAGCTCCCCCAGCTCTGCAGAAGCTACTCAGCCTTTTGGTGTGACCTCAGGCATCCTGCAGGCAATGGACACGACCTGGATTTCCACCCTCTGGCACCACAAGAAGCAGACACATGCCAGAAACCTGTTTGCCGTGGAGATGGAAGCCAGTCACTTCATCAAACCTGCAGGCTACTCACACATATCTCCTGCACACGGTCACTGCTGCAGAGTATGATCCCCAACAAGAGTTTCATTTGAGTTTTAGCTTCTCTGAAGCTTTTTGGGCTTTCCAAGCCCATCAGTTTGCCTCAGGCCAGCTGGAGCCATGCTGGGATTTGCAGCCTTCCTGCAGGAAAGCCAGAAGAGCTCTGCCCAGCAACCCTGCACCCACTGAAACCACACAGACCTCCCCAGCTGCAGGCAGGGCAGCTCCTCCTGCATGGCGCAACCTGCATCCGTCAGGGACCTTTTAAATAAAAATGCTGAACTAAATAATTGTCTTATGAATGGCCAAGTTTTATGTGTGCTAAATCTTCCACACAAACACCAATTCACGGAGAGGAGCAGCGCTGGCACACCACCAGCACTTTCTGTGCCAGGCTACCCAGCTGCCAGGAGGGACAGAAAGGGACTCCAGCACAGGGCGACACAAGAAATCTGGAGCAGGGACCTGTGCACGTTTTAACTTAGGCTCCGCAACAAAATTTAAAGATGAGATAAAAAACATCAACAGTTTTATGTGTGTCAGTTTTGAAAGGCTGGGCTATAAAGAACAAAGTTATTCAACACGAGAAAAAAAATGAATGTGAAGAATATGTCAGTTTGATGTCTCAAATAAAAAGGTAATGACCTCCATTTACACAACATTCCTGTGTTTTCATAGGCAAAGGAACAGGCAGCACTCCTTGAGAAAAGGGTACCATGAGGCTGATTTGGCGCCTCATTTGTTATTTAAATTGTCTTTTGCTTTTCTGCCCTTAAAAAAACAACAAACCAGCTATTAGTCAAGACTAGCTTTTTGACCTTTGTAAGACACCGTGTCCAGCGAGCGAGCACCGTGATAACAGTGCCAACACAAGTTCAAAGCTGAGCTGCCAGAAAGGTGCTCTGTAAGCAGCGATCAAACGTTGCATGTTTCCTGCTAAGAAACCAAACACTGTTGAAGACCACAACCAAATTAGCATCTAGATAATTTGTAAATAATTAACTTAGTGTCATTTTATAGGCACTAAGTGCTTGCTCTTCTAGTATCATGATTTAATTATCAGCATTTATTAAAAATATTGTTTGCTGTACGTAAACTCAAACATTAGAAGACAGTCAAAAGCAATTAGAAATGTAGGTAACATTTACTACACAGGATAAAGCACAATTAAATGCTAAAAGACACAGGAACAAAGAAATAATAATAATAACTCTTTCTGGTTCCTGTGGAGTCATGGGATAACATGTATAATAAATTGTATTATGCGTAAGCAGCAAGATGAAAACTATTTTAGGTTTACAATTGTTTTAAAGCTGACACTCTAAGTAGAGCAAGGAGCTCATCAAACCTGCTTGTAGCAAAACCTTTCTTGGAAGCTCCAGTTCAAGCTTGGCCTTACTGTGAAGCATACAAATTACTAACCCATTGCCAATGGCAGCACCTGGCACTTGCTACCCAACAGAAGCCAGCACCACAGGCTCCCCAGCCATGATTTCAATCTTAAAACTGCTGATTTTTCTCTCCAGTTTAGCAGCACACATAAAGTAGAGAAACAGTCCCGCAGCAAGGAGCAGGGAACTGACCTGTCCTGCAAGGGACAGCACAGCTTGCACTCTCCAAAGTCTCAGTGCCCACCTGTGACGCACAGGGCAGCGTGGCCAGGCCCCCCTGGGATGTGGTCACAGAGGGGTTGTGCCATCCCAGCCTAAGGAGAGGGTCCCTCTCAGGCTCCCACCTCTCAGGCAAGCGCTCCCCATGAGAGAAAACTCCACTCCTTTCACAGAAAGAAGCAGCCTTGACAGGGTGGTGTGTGTGGTTTTGTTTTGCTTCGAGGATGGACACAAGCAACGCTTTGGGGTGACGGGCTGTGAGTGCCAGACAGCAGAGAGGCACTCTGGCTCTGCCCCAGGGTGCGCTGGTGTGAGCAGCAGAACCCTCAACCTCGGTGTTTTTGCTGCATGACAGATTTTGCTAATCCTGTTCTGAGGCTGGCAGCTCTCTACACGCACACAATGCGCTGAGCTCAGGCAGCAATGCAGGCTCTGGCTGCAGCTTTGAAAGGCAAGCCCCACATCCAGACGCTCTGTCGAGTACTGGACACAGCTTCCTCGTACAGCCTTATCTAATGCATGGTTTGCTGTGGCTGGAAATACAACTGCCAGAGGAGCGCAGGGCTGCCCGTGTGACGGGATGGGACGGTTCACAGCCAGGGCTGTCCCTGTCATCGCCGCTGGGATGCCACAAAAAGGTGCTGGAGGGCAGGGGGAGGAGCTGGTGCATGTGGAACTTGCCATTTGCACGGCCAAAGGCACCTGTTCGGCCTGGGCCAGCACAAGACTTTCAGTCCTGGACACGACACTGAACCACACATTTCCCACCAGAACTAACAAGGGGTCACACCAGCAAGTCACAGTTTTGGTTTCTTTTTCCTGAAGAGGAAATACAGGGAACATTTCAAGTAACGCAAGATTATTAGCTTCCTTCCCTAATTTCCCATGGAAAGGTGTTTTCAGACAAATTCTATCACTTCCACAAATGTCCAGCCAGCAGCTTTGGGAGGGACAACTGACAGCCTGCCCACTGCCTCAGCATTGTCATCAACTGTGGCTATAAACACTGCTGTAAGGCAAGACAACCAAACATTTGTGCCTTTTTCTTTTAAATCTTGCTTTGGCTTTAGCACTACAATCCATCCAGTTGCAGTCATTTTCCCAACCAGAAGCCAGAGCACAGGAGCAGGTAACACACACCTCCATATCCCCACGGGATTTACCAGCTACTGATACACTTTTACTGCCGGCCTAGAGCGCGGTTAACTCCTCATCGAGCGATAGTGGGGAACGCTGACAGAGCCAAACTCCAGGGACTGCACAGCTACGTCAACAAGGCTGTAAAACAAGGCAGAGGAGGAGGAGGAAGGTGAATGTGAACAAGGCCCGTGATCTGAGCAGCAGCCCGGGCAGGCGAGCAAAAGAATCTTCCGCATAACTCGTCCCACGCTGTGCATCGGGAACAACCCCCACAGGTTCTCCTTGTGCTGGGGGCTGCAGGATGCAAGGGAGCGGGAGCAGGCAATTACAGAAACACACAACTCTCAGTGCGTTACGTGGAAGCGGGCATAGCCGTTCCAAAGCTGCCCTGGCTACAGAATTACCGTAACTAGATCTGGAAACTGCTGCATGTAAAACACAGCTGTGCACGTCTATATTTATCCAATTATTATCTGACTGTTTGTAAGAAATTCTTTGTGCATTTTTATTTTCTGTGCTATGCTTCTCCATCCCAGAAATGAAATTAACACTTTATAGCACTTTGCTATACAAAAGCTATTTATGCCATTGAGGTCCACTCCCAGCATAACCTGAGGAAGAGAAAATTGCAGGGGGGTGTTGGGGGAAAAAAGCAGCATCACAAGTAAGTCTGCACTATCACTGTATATTTCTAGGTCTATGTCATGCACAGATCAGTACTTTATTAAATACACTGTGTTTTGATACCACTTTATGATGCCACTGTGTATAACAAACTCTGTGTGATCCTTCCTTGCCAGTTTTGACTCATAAGGACTTGGCTCTGAAGTAAGGTCCATAAAATAGATGTAGTAAGCTTGTTGAGACAAATAACAAAACAGTCAAAAGCTTTCCCCAGAGAAAGGCCAGCAGAAGACAAAGGTAGAAATATTTATGTAGTCACTCAGGGGCATTGGAAATGTGTTCTGAATAAACACTCATCTTCAGTATGCAAGTTCCATAGCCCTTGCTGTCTCCCAAAGATCAGCGAGAATGGAAATCAATGATGCTGCCTTGTTAGAAAACACAAATCAAAGCATCAGTGACTTTGTAAAATCCCTTCTGTCACTTTGACCTTCTGGTGCCAGGCAGCTCCACAGATTCATTACCGTTCATTGTAATGTCTAAAGAAAAAATCAGCAGCACAAGTGTTTGAGAGTAACAGACCAGCAGCAGGGACTGGGAAAATGCTGGGAAGCAGAGTGTACAAAAAGAAATGAGAACACCATGAAAGGATGCTCACTCTGCCTGGAGTGAGGACTGTGTGCTCCCTTCAAACGTACACAAGTCAATTCTGCTGTTGTCCAGCTTCACGCCAGGTCCGTCCTCGCCACCTGCACCTACTGTTTCCTGTCAGGAATCTGGTTCTCTCCTTGCCCAGCCACTCATGCCAGGAGCTACTGCTATGGCTGCTACACCTGCACCCTCTCCAGGGACACCAGCAGGGGTAAATACCATAAATATGGTGGGCAACACCAGCCCAGCCCTCTCTTTCAGAGAAACTTTTGTCAGAAAGAAGTGGGATGGGGGTACTAACCTGAGTCTCCAAGCTGGTGTAGGGACTAGGAGGTTCAATCTACAAAGAGAGCAGACAGAAACAGCCATTACTCTGGAATAGTGGAAAAGAAGGCATTCTGAGCTGTTTGTGGTCTAAAGCAGTGATATCAGGGACAAACACACCTGCTCGAACAAGGATGGCAGGGTTATTTTTTTGCTTTAAGATTTACCACTTTTCCAGACATCTGGAAATCACACAGAACTTACAGAATCTCTACAATATTTGGATGAGCAAAAAAAGTTGCAGAGACAGGAGTATAGAGGGCCATGTGCAGGCCCTCGCATCTTTGATTTGATGCTCTTTCACAGTTCTTAGATTACAACTGACTGGTTTTAGATCAGGTCAATATTTGACTGGTGCTCCTGTAATTTCAAGGCATTAGAATTTTTCAGAAAGTTGATCAAGACTTGATGGTGAAAGGGTTGGCCACATCCTTGGCAAAATTTTTCCTCCCAACAGCTGCAGTTAGCAGTGGTTATTTTGTTTTCCATTAAATTTCTTCCTAATGAATGCTCCTCTCCAGCTCTGCACATTACAATGCACGTGCACTGTACATTTTCTGCAGCCTGGCATCTTCCTCGGTGTCAAAATCTGAACTCTGAGCTTAGCTTGGCCAGAGGATTCAAACCTCATTAAAGAACTTCTAAACACAAAAGCACAAAATCGTCTATTTAGCCTGTTAATTAAAAGGTTAGCAAGAGAGAACATCCCTGTAGGAAACTCCATCATTAGTGTTCTGGGATTAGCACTCAGGCAAAATCTTTAAAAGCACATCTTTTAAAGTATAAGGAACATTTAAAACCTCAGTCCTGCTGGTCCAGGTATTTTTCTGCAAGGTCTTGCTCCCCACATCCTGTTTAATTGGAAAGCCTAACAGAGCGGAACCAGGTCAATGGTGCTCTCTCTTAAATCCATCACATCTGTCTAAATTAGACACTTTTAGTTTAGAAAATTCTTGTCTATCAGATTATCGGGCTCCCGGGACTAATTCTGAGTTTTGAGCCATTGTGATTCTCACTTTGGCTAAATCACAGAACAGAATGAAAAAAAAAAAAAGTGGGCTTCCTCCAAGAAACAATATATTCCTTTAACTTTTAATTATGCCTAAAAAGCAGCTTTTGTTTTAACAAGCACCATAAAGACACTAATGAAGAAACAAGCTATCAACCCAGGGAAAAAAAGGTTAAGGAGGAAATTGGCCTTGAAAGCCTTGACACACCTTTCCTCCACTCAGCAAGTCATGGGTCAGGCAGCACAGTGTGCACAGGTGAAGAAGCCCACGATTATCTCTGTCACACTGCTAACTCAGAAAAGGCTGATGAAAGGTTACATTTAACACCAGAGTACCATTATGACACAGATGTAGTAGATATTGTCTGACAACTGGCCAAATGACACCAAGACTGGAAGGAAACTGAGAAACCTCAGTGAAATCCAAGTATCATGTGATCAGCTAAGCTAGAGGAGGAAAAAAATCATCTGAAGGTGAGAGATGAGGTGAGAGGACTCTCGTCCTCGGACAGCCTGTCTCTAAAACAAACGATGGCGACACTCACAGCTCTTCTCGCACAGACTTAGCAGGGATAAACTCATCCATTTTGCAGCTGGACTCTTAAGCAACGCTAGTTTGGTCACAGCGTTGTCCTCCGTTGTGCCACTCACATTTGTATCATAGCAGGAGGATCACAACATTAGCAGGTGTGTGGGGCAGATAGAACACAGAGTGTGTTTAAATAAAAAAAGCAAAATACTGCTGTAACAAAGAACAGCTCAGCTGCACAGGCTCCCCTTTGGGAGATCATCTGGATTTTCTCAGTCAGTGCCAATTTGATTTCAGACAAAAGCTTTTTCAACATGTACTGTTCCCTTCCAAATGACAATACTTCCATAAGAGGAAGTAGCTACTGTATGTAGAAAACATTCTGGAAAGATCAGGGCATTCCTGTAACAGATAAGGCTTCAGACTACTTAAGAGCTAGACAAACTCAGTCCAATATTTCCTGAACAGAACAGATTTCTTATGGTAATTACTAATTTCCAAAGCTTCCTGGACCAATGAAAGCTCTAAACATAAACCAGGTTTTGAATGGCATTATTTCACCACGTGGAACATGATGCATCAGCATGGGCCTGTGATCTACAGCTTTTCCTGTTTATTTCCCCCCTCGTTTTGGCTGTGGGAAATTGCATTCGCTTGTGCTGCCACCACTGTGCAGCACTGCAAGGGGACTGCTTTGCCCCATCGTTAGAACACACAACTCAAATGCCACCTTCACTTACAAATTATCTGAGAAGAAAATGAAGCTTGGCTTTTATGGGCAACAGTATGAACAAACCAGGTAAGCTCCTTCCCCAGCTCACACTTTTTTGCACAATTGCTAGAGACGGTGATAGGAAAAAACCCAAACCTTTCTCCCAGCCGCAGTTCACACAGTGCAACATTGCTGCCTCTCAGCCCGCGCTCCCCCGACTGTGAAACTTGGCTGGGTTGTCTCTGGATGCCACCTCTGCCTTGCACAGAGGTGTTTTCTTTCACCCCATTCACAACTGCCCACTCTCCTTTCCTGCTTCACTCGTGCAGGTACAGGTACCACACTCAGGACAGCTCTTGGAGCTGACCTGAGGGTCCCCAAAACACAACTGCAGCAAATCCACCCCAATTCTCCTCTTTAAGCAAGGCAATAAGGAAGCTGAGGAGGACAAAGAAGGTGGGAGGACATAAATATAGTCAAATTTGATTTTCAACTGCAAAAAACATTTTTAAAATTCACGTTCAAAATCAGCAACTTAAAAGAAAGACTTTCACTCTTACTGCAGGAAGAGGCATGTTCTTAAAATCATCTGCCTATCACTAGTGCCAAGTAAATGTCACACTTGGGTAAATCCCAGAGCTCTCCTCCAGCTCCCGTGCACGGCCTGATGCACGGCTATGGATGGCAATGTGCACAGCAGTAGCCCACACGTGAGGGATGAGGGTACGCACGTCTTTTCTAAAGGTACAACCTCTGTGCTTTGTCCAACCTGCCTGTCCTCATTGATTATTAGCTGCTAACAAAAGGTCAGAGAGCAAATTATCACATGGAAACACTTAGGAAAAAAACAGCAGAAGAACTGGCACCATTCCAAGCAAAGATTAGGTTGATCTGGGTATGTTCCACTTTAATTCTAGCAGGTTTCAGCAGCGTGACACAGAACCACAAGAGCTGTGATAACTAAACCCCAGGGGACGTCGGCAATCATCCCATCTGAAATTTCAGACTGCCATTTTTCAAGTGCTATGAATCATTAATCTCCAGTGCTTGTGATCAGATGAAATGTGCAGTGGGACTGGAGTGTAAACACTATGGCAGTGCTGTATAAACAGCCTGACACGTTGATCACCTTTAAAGACTGATCAGGGTAAGACTCTGTTTACTATTGAAAGGTGACACTGAGAACAGCAACTCTGCTCTGGGGTTTGGCTGCTGTGGTTTTCATAATGGGTTCATGTCTCACTCCCATACAGGAAACAGACATGTTTTCAAACACTTTGCAACCTTCCCAAAACAAAACTAAAGGACAGGAAGGCTCGGAGAAACTGAAGTACAGACAAATAAACCAAGTACTCCAAAGTCACGTGGCAAGGATGAGAGAAACCTGCAAGGTCTAGGACCTTGAGCACGAGACCCATCTCTTCTCCTTGCCACAAAAGATGTTTTTCCAGCAGTTTCAAGAGACATCAGGTTTGAATATGGTAACTCCATCTATGCTCCAACCTAATCACACATGACCTAAGCCTGACTGCAGGACAGCCCAGGGCTCAGACCCCGAGTGCTGTTGGCTGCGCTGGACGTGTTCCTGCAGAGAAACCTCCCGCTCACTGCCCCTCCCAGCACCTCTGGACTGCTCACCTTTAGCTCCTGCACAGCTCTGCTCAGCTTTGGTGAGTGGGCCAGGAACTTCAAATGATTTTTTATACTTGATGGGCAATTTTCACTCATTTCTCATCACTTCTCTCCATCCTTGGAGGCAGCACGGATCTGTGCGTGGCTTGGCACAAGGCAGTGGCCCCCGGCAGCAGTGCCAGTCACAGGTGCCCTCACCCCAGCACCTCAGCACTTGCACTGCAGCAGGTTTTCCATGTTTTGTGCAGCTGGACCCTGAGACACACAGGGGAACTGGCTTGTAAGGTTCTTTTTTAGTTTTATTGATTTGTTCTATGTCACTTTATAGCTGAATCAGTTCTTTCAGTCAGCTGATGCCAGTAAGCACAGAGAGCTGTGCCGGCGCAGCAGAGAGGTGGCCAGCACAGCCAGGAGCAGGAGGAGAGGAAGGAAGAACCAGCAGTAAGGGACAGGGTAAGAAGGCAAGCAGCAGTAACAAATGCCAGCACCACCACCAAGCACTTCTTCCCATGAAACCACAAGTTCAGACAAAGATACGAAACATTCACCTAAAAGTGACATTTCACATGTCCTCTCCCATCGCTCTGCTGCCTGCAAGGCAGGACCACATAACAGCAGCTCCCTGTGTGGGCAGTGCTGTTTTTCCAGTTTGCAGTTGAGGGTTACAGCTATCCCAGGGCACTGTCGCTTCGTCTCTTCTGCTGACTCATTTTATGACCCAGAGGTTTGTTAGCCTGCCAGCTTGTGGTTTTTATCCTACACTCGAATTTGGCTCGAAACCTTTGTATATTCACAGAACCAAAAAGTAAAACAAACCAACAGGATCTGAAGGGACTGCCTGGACTGCCCCATGTTTCTGCCACCTCTCCACTAGTGAGGGGGAACACAGGTCAGGTAACATCCCACACATCCTAAGGATGGTGGTGACACGAGTGCCCTGGAGGAGGGCACCAACGCACAGAGCTTCCCTGCAGACATGTCCCTGCAGTGAAACCCAGCCTCTAATTACAGGACGTGTTCAGTAACCTTAATTGCAACCCTCAGCTACAAGTCACATTAACAGCTGCCTCTGCAGCACCAGCTATCTCACACATTGGCCTCTGCTGGCTCCCTTCCTCCAGCAGCCAGGACTCGTGTCCCCAGTCCCGCTGCAGCACTGGGGCAGGACAGCAGGACAGCACACGCTGCCAGGAGTGGTGCAGCCCCCAGCCCGGCTCTCGGCCCCGCGCTCAGTCCCCTGTGTGGCACGGACAGACAACCCCAGCGGAGGAGAGGACTCAGAGCAGCCAGGATGAGGAGGCTGCAGCCACCTCCCAGGGGCTCCTCTCCGAAGCAGAGCAGTGACAGGACGTGGAGGTGGAGCAACCTCAGCCAGAGGTGCCGGGTGGTCCCGCAGCTCCTGCGAGCTCTCGGGCCACCAGAGCGTGCAGAGGCTGCTCCAAACCACTGAGCTGCCATCAGTGCAGCCACTGCCAACAGCCTCACTGGTGCACAGCTTCACCCACCTGCTCTTCAGCAGCAACGTGAGCCCACGCGGCTTCTGCCAGCCCTTAATTTTGACAAATGAAGTGTTTGTGTGGCCAAGCTGCAGAACTGATCCTAACTAAAAACAAACCACTGGGTGAAAATGTATTTACACAAGATCATTTTCTCATCTAGTTTGCTGAGAAGCTACAAAGAATGGGAGGGCCTCTTAAGCCAGGACACCCACCAAAATTTATGATGCAGACTTTCATGATCAGCTCTGTAAATGTACTGTCTTGGTCAACACCCCTAAGTATACAATACAGGCTCTAGACAATCAAAACCCTTCCTCACACACAGGGCTACCCCACCACCTCTCCTTCCTTGCCTATTCCAACTCCGGATATTTCACCACCAGAAACAACTGCAGTCTTTAATAGCTGATGGCTTTGGTACAAACTGTTCTAATCCTTGGCTAGTAAAATAAATCTGTATAGCTCCTTCAAAGCCAAAAATCTGAGGGTCTGTGTCTTCTCTCAAATGAACAATCGCATGCTTATCCAGCAGTGGAAGAGCAGCTCAGTTAAATCTCAGACCTTCTAGTTCCTTGCTTTTCAGTAAAGATAAAACTGTTCTCTTGTCTGCAGGAGTTGTACAGAAGACTGTAGTCATTTACAGAACCTAAAATGCAGCAACACCTACTATTCCTTAGCTTGCAATAAGACAGTGCCCAGAAATAGCCCAGAACTCCCTAATACCTCCATAAAAACCATTACCCAAAATAAATCCATACCCTCTTACTGAACATTTAAGCCATACACTGAATTTTCTGTCTATTAAATACTGTTCCAGTTACAAATGAAGCTGGAATTATTCCTATCTTCGGTGTCTTTTACCACCTGAAAAGTATCTGCTGCAGCCAGCTCAGCACAGAGCTGTGAACATAGCCAGGGCCAGCGACTGCAGCACACTGATAGCAGCAGGGAGCTTTCCCAGATGTCTGTAAAGTATGTCTGGCCACTGAGATGCTGCTGCCCAAGCACTGCTTTGACATTTTGAATATGTCAGCTCCCCAGGCCAGACATGCTCACAGGTACGAGCGACAGACAGTTAATGTTTTAACTTATTAGCTCCAGGCACACTTATCTTCCAGCCTTGGCACCTCAACGCAGCACAGCTGCTCCAACACCACTTTCCGAATCTGTGCTTAAGAATGATACATCTGAGCAACTCACAGCAAGGGTCAGCTGTCCTGCTTTCCTTAATAACTTACTGGGAGCTGGCAGGAGCCACGGCCTTGCTGCATTGTTCAGTTGTTCTAACAAACTGCACAGTTTCAGGCAGCAAACGAATTTCAGCACGAAATGCAAATGTATAAAAAGACAGGGAACTCTAATCTAATGGATCAATATAACTGGGTTGCTTAGAGATGGCAAAGTGCACCGGATGCTACTGACAAAGATCTTTTTCGCCCATGCCCCAGCTCATCTCTGAAAGCCCCACACGCCCTCGCTGCTGTGAGCCACGGTTTCATGCCCGCTTCCCCAGCAGATGCTGCTGTGGGAGCCTCCAAGAGGGCACCCCAGGAGGTACAGCCTGGGTATGATTTTGAGTGTAATTACACTCATGGATGTGGGTTATTTGTAGCTCTAGTGACGGAAAGGAGAAAAAAAAAAAGCCACATGTCCTTATGCAACATTTTAATAGAGACGAAGGAGTCTGTATTTATAGAGAAACCAAGTGTCTTTAACAGCTACATAAAAAAGCACATGGAAGCAGACACTAAATCACTTGAGAGTATAAGCATTGCATTTATAGGGAAAAAATGTCCTGTCTGACAAGCACTCCAGTTGTCATCTGTTACAAGAACAATCTGTCTGAATATTATCTGAAACAGGCCACGGTGTAAAAAATCAGCAGGAAGGCCCTGACCAAATTCAAAGATCAGGCTCATTTGAAGTTTCCAGACAAGTAAGCTACCAGAAGAAGATTAAAGCCTGCACAGTAAGGAATGTGTTCCAAAATTAAAGGAGCAGCTGAAGAGAACAGGGCAGGGCCAGCTCCAAAGCTGAGTGGGGCACTGCTGTGGGGCGCTGCTACGCTGTGAGCAGAAGTCAGCCAGTCGGCACAAGGGCTGCACGCTGCCCTTGGAGCTATCGCAGGTCATCGAGCTGGAAATCCATGTCCAAGCACTTGGAAAAGAGAGAGAGATGCTGGTGGGCCAGCTTAAGTGGTGTTGGCGTAACCCCACTACTGACAACAAAAAGGAAGCACGTTTTCACCAGATTTTGCACTGCACACAGAAGAAGACACCCATGCAGTCCGTGCTCTCAAAGCAGAGCAAAGCAGGGCTGTTCAGTGGCAGCCAGGCTGGGGGCTCATCAAATGCTGCTGTGAGCAGTGGCTGCAGGTCTTCACCCTCCTGAACCCCTCTGCAACCACTCAGGGCCCTTCCAGAGAGGGGCACAGCCTGGCCCAGAGCCGGGGTCATGCCCTGAGCCTTTCCATCCTGCTCTTCTCACGAGAAGGATCTTACAAAGGAATAAACTGAGGACACCAAGAGGCTAGGAACACAGCCCTGGGTCTTTCCAGAGGGAAAGGGAAAAGATAAGGGAAAATCAGCTGTGTTAAGAAAATCCAGCTAAAAATCTTGAGGGTAATAGAACGAGAAGGAGCCTGTATAGCTTCATACAGGATAAAGCCTGCCAGACAAACTTAATTGCTTTATTTGTTCTTAGATAGAGTTACAGAGAGAGTGGATACACAGCAAAGGTCATATTTTCTGGATTTTAGGACAGCATCTGTGTCTCACGAAATCCTAATTGAAAAATTAATTCAAAAAGACTTGGGAAGGGGCAAGCACAGCACTGGAATTGAGAACTGGCTGCAGGACTGTAAACAAATGATAATGATAAATGGCACTGTATTGAGCTGAGGGGAGGTCATATTGAACAAATTCATTAATGACCTGGAACGAGGATTAAAGAGCACACCAACAAAATCTGATGATTGCATTAAAGCTCGATTGTGTCTGATGGATGCAAGGCTGCCGTGAGGTGAAGAGGACACGTCCAGCACCAGGATCCTGCTGGAGATCCTTGGCAGGCAGGTCTGACATGCTCCAGCCACAGCTGCCTGTCATCCTTCGCCCTCACCCCGACCACACAGCCCCCTGCACTGCACATCTCCTCCCCTCGCTGGCCACCCTGAAAATAAACAGAACCTCGCGCTGCCCAAGAGCCAAACGAGATGTGTGGCAGCAACGCAGCCCTTGGCACACATCAGGAATGCAGGAGTGCACTGACAAGAGGAAGGCTGAGACCTCCCATTCAAGCACAGCCAGGGAAAAAAAATCCCACCACTAAAAATAACACAATGCCTTAAATCCCACCAAGCTGTGTTTTCATGATCTCCCTGATACAGCTTAAAAAATTGTGGGTTTATGGATTAAAGTCCCTGATAAATCCATTTAGAACCAGACACTTCCTCTGCATGAACTTACTACATTCCAATCTTTATGACAGGGGAGGAGAAAAGAAAAGAAACAAACAAACAAACAAAAACTCCGAACAGACAAACAACAGATGTGACAAAAAAGCCCCGATCAAACAACTTTTTGAAAAATTTTGAATGAAATTTTTGGACACAGAATTTAGTAACACTGATCTTTGAAGGATGAAATAGATAATTTACTTTTTTTTAAGTACAGCTGCTGATTTTCAGCTTTGGAAGTACTGCGGGTTTAGCACTAGACTTTGAGTTTTATCAATATGCTACAGAGAAAGATAAAGAATATGCAGGTAGAACAGCAGTTCTGGCTCCCTTCTGCAGTTTTCATGCCAGAACTAAAACATTTTTTTTCCCAAATAACAGAACCTATCCATCATTTTTATTATCAGCCTGGATGCAGATCCAAGTTTCATCACTTGGTAAGTTAGAAAAACTCTCATTAGCATCTGTGTGTGTAGGGAGCCCATAAGAACACCTCATTAACTCATTAAAGAGGATTCTCACAGAGATTAGCTTCGTCAATCCTTCATTTAGCTACCAATCCATTCATGTGATGCTATTAAGCCCCTCATAAACAGCCAAGTACTTAGTAACACACTGTAGGAGCTCAGGTTTGAATCCCTGGTGCACGCTGCTGCTGTATTTGTGCTGCACCACCATGAAAATCACTGCAGCCCCAAAGGGTCTTATCTCCAGCATGACCAACTGACGAGCTGAAGGCCACATGTTGTACTGGGATGGGACACAATAACAGCACCCAATCCCCATGATTTCAAACCATTCTTGAACAAACCTTGCTCCACGTCGCACATTTGATGATATGACAAGAAATGTGCACAGGCAAAAGAAAGGGTTACAGTAATACCCAGTGCAAAGCAACTGCTGCTCGTTGCCTGAACGGGGAAGCAGCCAGTGAGGAACCTCTCACCCCATCCTTAACTTCCAGGTTTTTCTCCTTTTCCTTCCCTCTAACCCCTCTTCTGTGCATCGCTGCTGTCACACCATCTGCAATCTATTTTCAATAAGCCACCTCTGCACAAACAGCACATCTGCCTCTGCCAGGAGAGGCTCCCTGTCTGTTCTGGAACTTCCAGCACTGCTTTGGCTCACTACAGTCACCATGATGACAGAGAGACAAAATCTGCCACTTCTACATATCAGACAGGTATTGTGTGTTGCTAAACAGCAATTGTCATCCAGATGGCCCTACAGCAGCTTCATTTTGCACTGGCCTTCAGATGCCACGGTGGCAATTGCTCATGTAAGAACATGAGCACGAGTCCTTCAGTTCCTGCCAAAGCATCTCCATTCCCTGCACTGCAGTCAGTCCTGCTTCCACACGTGCAGGTGTCAGGATTTCAGCCCAGCTAAATTCATAACCTTAATACAGATGCACAGTTTTATTTTCAAGCTAATTCAAACATTAATTCACTCCCATTTGCTTAAATGAAACAGACTTGTAAGATCCTAATTAGCTTGTGTGTCCATAGTACCCTTTTTACCAAGAGCATTGGGTTGGTTTTGGCTGTGGCTGTGCATGAAAGGCCCCACAACTCTTTACTGCAACTCACTCAGTACCATCGCACAAACATTCAGCTCAGACCTAGCAACTGCCCTGTTACATCCAATCCACTCTGGAAAACATAAAATGATCTCTGTTACTGCAGGATAAGCACGGCAGCTTGCAGGATGTGCAGGGGAGGCCGAGCTGCCTGCCTGATCCCAGGCAGCTGCCTGGAACTGAAGCTGTGCCCTAAGTGACTTTCCAGATTTCAGGAACTCAGACAAAAGATGCTGTTAACGGCACTTGGGGCTGGAGGGGGGACATCTTTGAATGTAAAGTTTCAAGTCACTGCACATTGATGAAGAGGAGTAAATAGTAAGAAAAAGTTGCCCACAGTAAAGGATTTTGTGAAACAACTCCACAGCTTGATAGCATCACAAGCACCCTAGGAACCTGGAGAATGAGACAGGGGAAACTGTGGGGAGACTGAAGTTAAAAACTGCACACTGCACGGTTCATTTTCCTGTAATTCCTTTTATTCATTGCTATAATCAACTTGACATGCAAAGCTGTTCCCAATTTACTGACAGCTTTTCAGCTGACATCTAGTTCTCAAGGTATTTTTTTTTTAAACCTAAATAGCTAATTATTCATCGCCTTAAACCAGGATATATAACAATGTCAGGAAATCATCTGTTCAAGTTATATCAAAAAGCCTTTGGGGATTAGTTCATCTCTTTTGTATGCTGCAGAAAACACTCACTTGTAAACAATTAAATCATCATTTGAAATCTGTCTACACTTTTAGCATCTCTGAATGTGGCCTGAAAAACCATATAAACAAGTACCTTATTGTTGCATCTAGAACCCAAGGCTGAAAGGTTTTCCTCCATAGTATCTTATTTGCTGGCAGCTGAAGGCTGAATTTACAGACTAATACAGGCTCTCTGTAAAACCTGTAATAAAACACCTAAATAAATGCAATAGCTGCTTAAGGAGACCAGAGTTACACTATTCTCAGGTTATGCTGAGAGCACAAGACACGCTACAAGGATATCAACATATTTTGGCACAGAGGCATATAACTGCCATGTAACAGAGCTGTGGCTGATAGAAAAACAGGCATTTAAATTTAGCCATAAAGGCTCAGCCTTTGGCCTGGATCTACAGTAATCAGACCTCAGAGTACCCTGCTTCGAGATGCAAACACACGTTAGAAGAGACTGAGAGACATCACTGCAGCAGAAGGATTTAAAACTGGTTTTAGGTTCCTATCTGAAATCAGTCTATTTGTTTTTGGTCTCCTACTGACTCCTTGACTGCGTTTGTAAGGGCTGTAGCTTTGTGGAATACAAACACAATGTAAGCAGAACGTCCCAAAGGAAGAAGCTCCCTTCTAAGTCTGTCTTGGGCTGAGCGCTGTGGCAGAAAGTCACCGAGCCTGGACAGCGCTCGTTTGCACATCTCATCACAACTGTGCAGCTGCAGGCTGAGAGCTTCCATCACCACCCCTGAAAGACAGCAGCAGTATTCCACTACTCACAGTGTTCCTTAGTTTTGAAAATTTGCTTGGACAAATGCATATTTTACAAATACACTGGTCACTCGAGGTTTTTGTTACAGAGTTACCCCTATGCTCAAGAATTTAACTCTGTTCTACTTCTCTGAATCAAAAACCTGTACAGCATTGAGATGAAAGGCAAACTTGCTGATACTGCTTCGCCACTAATTGTGTGATTTTGTGGCTTTAGTACCCTGACAAATGTTTTTAATTCATTTTAATTACTGCAGCCATATCCTTTTTATGATATAATTGCTGACCCAGTCAAGAGAACACAACAAAACAAATTACCTTCCTTATGGAACGAAAGCCAAGTAGGTCCTCGTGAAACTACAACTTCCTTTCAGTTGGTGGAAGCAAACACAGAGCATTCACAGGAGCACGCAGACAGAGGGGATGCAGACAGCACATCATTGTTCCACAGAGGAACTCCTCCCCGGCCAAGGAAGGCGCTGAGCCAGAGCCCTCACTTCTCTGCACTCAGGGTGCCTTTGGCCACAAAAATGGGCCATGGGCACTTTCTGCCAGCAAGTCAGTGCCGAGATCTGGGACAGTGAGTTACTGTGGTGGAAATTAAATATATGACAAGACAGGAAAGACTTTTACAGATTTCCAGGGTGTTTCCCAACATCTTGAGTCCCCAGCTGCACAGAAAAACTCCTCTGGAACTAAAGGCAGAATGGATGAAGCCAGTTCATCCCAAATGCCCAGAGGAGAGGTTTGGGTTTATTGTTTGTTTCTTTACGATTGTTTGTGGGTTTTGTTTGTTTGCTTATTTGATTTTTAACTAAAACTGAGGAGTACACACTTCAGTTTCTGACATGATACCTTCAAGTAAATCAACATGGAAACTGTAAACTAGTGGGAAATTGCAGGCAGATTCTCACCCAAGCATAAGGAAAAGTTTCCTACTTGCTGGAACAAACCAGCACTTCTGAGAAGAGTGCAGACTGATCATCCAGGCTTAGTAAAAAAAAATTAATAAAAAAAAATTGCTGCATGTACAACATCTCTTTTCTTGAAGACACCATCACTGATCTAAAGCGTAAATAAACACTGTTGCTCTGTCAGAGGCAGATAATTTACTGAACATTACATTGCTAATGGCAATATTATACAAGACACAAGTGTTTCAGACAAAAAAAAAATCTGAAGAAAGTATTTCTCATTCTAACAATTCTGCAGCTGACAGGTGACTGCTGGGCAGCAGATAGGAAATTCAGTTTTATCTAAGAGGAAACACACCTCAGCTCATTCTTTTGGTAGCTTCCGAGAGCAACAGTTCCTTTAAGTAAAGTCATAAGTCAATGCATATCAAACACCCCTCAAACTATAAATAACAAGATTCTTGTATTTGAAAAATAACAGTTTTTCAACATTATCTCCCTCCTAGAGTAATTATGTTTTTAGAGAGGTAACAAGTTTTAAAATACAAAATTTCCACAGCAAAATCTGTCAATGTAATCAACAGTGTTCAGTTCTAAGGCAATGGCTTTATTTGTTTTAAAGAGTCTACTAATAAACCTTTAAAAGAAAACATTTAATGTATTGGTTTTGATTGAAAATAAACTGAATATTTCAGGGGAAATAAACCATAAGTCTGCTTGAATATGAGCTGACACTGCTCCTGCCCTATCATGCATGTATGGATGAGCTGACACTGCTCATCCTATCATGTATCACATCTGTATCATACCAGAATTTGACTTTAGGTATGTTTTAATCTGAATTTAAAAAGAGCAAGTCATCAGATCCAACTCTGGAAAGGGTATAAGGGGTAGGTTTGTAAAAAAGGGATAATCAAAATATCAATTACTGGCTTTTTAAACAGCTGTCTTCGAAAGCAACCAAACACATCCTCTCCATTCATCCATTCCTTAATGGCCAGGAGAAAGCCTGTCCCCCCTGAAGGGGAGCTCACACTACACGAAGACAGGGCTTTCTCAGTAAGCAAGAAATACCATTGTCCTAAGCTAAGCAGATATTTCATTAATGCACAGCCCTTCTGATCAGTTTTAATGGACTGAAAGTTAAGAAACTTCACGACCTTCCTCAATATGTGCTAATCAGGATCTTTAAATAGTAATGGAAGGGCCTTATCCTCAAGTTCTGCTAAAAAAGACAGCTCATTTCCGAAAAAGGAAGCAAGGAAATGAGCCTCTGAATTTTTGATTGCTAGCTGAGGAAAAGTAATACATAAAGCCCGAAAAAGGAGGAGTTACAATGTTGAAGTGAGATGACTCAAAGTACTGCAATTAAGAGCTAAAATCTGCAGACAGCCCTCAGGAGGACAGGAGCAGAGGCCAGGGTGGTCTGGCTCACATCAATCCTGGCCACGATTTTCTGGAAGTAATAAAAGATCCAGATGAGGAGATTGCTGATGAAGAGATAAAAATACCATAAAGTAAGGTTTGAAACATGTAATTAATAAGTACTTCACTGCAGAAGAAAGGAAGCATTACTCTTCATGAGCACTGGGACTCATTCATTCATTCACACACTGATGTGCTCAGCACCACCCCGATACAACCAGAATGCCTCTTTACCACTAAGAGGTTTTAATCCTTCACGCCGTTTATACTCACAGATATGAAAGCCCCCATTTCAGAGCATTACTCTGCAGGAAGTGACCATTAAGGATGTCCACACCCCTCCCACCTGGAGACACACTGCAATGGTTTTTTGACCAATGCTCTCACAAAACTTCAGATGGACTGGATTATTTTCATTCCTAATCTGCATCACAATGGCTTTGAAAACCTCTCTCTGAATTTACCAGAGCAAGCCCTTTATGCCTTCAGTAACTTTGTTAAGGCTGGAAGAAAGACTTAAGCCTAAATTTCTCATGAAAAATTTAAAAAGAAATTTTAAGAGAGGCCTCTACATTCAGTAACATGAGTTGATCACCTACTCCGGAGCCAAAAAAGTGTATTTTTTAAAATGTTTAACACTTTATAAATCCCTTTAACTATTCAGTAACTTTGCTTTTTGTATTAACTTCTCCAAAATCCACTTTCTTACTGCATGGGATGTAAGAGCAATTAGAATGCTCCTTCCTTTCACAGGTACATCCTGGGAGGGAAACAATGCCATATAAATCAGACTTTTACTGAACAGGGAGATTATTATATCACTTTACAGCAATCTACTACAAACTAATTCTTTCCAATTTAGAGCCAAGTATGTCAGCTGATGGTGTCTAAGAAAAAGAAATAGTACCAGGCAATGAATAAACTCTAATGGCAATTCAAGAACAGGTCTCGAAGGCAAATCCTTTCATCCTGCACAATCAGTCCTCGTTAATGGCAAGGCAGAGAGCTCTGAGAACGCAAACACTCGCAGTGACAGCATCCTGTAACATCAGCACCAGGGCTCTAACTTCGTTATTTCCCCAAGGAGCAACAGTTTTCTCTGTGCAGCACAAGGCAGTGTGCCTTGCCAAAGGCGCCTTGCAGCCGAGCTTTGCACTTGGGTGAAAGAAGGCCATCGCCTGTGGCTGCCAGCAGGCACCCAGGGGCAGGGACAGGGGCAGGGACAGGGCTCCCTGTCAGGCTGCTCTCACCTGTGACACCAGGGGACACTCAGCACTTGGGATTAAAACAGAGGGAGTCAACCAAATTAAACGAATAATGACTATGAGGCTTTAAAAGCAGTTGTGAATGTTACGGGGCCTGGCTTTTGTTTTCCTTGGACAAAAAATTACTTGACTGAACCCCAAAGAAAGCCAAGACTGACTCTTGAAATTAGCAGTTACCCAAGAGAGCCAACCCTCAAAATGAAGCTGAGACAGAGCTACCCTGAGACACCAGCTGAACCTCTGCCACACTGTCTCTGTTTATACACTATTTTGTCTGTAGCTCTTGCACAATACTAGCCAATTTTTTTCTCTTTTCACTACATGAAACAATGGAGGTATTTGCTTTTCAATTTTTAGGAGGCCATCAACGGTTTTAGTGCAACCATAACATTTTGAATAGTATTTTCCAAGTTCTTTGTAATGGACGCACAGACCCAAACAGCCCACTGAAATTCACAATATGAATCAGACACTTACACAATGTACAACAGATATAAAATTTTGCACCACAGTATATTTAAATATTTCTGAGCTGACATCAGACGCTGCTTAAATTCCATGCAGATAATGGATTGTTAGTAGCACCCACATCTCAAAGCTCTGTGCAACTTCTGCACCACGTTGCAAAGAGCAGTGGAAGGGACCTAGACACACTCAGGGCAGGAGTGGAAGCGATCTGCACTAACGCAGGAGCGTGGGGAAGGACAGCCATTCTGCACTGCTCCGCTCCCAAAGGAGCCAAAGGCAAGGCCAGTCTAGTCAGCAGACCAAGAGTTACCCCATCCTGCTTGGTCTAGTGCTTAAAAATATAAACAAATGCAAAAGAGAGAACAGTGGTGTTAGGCAGGCAACCTAATTTACAAGTCCTTTTTACTGTCAGGTGCGAATATCAGTATGAGCCGGAGACTGAAGCACACCATCACAGAGCATTCTGAAAGTGATAAAAGATCTCCAGCTAAAAAGAAGCAAAGCCCTCCTACACCTCAACATGTAATGCAAAAGCTCTTTGCTTCATACAAAAATAACAGAGCTAAGTTGATCACTCACAGACTACCAATTAACATGTTCTTATTGACATCCTCCCCACAACACCCAACAGCTGGAAGCCAGCGGTGCCACTCGTCACAGATGACCTGGCACACCACGGCCGCTTTAACCACGAAGCCAGCTCAGGGTCACACAGAAGCTCCTTAAAATATTCTATATACTCTCATTAAAAACTGTGGCCAAGAGCAATTTGAATTGTGTAGCTTACAAAATCACAACTGCCTGCCCACGTATCAGAAAATAACAAGGATAAGCAACTTATTAATAACTTAAACCAACCTACACAGAGTGCTTAGCAGGAGAGGACTTGTTTGGGATTTCTGCAGGGTGTATTTAAGTATTTCTGCCTGACATAGCTTTTATGTCAGGGAGGTAACACAGCAGAGCTCACTGAGCTTAATTTATGCTCACTATGCAAACCACAGCCAGCTGTGAATTTAGTAAAATCTTTATTGCATTATCACTTCAAGCATGAAAGTCGTACTTCCACTTTCAGGCTTAGTCAGCTGATTTTAAAAAAAGGAGGGGAGGGTTAAGATAATAGTGTTAATAGTGTTTAGGTGATCAAGTTGAAAACATGAGGAACTGAGTTGCTCCTACAAAGCAGGTCTGCTCCTCTTTGCAGCTGTCCCCAGCGGCGTCTCCTGTGGAAGAGCCCGAGCCATGGGCAGGGCTCTGATCCCAGCCAGGCTGCGACACCAGGCCTGGCAACCCAGAGACAGAAACACGACCGGGTTTTGGTAAAGACGAATGATGCATGCACACACACAAAATGAACTGCTGACCTTGTTCAAACCCTAGGACACAGCCTTCCATCACCATTTTAGAGCCAGCCAGCAGCTCCAGTTTTCCATTCATTTGGCAAATAACTGGGAATTTTTCAAAACTGCTGAGATTACCTGCAATGGCTAAATGTAGTATTATCTGTGGATAATGAGGAGAGAGAGATGTCTTCTTTGATGAAAAGAAAACATGGATCCAGACAAATGAGGGCAGATTCAGGCAGCCAAGAGATGAGGTGTTGATTTCTTATTGTAGATCTGCCACCAAGCCTTTGTGAGGCCTCGGGCGCACCTTTCGATTCCTCATCAGATGTGGCAGCATATTCATACACATTTACAAGGCATTACACTTGTACCGAGGTCAGAGAAAATCAGGAATCTTTTTACCAGATCATTTTACATATTTCCAGCATTACTATGAAGTGGATTACTCTAACCTAATCCAATCTAAAACAATTTGATGGGAAAAAAACCCCACAGATATTTCAAATTCATACTACAGCCCAACCTCAGGAAAGTATCATGGGGGTACCTCCTTTGCCTGAGGGCTCTCACCCTTTCAGAGTTCAAATGCTTACCACAAAATCAGGTGTGACAGCATTTCAAAAAAGGCTGCAACCCCATTTTCTTGTCAAGTTGCAATCTGTAGCCTGCAACAGAGCAACTGAAATGACAAAAATTACTTTTGTGATAATCTCTGCATTTATCTTCTTTTTCAAAATCACGTAATATGGCTTTACCCTAAAGGGATGACACCTGAAATTAATATGATCATAACTCCTCATTGGCCTATTAAATCAAAACTGTAGGGAGATAAAAGCTAGCAATAAAAAATTAACTTAATTCCTACCTAAAGTTGGGTAGAAGTTTTACTGTATTAATTGAAGTCAGTTTTCAGCCATCCCTTGCTCTCTGCCATAGTAAACTGCATTCTACTGGAACAACGCTGTGGAAATGAACCAAGCTCTGGCACTGCTGCCTCTCAGACAGGTACCAGCCCCAGCTCTCTGCAGCTGATACCCACTCCAGGGTGCCTGGCCCGTGTTCTCACGGCCTGCCTTGCCCCAGGAAGCACAGCCACAACACTGACACCTATCCCAAACCCAAACTGCATACAGGGGGCACTGACCCCGGATCCCACGCACGGCAGCTTTTCCTGAGTAAACGTGCAATACATCAGACGCTGCTGTTGCTGTTTAAATGCTGCGTTTGTAGAATGGAGCAGTAAAAGTTCTTGCAGGTAATGCTGGCAGGCCACTAAGTGGGTAAATGCATGAGAGAAACAAGGGCATCCCAACATGATGTAAGTGGGAAGCAACTGGTGATCCCAAAGAAGGGATCTGTCCTGAAGGGATGTCACTGAAGGACACACAGTTGAGGTTTTGAAGGGATCCAACTTCACTCAAAACTAACGGCATCTGTATGCCTAAGTATCAAACACTCTTCAAAATTACAAGTGTTAACAAATATTCAACGGGGACTTAACTAAAAAGTGGCAAATGCCCTCTGGATGGTGCCAGAGATCTGCACTCTATTAAAGCTCTTGAAAATTGTGCGTGGTTGCACCCATAATGAAGTGAATTCCACATATGTACCCCAAAAATCCCAAAGCTCAGCTTGGGAGCAGTCTTCACTTTAAATCTTGTATCTTGACTGCCTAGCATCACATTTCAACAGAAAATCAATTGGAGACAACAGAAGAGTGAGAGAAAAAAATAAAATAAAATATACTAGTTGCTTCTCACATGTGATGTTGGTTCATCCCTGGCAATAAAAACAGCTGAGATGCTCCTAATTGTGTCTATGTAACCACTGACCTCTAAAAGCTAAAGTCACTTCATTTCAGAACACTCAAAATTCCTGAAAAATAAAATAAAATAAATCTGTTCTGTCAACAGAGGACACGTCATCACAACAAGCAGATATATAATGCCATAGGCAACAGCAGCAGCAGATGCAAATTGTTTTCAGCACTACAGAAACTACACAGATTATCTGAGCAATTATTTATGCAAAGCTGTGAGGTGCTGAATGTACACCATGGATGATGTGCTGAGCTGGCCAACTTCAGCCACTACAGGAATGTAAACCAGCCCTGAGCGAAACCCAACACACAGAGCAACCCTGCTCATGTTTACAGGAGCAGGAGACATTCCTACAGCTCCCTGGCTGTGTTCAGCCCCGGCCTCACTGCAGCACACATCTGTACAACAATAACAACTTTCTTACAACGACGTAGCCCAGTACAATGACATATGGTAAATATAGCCATGAGAGAGCTGGGAGCAGAAATCCATGAATAACTGTATTGATTGCAGTAAAGAAAACCTGGACGTATTTGGAGTGGAGACATTTCCTGATGAAATTCTTTCCATTTGGTAAAAACACAGACATTGTCTTACACCTTTCCACACACTAAAACAGTAAAACAAAACTCCAGACACTACTGTTAAGAGTTCAAGTAAGTATCTGCTCAACTATTGTTGCAGACAGGGACAGAACATGGATCTTGCAGCGCAAAGGAAATCTGATGCTTTGAAATTAACCATAATTCTTAATATCAAACAGAAGTTGAAAAATTTGAATTCAGTTCTATGAAAAGTCGAGATAAAACTCCTCAAATGTTTTCTATGCTTTCACTTTAGGACATAAAGAATTCTTCTAATGCCCATATTATCCCACATGTACAGTAATTACCAGGTACTGTATATTCAGACTATATTGTAAGTGATGGGATAGAACAGAAGACGACAACAGTGCCAGGAGGGTGGCAGTGCAGTAGTGCCTCTTCTGGTCTCTAGTTCTCTAAAATCTTACATTGAGTTTTCACACTTGAAAGTGTGCTATTCTCAGCAAAACAGCATTTTCCAATGTTAACTGCTCTGTTAATAAATAAATAAAACGTCAGATATTCTACACTGACTGCCCAGTCTGTATGTGAAATTCCTCAAGACTCTGGCTGAGACACAGACTAAGGTCGATTTTGCTGCCCCGAAAATTCAGGCAGTTACTTTACGCAAGTATTACCAGTTTCAAGAATTCGCTCTATTTGCCAACAAACGTTAGGAAACTTCCCCAGAGACAACTCTGCCCGTCCGAAAGGCAGAAGCAGCACTTTTGAGAGTCACCTTCTGGGGGTCCATGACAGTAACTTGCCTGGCACGTCAACCCTTACCACTCCCAACTTTGTGTGCTGCTGGTCCAAGTTTCCCCTGCTACAGAAGATGCCAGGAGCCGGAGCTGGGCGGCTCCGCAGCGGGGCCATTTTGTGCCATTCTGTAGCCACCACAGAGCACTCGAGCAAACAGGAACTGGCTCAGCCATGGCCTGGCCTCGGGGGCAGGGTGCCACGAGCACCCAGCAAAGCTGGGCTGAGGCTCCTCGCAGAAACCCCAAAGAGGAAGCGCCGCAGCAGTGAGAGTGCAGCATGCGCGGCTGGGATTCACGGGGGAAAGAGAAAAACTAGAACCAAGAGTGGTTAGAAGATGAGGAAGAGTGATAACAGCTAGGGAAAGGGAGGAAGAGGTAGAGATATGACATAACATAGTAAGTTTAAAAGTGGGAAGCTGAGAAGGATTTTTACAGGAAGCACAGATGGGAGCGCGTCTTCTTGAGCATCTACCTGTCTGCAGGGGCGGGCAGAACAGAGTGAAGCACCCAACACTAGCATCATCTCCATGACAGGCACTTCAGCAAAACTAAAATCTTTCTCTTCCTGAAAGCTTAAGCTCTGCCCTGAAACATAGTCCTCTGCTGTTTGCTTTTCTGCTCGTCTCCTTCCATCAATCATTTCAAGCGCTAGGAAACCCACAGTCCTTGCTGTACCCATTGCAGTTTTCATTAACAATACCTCTGCTACCTTATCCAGAAGATCAGAATTTCAAAACCTGCATTGTAGGACATATCTAAATTCCCTTTAAAAAAAAAAAAAGACCTACAAGCACGTTATGAACATGCAATGACCTATACTGCTGCTTTGTTTATCAAACTTCCTCAGAGAATCCTCTCCATAACATTCAGAATCCCTTCGCACAAGACTTTCAACCATGCATGAATTAGATTTGCAGTGAAAAACTGCCTGAGAAACCCATCCTTTTCTCAACAGGCAGGTGAAACAGCAATGTTCTAGCACAGAACAGCTCCCCTATAACCAATAAAACTCTTGCCTTGTCATTTACTCACATTTAAGTGTTCATGTTTCTGTTACCTAAGCAGCAGCATGGAAGGCTTCTGCCACGCTAACCCATACTGTGTGAAACAGAGATTTTAAGCAGGTAAGCAATGTTGAAGGTATTTCCAAATAACAAAGTAACGAGCAAGAGTAGCACATCCTAATCTGGGGCTCGAGATCATCACCTTACACATGAGTCTGCTGGAACTGAGACATCAACGCCGACACAATGATAGCTCAGACCAGCTCACTGCTGTAAGACAGACGGTGCTTGCAATGACCAGAGGATGTGTGCAGGGGAGTACAAATGGAACCCACAGGTGTGCAGGACACACAGCCTGTTAACTTCAGATGAGACTGGCAAAAAAACCCCACAGATAAAGACAGAAGCTACCCACATTGTTATCAAAGCCCAGTAATTTATTTTTCCGTTCATTACGCCCACAATAACGGGGCATTGGGCATTCTGGGCAGAAAAAAAGCAAATTTATTTGTGTTTCCAAAGCTTTTGTTCTCTCTGCTCACACACACGCACGTGAGACAGTGCTAACGCCCCTCTTGCCTGGAAGCACGCGCTCCAAGGAGCCCCCTGCCCGAGCGGAGCTGGTGAGGGATGCGGTGCTCAGCTGCCCTGACCCTCCGGGGCGGGTGTCCCGCTCCTGCTGCTGGAGCTCCTGGGGGCACTGAGAGCCCACCGGCACGGCCTGCCCAGGGCAGGTGCACACGGGTGGAATTCTGATGGGCTCCCCACCACGCCTCTGCAGTGCTGGGCTTTGCAATGCACCCTTCCAACAGGGCTGGCTGCGTCTGAGGCGCTGCGAACGAGGCAATATTTGTAACTCTGGTTTTACCAGATGTCCGGAGTGTCACATCCCGAGCAGTGCCTGCAAAAGACTGTCCGAATGCAGATCAGGCCACAATGTCCAGAGATCCCAGAGGGGGGGAAAGCTGTGCAGCTCCATCACACAAACCCATCTGACAGGATCTTGAAATAAAGCCTAACACAAGTTTCTCCCTGACAGAGCCCCCACCAGGCCTCTTGCTCTCCAGAGAAACAAAACAGGCATTTTTGTATGGAAACACTCTGCTCCTTTGCCTCCTGAAGACTTTGAAATCACACACACTTAATACTTATTCCATGCAGGCGTGTGAACCTTTGCACTTGGATGTTGAAGGAAAAATTTATCCTTGACATAAAAATCAATCACAGTAACAGTGCAACCTTCCAAACTCCTGCAGGTTCACCCCAAAGAGAGCATTAATTCTTTTTTTAACTTTGAATGAGTCAGATAAAGTGTCTTCTCAGCGCTTTGTTTGTAGGAATTAAGCATTTATGTGAGATCCCTGAGAATTTTATGTAACAGCATTTAGCAGAAAATTAAGGTTCCCAACCAATTTTTATTTGAATTTGTATTCAAAACCAGAGCATTTTCTCATGCTATTGTATTGCAGCAACTGTTGGTATTGTAGCAACTGTTTCAGAGCCCCCAAACTTGTTCTGCTCCAAACTAGGAAAATTTGGCAAATCGATCAGAACTTATGAGGTATTTAAAACAAAAGGATAAATGGCAATGGGAAAAGTTTGACAAGCTATTGGATAATCAGAAAGCTAAAGAACATCTTAGCAGAAAATGTAACAAAAAAGTAATTTATTCCTCACAGAGTAATAAGCCTCTATGAGATCAAATTCAATTTTTACAAGGTTTACAATCCCTGCAGTTCCTGGATTGGTTTAACTACCATAGTTAGGAAACCGCAGCATTTTGTTGCCAACATGACTCTGCATTTCTGAAAGCAGCAAACAGCAACATGTACCAACCCATGTCTGTAAATCCATGTGCTGGGAGACAGGAAGTGCTAAATGAATCAAAACTCCTAGTAAATAGTATGCTGTGGAATGTATCTTCAAAGATGGATGCAAATAGAGTAACAGAGCTCTGAAGACAAACTGGTAGAGCAACGTAAAGGTAAACCCCACTAAGCCCAATTTCAGGGGATAACGATAAAGCTCTAAGAGTTTTGCAGTCAGATCCAAGAGGTTTGAACAGAAAGCAAGCAGCCTGCCTCTGATGTTAGCTCCATAAAAGCCCTAGGATCAATTACCTTTGCTAAAATAGCAAAATAGCCATTTGGAAGAGGCATTCTCCTGAACCATTTAGACACAGGGAGGAAGAAGAGAAAAAATTAAAATCTGGAAGTGTTTGGAAAGCTGCAGCTAAACATTTCTTTTGTAACAAACTGCAGTTTCCTGAAGTCAAACAGATATTTATGCACAAAGCTGCATTCCAACTAGAAGCACATTCTCCTCTCTGGGTTTGTTTGCTTTGCCATTTTTACAACGCAGACCATCGTTACACATTACACAAAAGCCCCTGAATAACCCCACTGGGATGGGGACCTCTCTGTGCTGAACATATAGTAAAATAACATTCCTGCTTCAAAGAACACTTACGAGATCCAAAGAGACAAAAGACTCAATCCAGAAAGAAAGTGAGGCACAGAGGCCACAAAAAAAGGTCAGCATGAACAAAATTCCGAGTTCTGTCCCCTTGTATCCAGTATTACCCCTGCAGAGTCAAGAGGTCTCCCAGCATCGACTGAGCCTTTCTCCCACTCCCAGTAATAAACTCTAACATCCTCTGAAGTCAGGAGCAGACACAGGACAATGAGAGAAGCTACTCTTGCACTGTGCAGAACAAAAGTCACCCACATAGGATCTGCCTCACAAGGCTTAAGTGCAGAGTTCACTTCTCTACAGGAACCAAGACACTCTATATTTAATTTAACTGAGGTAAAGTTACTGCAGAGGTGCTGGACAACTTCACTGAGGGCTAAACTGGTAACATTAATTTGAAATTCTTGCTAGAACTCAGAAATTCAAGGTTTATTAAATTATCAATGCTTTAGTAATCAACAAATAATTCAGGCTATGAATTAATTCAAAATTATAAAACTACAGACTCTTCACACAGTATTAATTTATCCATCTTTGTCTGCTTTATCATGAATGGTGATAGGTAGATTATATATTCTTACCCTAAGATACATTTTAAATATGGTTTAAAATTGTAAAGACGGTGTTACCAACTGAAATGTGGCAGCAAGAACTAATTTAAATAGAGAACAAATAATGAATACAGTGATAGTTTCTGAAAAACTGCCAGATGACAAAGAAAAACTAACAAGGTCAGCACCTCATTTTCTATGTCATCTTGTATTTCTCCAAGTTTACTACAGGACTTAATCTGGAGCATAAAATAATAAGCTTTTCTAACTGCAAACATGTTTTATTTTCTGAGAGAAGGCTCAGAGGTCATTGCATGTTACATTTTGCCGTCCTATCTGTCCTTTCAATTTTTTCAAGCTAGAAAGATGCCAACAGGCAAGTGGAAATAGAGGTGCCAGAGAAGTCAGTGAGAGTTTCTTTGTGCATCAGCTCCCGTAGGGTTTCAAGTGGCATCCCCCCTCCATCCGAGGCGGTACTTGTGCCAAGTCGGTACCTCAGCTGAGGTTACAAAGTTCGGCCCAATATCACTCAACCACAAGATGCTCCAACCTCTCCTCACCAAGAGGACACTCGATCCTTTCTTCATGAAGACATTCCCTGTCTGCAACTGAGAAGCAGCTGATACACACAGGGAAAACACTTCCTCAGACCTCTTAAAAGTAGAAGAACAAAAGCAAGCCAAGAAAGGAGGATCAGCTGTTTGTTTGACAAAGAGATTTTTAATACAGCTTTTAAAACAAAGCTATCATCTTGGTGACACAAAGAAGCGCTACCAATCTTATTCCAGGTTTTAGAACCTCAGAGGAAACTCTCAACAAATGCATTGCAACAGTAAAAATGGGTAATTTATTGTTAATATTTATTTATAATCTTTCAGGCAATGCCCAATCATGGCAGGATGCTGCTCTTCACTTTCTGACAACTTTCTCTAGCAGTGTCCTGTCAACAGCTCCAGAATGGAATTGCTCATTACTATCTCACAGACTCATAATTCCTCACCTCTTTATCATCTGTTTTGCTGATAACTTCTAGCAGACCAGCAAAAGTTCATTCTCCTTTGCAGAAACTGAACTGTTTATCCTCCAAACTCCTGATGACACAAACAAACACCAGGGGGAAAAACGCAGAAATTGGCAAGAGATGAGCAGGATCCCACTACGACCTCTATAACCAAGGAGACTGCAAATAAATACAAGATATCCCACACTTTTATGCTGTTAAGAAAGGTCACCAGATTATCAACATTTGTTTTAGATAAAGACAGACTACTTCCCTTTCCAAATCTTTACTTTATTGTGCTTTCTCTTTCAGCTATAAAAAAAAAAATTTGTGCCAATTACGTACTAGGTCATGGAGTGAACATGAAACAAAACTTAGTTGGCAGTTTTTGTTATAAATACCAAGGAAAAAAGTTTCAAAAAGGAAAAAAAAAGTAGCAGGCAGACACCACTTCTCAACTAACAGAGTAGGAAAATTTAAAGTTCCTTTAAAAAAAAAATCTGAAGGCTTTACACAGCTCTAACCTGAATCAAATGTGACAAGAGCTTTTGGATGTGCTGCAAGAGACTAATAGCAACAATTTTGTTAGGAATAAAAAGCTGGTTTGTCACAGCGGCACAACTCTGCACACAGCCTGTATCTCCAAGCACCTGAGCTATGTATGAATACAAATTTCATCTTGTTATTTGTTGAAGTTCTTTTTCCTCAAGATTCACTCTCCATAGATTTAGTGTCCTTGTCTTCCTCTGTGCAACAAAACAATGTTCACTGGGAATCTAAAGCTGCTTCATGCAGCATCAAAGTCCTGCATCAATCTTTTTATCCAGCAACTGCGATGGGCTGACACCCTACTGCCTTTCAGGGAGAGCATTCACCCTTTGATCTCCGATTTTCACACAGCAAGAAATCTCCTCCACCATACAGATATGCACATGTATGCACATAAACATACCTGGGTATGTATATGTACATATGCATATTTGAGTAAGGGTGGCTGATTTGTCAACAAATGGGGCACAGGGGAAAAGCATTTATTCTGAGTGCATTTGTTTATACCACACTTGAGACAAGTGCGTTTCACAAGCAGGGAGAAAAATCCATAAATGCTTTGCACTGGCAAAAGAAGCCTAAACATCAGCTCAGGACGTTGGTGCATCTGCCACGGTATAAATGGCACAGCACAGCACACTGCACTGCCTTAGCTCAGGGCAGAGCTTGCATTGCCTCTTTGGCCACGTCAGCCAAAACTGAACTTGATTTTGGGCAAGAAATGTTAAAGGAAACATCAACCTGAGCTTAGAGAACAAAATGTCAACTTGGTGAAAGGCTCCAGGTGACTTTGACTGCAGCCAGTCACTACCAATCACTACTAAATATTTCAGGTCACAGCTGTGCCAGGACTTTATAACTCAAAGGACAAATGCTGGAGCAAACCAGCCTTAAGGTGAAATCTTAACTCTTTCAAAGTAATAGGTTGGACTTGATGATCTCAAAGGTCTTTGCCAACTTAGTTAATTCTGTGATTTTGTAATTGGGAATTTTTCTACCACCCTCAGAGGAGTTGAGAATTTGCTACATATTGGATGCTACATATTAAAGGATAATGGACATTGTCATTTTATTTTAACTCATAAGGGATATTGAAAAGGCAGAAATTAGAAATATCAAGCACAGAGTCCCTGAGCCCAGCTAACAGAAACATGAGCACCATGTAAAGCTCCTGCACAGTGATGTGGAAATTCCTTCCACATTTAATTGCTTTTATTGTTAACACAGTTTCTAGTATTTCAAATGCTGTTTGCAACCTTCCCATTATGCCATGCCATATCATGCCACCTTTGTAGGGCACAAACTGCAGTGCTCTTTGAGAAGATGTTGATAAGCCCTCATTCACATTATTCACTATCTGAAAGGACTGTGAGTTCATATCAAACATGGAGCATTTGCCAGAGTCCCTTGCTGCACAAATAAAAGCTACATGCTAGAAACACGTTTCCAGAGGCAATATGCTAAGCACCAGCTACAAAGACACTCCACAGAGTAGGCAAGTGCACTTTCTTTTGCTATTGATCAAAGTTGGTCTATCTCTGCAAAAAGGTGACAAAACTGTTACTCAAATGCTCAGAAACAATAAATTATCTTTGTTCAGAAAAGGGACGGAAGAACAGAAGTAGAGATACACATCAGTGAGAATAAAAAATGAAAGGGAGAACAGGAAAAAGTGATCTTTAGGAAGAAGAAAGGTGCGAGCAGAGAGAGAGCACAGACACGGACATGAAAGCAAGTTTCCATGGCGTGCTAAGGGAGAATCCAACCAGCAGGTTCATCTCTGCACCCGTGACGAGTTGTCCTGCAGGTGAATCCTGCCATGCTGTGTGGGATGAGGGGTGGCTGGAGAGGCAGCCTGCGGCATTCCGGACACAGCTCCGGCCAAGCGCGGGACGGCCGCGCGCCATCGGCCCCGGCCGTGGCACCGGGCAGCGACCCAACACGGAGCTGAGCGCTGCCCCTGTCCCTGCCTGGGGCTAAGGGCCACTGCAGCAGCTCAGCCCAGCGGGGGAATAAACCAGCACGTTTCCAACAAAAAGGGATTTGAGGATAAGCACAGCAACAGAGCTACCAAGAAGTCAGGAGCACAGTAACAGAAATCAGCTGCTCTAAAACAATTTAATGCTACATAAGTTGCTTCAAACTTCTCATGAGCAAAGTGACTAAAGTTACCTTCCAGCAGCAACTGATACCTCTAAAATCCATGAAATGCATAGTCTGAAATCATTATTAAAACACGAGTCCTCGCAAACATATGCCAAGTCTTTTTTTTTTTTTTTCACTTTTTTTAAACACAACAGCAGGTCCTGCAGTGACGGACAGAATCTAAGTGGTCAGCTTCCTCAAGCTTGCCCTAAAGCCTTAACGTACTCCTGCTCTCCTCTACAAACCATGACCTCATCTGTAGTCAAGCTGTGAAAGCTGTCTAAGATCAGGGCATCCTGGAAGCACCCTCTGCTCCCAGGGCACATCCACCGCTGTGGCGCAGCTTCACGGAAGACCTGGACGTCGTTTCTGGCTGCCCCTCCACACCTACACTGTCAAACTCTGCTCGATAAACTTAAGAATCTTAGGCTCCCAAAAAAATTGCCTAAACAAGGAAAATAATTGCAAGAAGAGTAAGCAGGGAGGAAACTTGACCAGAGTAATAGCAGAGTTGCTTTGTCACTAAATACAGACTGCAACCAATTCATAGTTACTTCTCTTTCATCGTGTGAAGAAAGTTCCTTACAAAACTGTTAAAACCAGCATAACCTGAATTTACCTGGAATTAGAACACCTGTAAAGAGTTTCTGTACAGTACTGATTTTCAATCTGGTTTTGCTCAACTATGAGCCACATAACTGCCCCCCAGAAGTGCAGGCAAATGCCTGTTCACGTGGTCATTCCTCCAAGGGTGGGACTTGACCTCAGCAGCACACTGCAGCACCCTCACAGCATTTCCATGTGGCAAGAAATGAGCTTTTGGCTAATTTAAACACATCTGGGTAATTCATTAAATGGTTAATAAACTGTTAACACAAGAGGTATTACTCAGCAAGCCTGTTCAACTTCACAGGAAATTTCCCTGAGGAGGACTGAGTTGTTTGGTCCAAAGATTTCTGCACACAGAAGTTTATTTGCAGCTGAGCAATGTCTTCTTATGAACTGTATCACCAGCAAGGAAACATCTGTGTTCATTTTGTTTGTTCAGCAAGCTTTAGAGCATTAGGGATAACAGAAAAGCTTCTTCTCAAGGACTTATGCTCACAATCAGCAGCCGGCATGGCCAAAGGTTTGGGGGTCTGGGTTTTTTTCCCCCTTCATGCACACACAGAAGGACTACTTAAGGAGATTGGTAATCTTAAAAGAAATATTAGGCTTGCAACCAGGTACGTTCAGAAGATACTTTTATTTATGCTGATATGTGCAAACCAAAGGACCTCATAAATATCTGTGTTAAATCCTTAAAACTAAAATGCATAGAACTGAAGCAGCATAAGCTGCTTCCACTGCTGGCAAGTGAGCACTGAGCTGTGGGAAACGTCACCTTTCACTGACTTCTTCCAGGCCGAGCACAGGTTTTGGGCCACAGATGTGTGCAGCTCACAGAAGAATTATCCCGATTACTGATGTAGCAGAAAGAAGATAAAATAGGTTCCATCCACCAACTGCTCCAAAACAGAACCAGCTGCTGCAAAGCGAGCCAGGCACAACCCCAGCCCCTAGCACTGGTGACAGAATCTAACCATCACTGTCCACACCTGGACCATCCATCCCACCAAGTCAGGGTCTACCAGACAGCTGAAGCAGGAGGGTCTCTTCTCCTGTGGCAGGAAAGGTGCCTGCACAACCCACCTGGGAATCTTGAGGGCTGGCAACTGTTCTGTCAACCAACAGTTTCAGGTTGGGCTCAAACGAATTCAAGACTGAAACAGAAACAGAGAGAAGAGCTCGCCTGCTCCTGGGAACCCCGCACAGGGTGATGCCAGGCACATGACTTACACCCAGCAGCTGTATACAACAGCCACTTCTTGCACTGGTATTGCAATGAGAGTTTGCCACAGCACAGTACATTTACGCCACCTCCTCAGTCACAGTAATCCCCAACAGGTATTGTGGCCAAAAAATCATCTCATGCTTTTCTTCAAATACACCTTCTCTTCTGTATTCCTCAGTGAGTCACTTACCAAGCTGTGAATGCCCTTTAAACCTTCAAACTCCTTTGGGTGACTGCTCTATCCAGGAGAGTCACCCTGTCACTAAAAAAACCCCAAACCACACACAGACATGGACGTGTGGCAAACATCACTTCTCAGCGCAGCCTCAATACACGTGTTTGTTGTCTGCCAGGCAGTGGTACACACAAACCTGGTCCCTATCCAGTGACTCAGTGCTTCTGTCTGACTGGGAAGCAGAGACAGCCAGCCCCGTGTTTTCCTCCTCCAGGAGGAGGCCACACAAGCAGCATTCTGTAAAGCTGGGAGCTGAATCTACAGCCACTGGCTGCCACACAGACAGAGCACCTTTCTTCTAGACCCTCAGGCTTTGTTTCATTTTTCATCACAGTTAGGTTCATACAATCATAGCACCATTTAGGTTAGAAAAGACAGATCACTGAGTCTAACTGTTAAAAACACCATAAACCAGCCATTGAAGCTGACACACTGTACAAGCTGATCTGAATACAAGACAACAACATAAATGTTTGCTGGCTGATCATCACTTATGGGTAATTTGGATATCTCCTTAGGGGAGATCAATAGATTTAAATTAAATTCTAACACAGGTAATCCACTTGAATACAAAGCAGGCATTTAAAACTCATTCAGAAACCCCACCCATTCCCTCCAAATCGGGCCCAAGGAAGCCCACCAGTTACACACTGAAGCATATGACCTCTAAAAAGCTGACTGAGAGACTCAGAGCTAAAGCATAATGCAACAGAGATGGATTCAACACACCTGCCATCAACATAATATTTCCATACTGCAAAACTTAGAGTGCAGTCGTCCTGCATGAGCATCCTTTAGTAATTCAGCATGGGATGAAGTTATTAATATTGCACAAATTTCACTGAGACCAAACAAGGCCAGCAGAATATTAAGTGCCCTTAAAAAAAAAAAAAAAAGCTGAATTTTAAGTTTTTGCACTCATAAAAACACTAAAAATGGAGAGTGATTGTTAAAGAATTCCACCACTGCCAAGAGAATTATGCAGGAACTCAAGCTGTAACTGCCCAGCACCATCAATCTCTCCCATCACAGGTAATTCCATTCAGAACACAGAACAGAAATTAAAAGAACATTATATATTAGTTTTACAGAACCAATATTTATAAAGGCCACTTAAAGAAGTATTGCTATCAAATACTTTCTTTTTTCTTCTAGTAACATGGAACACTTTAGGACAACAGAACAACCTTTATTTTAAGACCCTTTTCACTTAAAAAATTTCAGTGAAAATACAAAGGCTGTATAAAAAACCCCACCCTAACACAATCATATTCACAAGACTATTCTAGACTGATTTTACATCCACATCCTAATGAAGATACTCAGTGGCTCTGAAGAAGCACAGGTTATTCTCAGTGTGCTGTTTTACTTGAGCTCTTACACATCTTCATCTCCATCCTATAGCAAACAACTGAGCACACTGAAAAAGATGACATTTAGTTGACAAAGGTGTCTCAAAATCAGTCCTGTAAAAAAATCTCTCACACATCATGCTTACACAGGATAATGCTCAACGGTGGAACTAACCCTAAACGTGAAGATTTTAGAAAAGAATCTGCTACTAAAAGAGCATGAACTTCATGAAGTGATGACTTGCCACATCCTAGACTTGTTTAAACTGCAAAGCAAAATACTTCTAAGCAACACTCAGTCAGGAAAATTCTAGCCTGAGCAACTCTTGCTTGTATTTGACCACAAATATTTGACCGCTATGGAATACAGGTATGCATGCGTGCCTCTGTTTGCACGAGAGCTGCAAAACTGAGCCCTGAACACATTTTACTCTAGTAAACAGGAAGGGGAGAAACACAGAAACCACCAAACCACCAACTCTCTACTAAAGAGATGATTCTAACACCTGTGGTATCTCTGTTGCTACAGAACTACCATCCTAACCATAGCAACAGATTTAAACATTTGAGGATACATTTTGCTCTCTGTAGGCAACATAAAACAGGCAAATACTGCAGAGCGGTTTATTTCAAGCCAGCAGGAAACAGCATTTCAAACTGGACAACGCAAGTTAGGAAGAAAGCAACTTACCAAGGACAGCAAGCAAGGAAAACAAAACCACACCAACTTATTCAACAGCGAAACAGCATTTCATAATGGAGTTACTATTTACCAAGTGTGGAATGGAGACCTGAGGTACTTTCCTCACCAGTTACCTTAATCCACCTCGTAACCAGTGCAGCCCCAGCTGAGCTACTGAAGTCCCTGCCATAACTCCCAGTGACTTCCAGCTGGAGCCTGGACCAGCCTCTGCAACCACTGACAGAAGCCCCAGAAACAGGAGGGAATTGTCCAAGGACAAGGAGCAAGTGAGTACAGGAGACTGTGTTAAAACTAAGAACAAAACACAAACATTTACAGGCAAACACAACCCACAGAACCTCGTTCTTTGCCTACCAAAGGCTTGAAAGCACTGAAGCTTGGGTGGCAGAATTCAGAGCAAAGCCTGGCTGGTAACTAAACTGGAAGCACACTCCTGAGGTTGAATCCAGGAGAATGTGAAATTCAAGGGCTTCCTTTCACTTATCTCTTCCAGGTGACACCCAGCCCACAAACAGAGAGCATTCTGGAGCATTTCATGAGGCATTTCACTGGAGCCCTAACCAAGGGGAGCAAGCACCCCAAAACTCACACTCCAGATGCCCACTGCAGCTTCACACAGAGGGGGCAGGAAAAGGCCAGTGCAGTCTCCTTTTCTTTGACATTCAGGGATGAAAAAAATCTACTTCAAAAGAACGCAAAGAGAAAAAATACTGTATTTTTTAACTGGGGGTTGAGGGTGAGGAGCAGAAATCACTGTTTACAGTCTGTGAAGTGAGCAGGTTCGAGACCATCTTCTCCTAATAAATAGTCATTAATCACTTGCAGTCACTTAGCACAGGAGGTCACGCAGTGGCAGCCTGGCCAGTGTAAATGTTTAATACTGAATTAAATTAGAGAGGCTCAGGACAGTGTCATCGTTGCTACAGTGCTACCTGCAAAACCCACCCAACTTTCCTCTGGTTTCAGTATCACTGGGACCTGACCTGGGCTTTGGGGATGAGATGATGTGATCTTGCTACGAAGGTGAGACGAGCAAACGTCACAGAGCGAATAACAGAAAGCCAGATGGCCCTGAGCTTATTGCACCATTTTATCACTGTACCGCTGTAAAACACCATCACCTGTTTTGATCATATCTCTGTTATTAGAAACATGAACACGGGGATGATGAGCTGCCTGTAGGGCATCTCCAGCTCTCTTGGGGAGGGACCCACCCAGCACACGGGCACTGCCATGTACTGGCACATGACATGCCAAAAATACGGACAAACATCCTCTTTTGTGCGCACAGAGCTGAAGGAGCAGGACTCAGATGGCTTTACAAGAACATTTCATAATCCCCCTCCCCCTGTCCTCTACTCAGTTAGCAGCTCAGTCAGAGCCAACTACAGTTATAATTATTGCCATAATTATTATTTTAATAAGAACCAATGACTTATCAAAATATTGCGCTGAAGACTTGCACATCTTTTGCTGTAACTCTGCCAAAAAGGCAGTTCATTGCTGAGGTACTGCTCCAAGTACTCTGCTAGCAGGCAGCACCTCCAAGTTTCTATTTATGCCACTGAGTGACTAAACTCAACTCAAGTGAATGCCAAAACGTAAGCAATTTGAGGCACAGTAGCTGTGCAAAGTATTATTATTCTCCTAGTGTATACACACTAACAGCTTTGTTTACTACATTCACTCCTCTTCTGCTTGTTTGCTTGGTTTTACACACTGCTGAACTTAGAAGCCATAAGGTAGCCACCTGAACTCTTATTTACATATTTAAACAGCTCTCAGGCACCCACAGCAAGTTTTGAGAGCATAAGCAAGCCTGTAAGCATCTAACTCAACATAGTTAGGTGCCTAGATTTATCTCCAGCTAGCCAAATGTGGATCTCTGCAGACAAGTTGCTACTTTTTGTGAGAGTTGTTTTTTTTTAATAAGGCATTATTAGCTTGATAACAGATTATTTTTTATTTACATGCTTGTTCAAGATAACTCCAACCCAGATCTCTGGTAATGCTCCATTTCTACAGAGAAGTCCAGTTTACATTTCCATAATTGGCAGATGGCCATTTATTTAGTTACAGCTCCAGGTACACTGCCACACAGAAAAAAGTTCCTTAGTTTAAATAACTAATGACAGTGGCAGCTGTGGGACTTCCCATCAAGGGTGGCCACTTGCCACCCCACTGAGGTCACAGGTAGAACATGTAGGAATCCACTTGCCTCTGCGACATGCAGTTGTGCAATTCTAAAGAACCAAAAAATTCCCAAGGATATGTCATTTTTCAGGTTTGTTGTACCTCTCCCAAGTAAGGGTCAACAGGCCGGATGTAGTTTCAGAGAGCTTGCTTCACTTAAGCCAAGACAGTCACAACCTCAAACGCTTTTTCTTTCAAAGAAGACATTTTAACTGAACCGTGTGTGCTCCTGAATCAGAAAGAGAGCAATTATAAAGAACAAAGATACCTAGAAACAGGCTGAGTTTTAAGAACAAAATGAGAGACCTCTCAGAAATTCAGACAGCATGAAATCCAAAACTGACCACCACAAAAAGTCAGTGAACAGCATCAACTCGAAGAAAAATACTCAGATTCCACCAATACAACTGAACCAAAAAGCACATCTGAAGGGCAAGCAAAGGCTGCAACATGAAGCAGAAATGAGTGTCCATGACTCATTCAACCAAATCCAAGTTAAACTGAAGTTTGCAGTGTCATTCAGCTTTGTAGAATTGTTTTAAATAAGCATCCCACTTACTCTCTAATAATAGAACAGCAACAGAACAGTAGCTCGAAAACAAAATATATGTGGGAAGCATCCACGATCTGACCTCAGAGTCAACCACACATTAGTGTGAAATCTTTTTTAGCTAACTTTTTTAATTAACTGGTACTCATTTATTGGTTTAATTTCATCACAAAAAAAAAAAAAGGAATGCAGCAAATTATAGACCTGTTATAAATAGTTTGTCCCTTGGAGGAATTCTCTAATCATCTCTAAAAATAAGAAGTCACATGATTTCAGCGTCCTGTACTGACCCTTTCAGTACTCAGCAAGGTTACACTGTATATATGTTTAGGCAATGCTACATGTTGCTCAATTTTTATATCCATACAGTTATAAAAGCCTGCTCCCTTCACTTCTAGTGCATACTCACACTCAGCAAAGCATTCAGTCCTGTATTTGATGTAAAGCTTGGGAGTAACTCCACAGGAAGCACAGGTGCACAAGGCATCAAAACCATTTTGTGCTTCCAAGTTTACTTGGCAAAAACCAGCTGGGCAGCCAATTTATAACACTAGCCTCTTGCTGCATTCTTGCTTGATCCATCCATGCTAAGCAATCCTTAAACTCATCCCACCCTTAGGCTGTACAGTGCCAATCACAGAGAAATTCTGACTGATGAGTGGAAATCACTGAGGAAGGGTTTGTGGAAGTCCCTGATGGTAACACTGCAAAGTTCCACTTGTGACTCTTGTTAACTGCTAGCAGCTATAACTTGCTATTCAGCCTGTAAACTCTTCAAGACAGGGACCTTTCCTCACATGTGTCTGTGAAGCTTCTAGTGCCCAGATGGTGCCATACAAATGAATAATAATTATATTTTCATGTAGACCATTATTGTGCATAATGTAAATTACTTTCACTGATCCAAGAGGAAATAATTTTCTCATTTCGAAATGAAAAGAGAGAGTAAAAATAATGATTACTTGTTTGATGCTATTATTATAACAATAATTACATTTGTGGGTCCAGAATCCCCAGCTGGTCTGCACTGACTTTAATGGAGTTACACCAATGCACGGCAGCTGACAAGCTCCTGGTCCTTGCTGAAGATCTCAGCTGCTTCACAAAAACAGATTACTTCAAACCCACGCCGCTTCCATGAAGGATGGGATGTTAATTAAGCACACTTTGCAGACCTGGCCTCTGAAGGAATGGATTCCTACACGCATGGCAAGTACCTGAGCATCAGTGCCACGGCCCCCTGCCTTGCTGGCACAGAGGAGCAGGCTTTTGCACAGATGCCCACCTCAAAAGAGCTGAACTGCCTTCTGCAGACACTCGTGTCTATTCACGAGAAGGCCTCAGACCTCACACGTTTGTGAGATTCATCCCAGGCTTAAGCACCCAAAATGGGACAGCCATAATTAGCAGCACCAAATATGAAAGGGACGAATAAAGTTGGGACCTGCCAGGGCATGGCTCCTCTGAAGAAAAGAGATAAAACCCACAATTATCAGACCAAAGAGGACTAGTCCGGAGCACCAATAATTGAAAAATCCCAAACTACATGTCACCCTTAGCTATGCGGCCCTAAACACTTTGCTAAAGATGTCAAGAGGTTTCTGATGACAGTAGGCAACCAGGACTTCAACTTGCCCTTGTCCCACAGAGCGGTCTCCTGTTCAACACGTGCTCTGTGGAACAGCACCAAAGGCCTACCATTACTTAAAAAAAAATGAACGACTGAGGTTCCAAGTCCAAAAATCAGACTCAAACACTTGAAACTGCTAGTGCTGAAACTCCAGTCATACGAGCAGTTATACACACCAGAACCCACGTGCCCTCTGAGTGTCCAGGCAGGGACGCTCCTGCATCTGCCCAAATCAGACATCCCATCGGCCTAAGTCAAAAGAAAAACATACAGGACATTGTATTCCAATTAAAGAGTCACTGCAAAAGCTTCAGTGAAGTGCCAGATCTAATTTTAACACTGTAAAGAAGAATCAGGAAGTATTTGATTAAAATTAATCCTTGAGGTTATATAATTTGACTGTTCCTACAAATTAAGATCACTTCATGCTTTCACTGTACTCCTGGCCTTTCAGTAAGCACTAATAAGATGCAATATCACAGATCACGGACTTCCAATGCTGTAAGGAAGAAATATTTTGAAAAATATTTCTGAACAGAGCCAAAACATGTGGCAGGTAATGAGGGCCTTTTACACCAAAAGTACCCATTTTGCAATAGCTGACGGGAAGTAAATGGGATTTGTTCGTCCCCTGTACAACAGCTGGTCTTCTCTTGCTAAAAAATTAAAATGCTTCTGTTTCAAAGGGAACATCTGCAAAATCCCATCACACATTAAGGAATAAAAAACCGACACAACAAAAAATACACCAGTGGCCTGAAAAAGGCTTTCCATGCATTTCATATCATACATTCCCACATTCCTGCAGAGAAGATGCTTAACAAGGTAACTGCTGCAGGAGACCAACAATCTAATCTGGTTCTAACACTCCCCTTAAATGATGCATACATTAGTTCTCTTACTGCAAAGATTTGTTTATTAACGTGTGCCTTGTTAAGTGCTAAGACTTTGTAAAAATCATTATGCAGCTTCCAGCTGCAGATGTATTGTCTCCCCCTTTGCCATTACTAAATGATGAGTTGTCTCCATTCTCCCTCTCCACTGTTATTAAAACCGTAGTGCAGCATGATTAAGCTCCTGATAATAAGCAGAACTGTACTTAACAGTCAAGTCAGTACTATGGACCCATTCTCTAAGAAATATATCATTTTTGGCCACATAATAGCTCGATGCTAATAATTTTATTCACAACGCATGGTACCTAAACTAAGCTGTTTCACTGAGCCCAGTGTTCTAAAACAAGGGAGACTCAGTTTCCAGAGACTGAGTCGCCCTGGACAGAAGTTTAACATACAAATAATTAGCTCACATTAAGCTTCTTTGCACCTTTCAGGTCTAAAAATTTTTCTGAAAACCAATTTTCCCTCATTTCTTGTGTTCAGATTAAATTACTGAGGCCACAGGCCTACATCAACAAGCTACCTGGGGGGGAAGATGTTTAAATAGGTATCACTTGGTTGTGCCTACATATACGGAACCTACACATTCACTGATTTAAGCAAAAAGGATAAATCAGGGGTGGAATAGCTCCTTTTTTCTTGAAAACTCACTTGTTTTATGGAGCTTAACAGTTTATTTTACACTTAAGTGCAACTCTGTAGAGTCAGCTCCCAGGGACCACCGTGGCTCTTCCAGCAGCAGCCCAGTTCCTGGCCCACGGCAGGCGCACGCCCGCTGCCACCCCAGTGCAAAGCTGTGCTTCAGTGCTGGTGCTGCACTGAAAGCTCTGCTCCACCCAGAAACTCACTCGTGCCGCACCTCCCACACGGATAACGCTCCGATGTGCAGCAGAGGGTAGGTCTGGGCTCTGTGTTTGTTTCCAGCAAAACAGTGCTGGGAATCCACCTGCAGAATCTAAACATTCCAGGGGCAAATACACTTCAAAAGAAAACTCTTCTTTCCAAACCTGAAAGAATCCCAAGCTTTTATACGATACGCAAGGTGAATTCTGCACTGGTCTTAGTTTGGGGAAGCATTTGGAAAAGGCTGGGGGAAATAACTGATGGATGAACCTTAAGAGGCAGTGGAGTAAAGCCTCCTGGGTTTTCTTTGCTGTATGATTCCCCCGGTGTTTTCCAGCATTAGAGTTGCTGCTTCTTTGCTTTTAGTTACAACAACCGATCACAGTTTTTATAATCCTTAGCGTGGAGCAGAGGCACCCCTGGATGCCTCTCCCAGCTTCAGTAACCAACAGGGATTACAGAGTTTAGGCACACATTGTAATCACTTTTTGCTTCTTGCACCTTTAACCTGGTGGAGCTCAGCACGCATCACCAGGAGGTGACAAGGAAGGAACAAGCAAGAAAAAACGGGCTTGAGCATGTTAAGCTGATCAACCCATGGAGGGCCCAGCCTCGCTCTCCACATCGCCAGGAGAAGAAGAAATACCACATTTCCCACTACAGATACGAATTGAAGGAGAGGCACTGGTGATCCTCAGGACCGTCCTCCCTAGCTTAACTTTTGCTTGGCATTAAAACTGCTCACTGACCCCAAACACACTTTCTTTTCATTCTACAGTTCTCAACATTTTGAGCTATCGATATGTTTGGTTCCTCTGACAGCTTCATGCTGAAAGAAACACACAATTTCTTTAAAAGAACACACAAAATTTCAGACTGAAGAAATGCTTTGATCCCACACCAGCAGGCAAGAGCTGTATTTCACCCAACTGACACAGTAACAGCGCACTGGCATTTCTGCTTTATGGCAAAACAGGCAGCAGTGCAAACCCAAGGCTAGCAGGAGCAGCACGTACCCACAGACAGCGCCTTCAACACCCACTTCCAAGGCAGGGCCACAGCTGGGCAGCACAAGTGCACCCCTGCAACACACATCTGCCTGTCAGTGCAACACCACAGCAGCAAATGCTTTGCTGTCACAGCCCTCTCACCCTCAGCAGCCCCAAAGCAGGGATTTGCATCCCATTTTCCTCCCTTTGGGCTCCCAACACTCAACATCCACAAGCCCCTTCCACCATTGCCAGCAGGCTGCCTTAAGGAAGCCCGAGACTGAGCAGCATGCTTGCAGTATCTGCACAAAAAGCTGTTGCACACTTTTCAAAGATAAAGACCCTTGCATAAAAATCAACCCGTTCTCAGAAAGGAGCTTAATTCTTCTGTGCTTTTGACACTTGAGTTAGGCTGCATGAATAAAGCTTGCGCAAAGGGTGCAGCTGCAAGAACAGTTGCAAGTACCCGCTGAAATCACTGCTAACGATACGGTTGATACTTCTTTAGAGGTATCTATAAGCCGGTCCAATTAAATATGGAACACCTGCAGGAAACTGCTTATGACTAATGAAAGCTCCAGATGTAGCTGGTCAGGGGAGCTAGCACAGTAAGTGCTTTCAGTTGCAAAATTGCTCAATTCAAAATTCTCTCCTCCTGCCAAGTTGGCAATTCCCATTCAATTACACACAGGTACAGTGGCAACCCTTTTACTACGGTACGATGTTATTTTATCTACCAAATGATAGTGCTTATTACACGTATCTGACAGCATTTAATAAAAATCTAAGTATCTTTTAAACACCTGGTTCAAAGAACTATGTTTCTTTTCCCACAGACACAAATTACCAAACCCTCACACTACTTTGTGTCCAACCCAGTAAAGTAAAATAGGCACCCCCATTTCAGTGATGCACACAGGGCTGAGACAAATTAAAACCAAGATAAATAAAAGCACTGTAGCCTCATATGGCAACTTTCAGACATAGGTTTGAAAGGCGCTGTCTGCTGCCAAGTGTCCAAAATCTGGTTTGCACAACTATTTAGTATAAAGGCTCTTAGAAGGGTAGTTAGCAGGGCAAGTGAAAAAGCGAAAAAACTGTGATCAAGTACTACATCACAGAAAAACATTTAGCAGCCTTTCAAAAATACACTCCTCAAAATGTATTAAAACACACCATCCCATTCACATTGAAATTAATAGTATTTTTTGGTTAAAATGCAAGACTAAGAGATCTTTGAAAAATCCTTGGAGGGCCCCTCAGATGCGCTTAACCCAAGCCATGTGGATATAAAGGAACTACTGTATTCACACCAGCCAGCTTCTCCAACTGTTGCAAAACAATTTGACATACAGCAACTATGGGAAACTTGGATTGAGAAGGACACTAACTTTACTTGGCTATCACATAAATTGCATTGTAATGTGGAAACAAAGCAACAGGAAAAAAAATATTCTTTCATATAGATTGTATACAATTTCATTTATCAGAGATTTTCCTCGTGGACAGAGTCTGAAATCAAGACTGGTAACGTTACCTACCAATTTAAGACAGGTGCCAAGTTTTTAAGGCAGAAGGCTGCACAAAGCCAATTTCCCTGTCACTGTTCCACCAAGCACACATTGCATCAATCGATAGATGGATACTTAAGTGTGAGGTTTTGTATTCCGACAAAGTAAGTTTAAGGATGGCGGCCACTTCCCAGTGTGCAGGTTAAGCAAAGCCACAAGCACCATAAAGTCATCTTGAAGAAGCATTGCCAAATCACCTCTCGACAAAGCACTTCGTTAAGCACGCTGCCACTTGCCTTGAGCACCGTTGCCTTTGTTTTTTAATGCCAAAGTCAGACATTGTGGCACAGCCCAGTGTGATCCATCCCAGTCATTCAGATAACGAGGGGGAAATAGGTGCACTCAGCATGTGTTTTAAAACGCGTTTTTTATTCAGAACCCCAGTGCTCCATCTTTAGGTCTTTGATCAAAACTGTATGCAAAAGGCGTGATTCATAACTGCCAGCATCAAAACACTCATATTCTGTGTCTGCGTGTGGCCGGCACGGAAACAATGAGCTCTCGACCCCGAACCCGGCGCTCGTTCCAGCACATCGGGTGCAAACCGCACACTGTGCCAGGACATTTGTAGGACAACTGCTAAGAGTACATGTTCCAACACAGCCCAGAGCCCACAGAGGAGAATCACTTCCTAGAAAGTCTGGGGAGCTGGGAAGCAGGGCTGAAGCTCCAGGTGCAGCCTGCCCTCTCCCGGACCCCGCCTGCCCAGGTAGCAGCGTCCGCCAACCTCGATAACCCACAGTGGAGAGATCAAGAGGGAAAAAAGCTGGAGAAGACTGAGAGACGAAAGAACAAAAGACTAGATGGACAGGAAAAGAGGCAGAGGGCAAGATGCTGGAAGAAAAATAGCGGAGCCTAAACAGCTACATTTATGAACACAGCAAATACCAAGATGTGGTAGAGACAAAATCTGAATTCAATAAACTAGAATTTTAATTTTCACATCTAGAAAGCAGAGCAGGATCTGCACACAGTGGATGGGCAACTACAAGTTGCCCCAAACGTAAGTGACGGAGTACTCGTGTGCTGGGAGCTCAGCTCTTTGCAGCCTTTCGAGGCCAAACCACTCACTGTAATTTACAAGGGTAAGCCACCTCTGAGCCCCAAGTTCCTGCCTTCTCTCTCAAGGATGTAAACAAAAATACAGAAACTGACAAAACTAAGCACGCACTTTGAGCGGCATCACTTACTCAACATAAGCCTACTGCTAAAAGAATAAAATGAAAACCAAAGGAAGCTCCTCTCAAGCTGAAGAACACTAGCATTGGTGCTGTACATGTGAGGCTTGCAAGAACACTTAATTTGCTTTTTCACATGCCTAATAGAAAATTCAAAAATAGAAAATTCAAAAATAGAAAATTCAACTAGCAATAGAGCCAGATTTGCAACCCCTTGTGGTTTCGGGCCTGAGTCATTTGAATAAAAACTGGGGAGTTTGCAAAAGAACGTGATAAGACACAAGGTCCTCATCCTGTGTGGGCACAGTTTCAGTGTCCCTGACTTGTCAGCGGTTAGTAAAATGATTGCATTACATTTCACTGCCCATCACCTCCTGGGCCTGTTGGAGCTGTGCAATAAAGAATAGAGCCTGTGCGCTTTTCAGGGTAGAAAAAAAAAGGAAAAATAGCGCTAAAACAAAGCCCTAGGACGGTGTGGGGCAGGCGGCTCTCCCGCGAAGTTCGGGAATGCTGGGATGCCAGGGGATCCCGCAGCTGGCAGCGCCGGGAACGGGACGAGAGATGCATCTCTCGGGGAAAGGAGAGGATCCCACGGATGCGTTTTCTGGCTCCGCACCGCGGGCGCTCCCGCCGGACCGGGGCAGGACCGGCCCCGCACCGCGGCACCTGCGGGAGGCGCCCACGCGGGGAACGCGAGCCCCGGGGCGACCGCGCCTGGCTCGCCCCGACTTCCCCGCGCCGCAGCCCCGGCAGAAGCGCCGCCAGACGCCGGGAGACACCCGCGCCCGCTCCCCCGCCTACCATCGCCTTGCCGTGCGGGGCGGCGGGTCCGCGGCGCTGCGGCTGCCCCCGCTGCTCCCCGCCGCGGTCTCGCTTCTCGCGGCCGCCGCGCTGCTCCTCGCCGGCGTCCAGGGAGGTGAAATTCCAGACGAGGAGGGTCTGCAGGAGCAGCACGGTGAGCGCCGCCACCAGCGCCGAGCGGGAGCGCCGCGCCAGCCGCCGGGCGCACGGAGCCGCCACCATCTTCGCTGCTGCCGCCGCCGCGCTGCCGAGAGCCGCCGCATCCGCCGCGGCACCGAGTTTTCAGCCGGGCAGAGCCAGACGTCAGCAGGAGGAGGGCGGAGGTGGGGAAGGAGGGAGGGGGGAAAGGAGGAGGAGGTGTTCGCGGCGCGTGGGGATGGGGGAAGCCGGCGGGGAGCCCTGGCGGCGCGGCAGCCCGCGGCAGGGCCAGCCCGGGGCCAGGGGTGGGGTTGGCGGAGG